>CM075190.1:4045000-4050000 GCA_037577475.1 Chaunax sp. Z400 | reverse complement strand
AGTACCTCTATTACATAGACGGTAATAAACAAAAGGGAGGACAGTATCTGTATCTCGTGATGATCAAAACTTCTATTTCATTGTTATTACATTTTAGGAAGTTATCTGCCATCCAGTTCTTGACATTAGATAAACAGGAGTACAGTATGGTTAGATTGTTCAGTTGTTGTAGTTTAAATAGAGGCATAAGTGTGTCTTCAGTGTAACACTGAAAAGAGATGGTGTGTACATGGAGAATAAAAAAGGCTGTCCTTGAAGCAGTGCACAGGTGATGCTAGCTGTTGATGATTTAAAATCCTGCATGAAGACGGTGTCGCCCATGTTTTATTGGCTAGCAGTGATCTTCACTGCCTCTGTGGGCAAATTGAAGCATATCTTGCAGTGTTACCGCCACCTGTTGATTAGTGGCTGAGTGTGAAACCTTTAGAAGCCACTGAAACCTTTAGAAGCTCAATAGGGCTCAATAACAAAGGTCTAAAACTCCACAGGGAACCTTTAAAAGTTAAACTGTAGGACTCACTTGGCATGTTTCTCAATAAACAGGAAGGAGTAATCACCAGTGACGCTTCCCCAGATGCTGTGTTTAATCGCATGCTGTTCCTCCTCCTAGTGCATAGAAAATATCACCAAGCAGGGCATTACTTTGCATGCATATGTTTGAAATCAGACAAATTAAATTGGAGACGTAATGAAATTTTCCATATTTTTTGCTTTAACTTCTTTTCACATTCTGTTCTTGCAGGTGTTGCTTAATGCTGCTTCCGTGTGAGCAAACTACAGCAGAAGTTCATGTCCATGACCAAAATAATAACTGACAGAGTAGCCAGACTAAGTTAAAGTTTTATAATGTTTACTCCATTCTTGGCACATGTGTCACTGTTAGGAGGTAATGGAGTGCATTATAAGCACAAGTGCACACTCGGTTTGAAAGTTTTCTGGTCCACTTCCTCTCACAACTAATTGCCTGAGAGGAGCCCCCAATATGATAAACCCTCTTTGCAAACTGAGGTGTGTTGAAGCTGGAATTAGACTGAGTCATAGAATCTATTTAAGAGTCATGCTGTCATTGCATTTAGCTTTGCCTCCCAATTACAAGCTTATGCCTGACTACTTGAATGTGAATATTCACACTCCAACACATGCAAGCAAATATTCACAACATAAACAACATCACTACATTAAAAACAGACAGGATTCTGTAGTGGACATCACTGCATTAAAAACAGACAGGATTCTGTAGTGGACATCACTGCATTAAAAACAGACAGGATTCTGTAGTGGACATCACTGTATTAAAAACAGACAGGATGCTGTAGTGGACATTACTGTATTAAAAACAGACAGGATTCTGTAGTGGACATCACTGCATTAAAAACAGACAGGATTCTGTAGTGGACATCACTGTATTAAAAATAGACAGGATTCTGTAGTGGACATCGCTGCATTAAAAATAGACAGGATTCTGTAGTGGACATCACTGTATTAAAAACAGACAGGATTCTGTAGTGGACATCGCTGCATTAAAAATAGACAGGATTCTGTAGTGGACATCACTGTATTAAAAACAGACAGGATTCTGTAGTGGACATCACTGCATTAAAAACAGACAGGATTCTGTAGTGACATCACTGTATTAAAAACAGACAGGATTCTGTAGTGGACATCACTGCATTAAAAACAGACAGGATTCTGTAGTGACATCACTGCATTAAAAACAGACAGGATTCTGTAGTGGACATCACTGCATTAAAAACAGACAGGATTCTGTAGTGGATATCGCTGTATTAAAAACAGACATGATTCTGTAGTGGACATCACTACATTAAAAACAGACAGGATTCTGTAATGGACATCACTCTATTAAAAACAGACAGGAATCTGTAGTGACATCACTGCATTAAAAACAGACAGGATTCTGTAGTGGACATCACTGCATTAAAAACAGACAGGATTCTGTAGTGGACATCACTGCATTAAAAACAGACAGGATTCTGTAGTGGACATCACTGTATTAAAAACAGACAGGATGCTGTAGTGGACATTACTGTATTAAAAACAGACAGGATTCTGTAGTGGACATCACTGCATTAAAAACAGACAGGATTCTGTAGTGGACATCACTGTATTAAAAATAGACAGGATTCTGTAGTGGACATCGCTGCATTAAAAATAGACAGGATTCTGTAGTGGACATCACTGTATTAAAAACAGACAGGATTCTGTAGTGGACATCGCTGCATTAAAAATAGACAGGATTCTGTAGTGGACATCACTGTATTAAAAACAGACAGGATTCTGTAGTGGACATCACTGCATTAAAAACAGACAGGATTCTGTAGTGACATCACTGTATTAAAAACAGACAGGATTCTGTAGTGGACATCACTGCATTAAAAACAGACAGGATTCTGTAGTGACATCACTGCATTAAAAACAGACAGGATTCTGTAGTGGACATCACTGCATTAAAAACAGACAGGATTCTGTAGTGGATATCGCTGTATTAAAAACAGACATGATTCTGTAGTGGACATCACTACATTAAAAACAGACAGGATTCTGTAATGGACATCACTCTATTAAAAACAGACAGGAATCTGTAGTGACATCACTGCATTAAAAACAGACAGGATTCTGTAGTGGACATCACTCTATTAAAAACAGACAGGATTCTGTAATGGACATCACTGCATTAAAAACAGACAGGATTCTGTAGTGGACATCACTGCATTAAAAACAGACAGGATTCTGTAGTGGACATCACTACATTAAAAACAGAAATGATTCTGTAGTGACATCACTGCATTAAAAACAGACAGGATTCTGTAGTGACATCACTGCATTAAAAACAGACAGGATTCTGTAGTGGACATCACTGCATTAAAAACAGACAGGATTCTGTAGTGGATATCGCTGTATTAAAAACAGACAGGATTCTGTAGTGGACATCACTACATTAAAAACAGACAGGATTCTGTAGTGGACATCACTGTATTAAAAACAGACAGGATTCTGTAGTGACATCACTGCATTAAAAACAGACAGGATTCTGTAGTGACATCATTACATTAAAAACAGACAGGATTCTGTAGTGGACATCACTGTATTAAAAACAGACAGGATTCTGTAGTGAACATCACTGTATTAAAAACAGACAGGATTCTGTAGTGGACATCACTCTATTAAAAACAGACAGGAATCTGTAGTGGACATCACTACATTAAAAACAGACAGGATTCTGTAGTGGACATCACTGTAATAAAAACAGACAGGATTCTGTAGTGGACATCACTGTATTAAAAACAGACAGGATTCTGTAGTGGACATCACTGTATTAAAAACAGACAGGATTCTGTAGTGGACATCACTGTATTAAAAACAGACAGGATTCTGTAGTGGACATCACTGTATTAAAAACAGACAGGATTCTGTAGTGACATCACTACATTAAAAACAGACAGGATTCTGTAGTGGACATCACTGTATTAAAAACAGACAGGATTCTGTAGTGACATCACTACATTAAAAACAGACAGGATTCTGTAGTGGACATCACTGTAATAAAAACAGACAGGATTCTGTAGTGGACATCACTGTATTAAAAACAGACAGGATTCTGTAGTGGACATCACTGCATTAAAAACAGACAGGATTCTGTAGTGGACATCACTGCATTAAAAACAGACAGGATTCTGTAGTGGACATCACTGTATTAAAAACAGACAGGATTCTGTAGTGGATATCACTGCCTTAAAAACAGACAGGATTTTGTAGTGGACATCACTGTATTAAAAACAGACAGGATTCTGTAGTGGACATCACTGCATTAAAAACAGACTGGACTCTGTAGTGGACATCACTGTATTAAAAACAGACAGGATTTTGTAGTGGAGATCACTGCATTAAAAACAGACAGGATTCTGTAGTGGAGCTCACTGCATTAAAAACAGACAGGATTCTGTAGTGACATCACTCTATTAAAAACAGACAGGATTCTGTAGTGGACATCACTGCATTAAAAACAGACAGGATTCTGTAGTGGACATCACTGTATTAAAAACAGACAGGATTCTGTAGTGGACATCACTACGTTAAAAACAGACAGGATTCTGTAGTGGACATCACTGTATTAAAAACAGACAGGATTCTGTAGTGGACATCACTACATTAAAAACAGACAGGATTCTGTAGTGGACATCACTGCATTAAAAACAGACAGGATTCTGTAGTGGACATCACTGTATTAAAAACAGACAGGATTCTGTAGTGGACATCACTACATTAAAAACAGACAGGATTCTGTAGTGACATCACTGTATTAAAAACAGACAGGATTCTGTAGTGGACATCACTGTATTAAAAACAGACAGGATTCTGTAGTGGACATCACTACATGGGCTCAGGAACACTTCCAAAAGCCATTGTCTGTGAACACAGTTTGTAGCTGCATCCACAAATGACAGCTGAAACTCTACCATGCAAAGAGGAAACCATATATAAACCAGATCCAGAAACGCCCCACCTTCACTGGACCTGAGCTCATTGAAGATGGACTGAGGTGAAGTGGAAACTGTCCTGTGGTCTGACGAGTCAACGTTTGAAATTCTTTTTAGAAATCATGGATGCTGCATCCTCCAGGCTAAAGAGGAGAGAGACCATCCGGCTTGTTATCAGCACACAGTTCAAAAGCCAGCATCAGTGATGGTATGAGGGGCATTAGTGCACATGGCATGGGTAACCTGCACATCTATGAAGGCACCATTAATGCTGAACCATATAAACAGGTTTTGGAGCAACATATGCTGCCAAGTAGACAAAGTCTTTTTCAGGGAAGGTACTGTTTTTATTTACATTTTACACAGCATGCTAACTTTTTTGGAAATGAGGTTGTACAAACAAATGTACATGGGCAGATCCTTGGATATGATGTATTTTAGTTCTAGCACACAGACATATGACTTATTGAATAATGGTCAAAGTCCCTCTAGGCTTTCTCCTGT
>CM075190.1:3960000-4040000 GCA_037577475.1 Chaunax sp. Z400 | reverse complement strand
CAATGAAAAGCAGAAATTGCAATGCATTCTAAAGAGAAAGGTAGAGGATGAAATAGAATGGCTCAAAATGTTCTAAGATAACAGTCAGTCTGTTACACATTTTATTGTTGATGTGGATATTGACTTAGTTGCTCGTTTCTAAGCAGACGTAACTGTCATGATTTAAATGCTGGCATTTGTCATCATTTCACTGCTCCTTTGTTGATCAGAAACTACAATAGATAGTGACAACCCAGAGGCCCACAGGCCACATTTCAAGGTAAAACTATGGAAGCTATGTATTTAATAGCCCATTAGTTACCATTAGACACCAGCTAATGATAGTAGTACACCACTTCCTATAGCTAACAAGAAAGGTTAGATAGAAAGGCTTAAATGCATTCTGATGTTGTTTTACCTCTAAATGGCCACTGATCCATTGTCTTTGTAGCAGCTGATCATTAAGAAAGCAGTGAAATTATAACAATAAGTCATATTCTTAAGATTATCCCAGCGTTTGAGCTACAGCCACCCTGTGTGTGATGTCAGAGGACATGGCTGCTTTGTACATACATTCATGGCCCAGAGTGGACATTTTCATGCTCCACTGGCTTTTCCCCGAGCACCACCATGAGGCTGTTTCAACTGAAGTGCCTCAACAAATGTTGAATAGATTATAACAGAATCCTCAGGATGAGGATGAGCCTTTATGGCTTGTATAATCTGACACACACATCTGACTAGTTGAATGAATCAGATTTATGGAGGGAAAATAAATGATGAGGTGTTTGCAGACCTTCATTTTATCAAAATTGAACTTTGATCATCCCTTATGATTGTCTTTTTGTTTGAATGTAATTGATTAAACTGTAATGTTTCTGAGAAAATGCACAGTAATGATTTGGGTTATCCTTTGACTTTTCATTTAGCACCATTTATTTTAGTGCACACATTAGCATGTTGTCACATTACACTAGTGAACTTGGTGAATATTTTACCTGCTAAACATCAGCATGTTACCATTGTCATTGTGAGCTAGCATTTAGCTCGAAGCGCCACTTGTTCAGGCTTCTCACTTATGTTTGTCTTCCAATAGAAACAGCACAGTCCTGAACTCCAAGGTGTTATCAGTGACCATCAAGCCCACCCCTGCTTCCCTGTCTGCCCCCGTCGTTGTAGAGTTCTCTCACCTGTACAACGTGAGTGACTTTTGTCTTCAACCAATTCCAGATACGAAGTTAATGTGATGTCATGTCTATTTTTTAGTTTCCTTTCATGGTGATCATGTTGGTTTTTATGTTCCCCATCCATTAGGGCACCACCAACCAGACCTGTATATCCTGGGACGAGAGCGACAGGTAAGATCTGATATTGTTGTTGGTTTCAGTCAATTTTGAATTGTTTATTACAGCAGCAGAACGTAGCTGGAGTCTTGCTGCTATAGGCTCCGACCTCATCACCCCCCACAGATATGTTTACACAGAGATATTGGGGAGTGATGAGCAAAATATTTGAACACCCTTAACTGGATGCTGGAGTGTTGGTGAGGTTGAAAGAACAGACATCAGTATGTGTACAGGGGCAGCGAGGCATTGACAGAGATGGGAAAGTAAGGCAGCTTCAATAGATGATGAAGAATTGGTGATGATGAAGAGAATGAGGTATGTTACATGTGTATACAGGAGTGCAGCTTGAATTGACTGCCTGAACTAACTTGCAGGCTTCACTTCGATCGTTATCTCGCACCATAACCTGTTGATATGTGGACACTGGCTCCTTGTTTTGACAATCCAGGAACCAGGAAGTGAGCAGTGGCATATTTCAGCCTCCTCTGCACTTTGTTTTAATCTATCCTTATGGATCATTTAACTTTTTGGAACAACAAAATGCTGAATTTTACAGTATAAAGAGTAATTCCAATTATAAATGGCATTTTGCTTTTGAATTTGCTGAGAACATTCATGCTCCTCAGAAGACACAGCCCTTTGACTTCCATGTCCCCACGGAATTCCTAGGTCCATTTTACGGGCTTTCAAACACGTTTTATCATTTCAGTTGTGGAAAGGTTGGTGAATGGAAATGAACCCTAGTTCAATGGAATCAGGCTTAGTAAATAAATCATGATGCACAGAAGTCTCTGCTTCACTGGACAGACATCAGATCTGTGTGCAGGACTGAGACGGATCCCTTCCTCAAAGTATCACATGAAGCAAACATACAGTGAATGTCTGCCATCATGTTTTCTGATCTTACGGGTGGCCTCCTGTTCTGCCATGGATCGTACTGGAGTACAAGATTCAAACGTTCAGCCGGATATTCCCAACTCCTAAAATTCACAATATGTAATATAATATATAATATAATGATACCATAATATCTACATTTTCATTAGTCAGTTTGTGCTGAATTTGGATGGAAACTTGACCTAACATCACATCAGCCATTTTATATTATGTGTTATAATGAACATTGTGACCTTTGAGTTCTGCTACCTGAACTTTAGACTTGTTTTGAACACTTTAATTGCAAAAACATAAATTAGGGGTAATGAACAAAGTGTCAAATGAGGTCAGTACCTCCCACAGACAACCAGTTAAATTGTGTCATTCTGGCAACCTGGTCTGACACTGAGTGGTCCATAGTTATAGTTATAGTACCTATAACACCTAAGCTAGGTGGATATCTTAAAGACACCATGTTCTCTCTTTGTTTTTTATCTTGACAAAGTCAGTGCCTTGTTCCCCAGTGAAAGGTGCTGAGTGTGTTGGACAGCTCGCAGCTCTCGTCTGGGAAAACACTAACCCCACGCTATCACAGAGACGACACTGATGCAGCATGTGGAAAATTAAAAGTGTCGCTCACAGCTTTCCTCCACCTCCCAGCCCACGCACACATCAACATGTACGACAGAGAGCACTTCAGAGTCTGACGCGAGGAGAGGGAGACGGAGAGAAGGGCAAGCATGACAGGAGGGAAACGCTTTAAAAAGCAAAAATATGTATCAAACTGCTCGCTTTTCCTGATTCTGTTGTCAGACTCAAAGCACTACTCATTTGCTCCTTGCTATTAAGTGCCCGGTTTGTTTAAGACAAGAAAATAGTGTTGTAGAGCATCAAGCAATTGAAAGAGATGGAGAAAGAAAGAGTCAAACATTTTTGCAACGTAGGTTTGGACATTTGCATTTAGATGGTTTGCGAACACTTGTGTTACACAGATGAAGAGCAGAACAGTCATGGCTTCAGTCAAGGGATTAAAATACTTTTGGTTTGGAACATAAAGACCTGGAGGAAGGCAAAGCGTGAACCATAGAGGGGAAAAAAATAGCAAGGAAAAAGACACAGGTACAAATATTAATAGTAAAAAATGAGAGTCATTCTTAATTATTGTCATCAACAGTGTTATGTGAAATTTAAATTCTCTTAAAGGAAATGCGTCCTTTTATTTATTTATCTGCTAATTTAGTTCAGTCAGACAACTCATGATTTAAAATGTTTATTATTACAGCAGCAGAGCACATTTTGAATTTGGCATCTCGGCGCTGACCTCATCACTCCCCACACATACGTTTATATGGATGTATTGGGGAGTGATGAGAAAACCTCTGCACTGACAGGCAGAGGGAGAGATGGGAAATTGCTGCAGCTTAAATAGACCGCTGAATTGGGAGGGAGCGTCGATGACGACTGAGGAGAATGAGGCGTGTCATGTGCATGTGTGTGTTTGCAGCAGTGCAGCTCGAGGCGTCTGCCTGAACTAGCTTGCAGGCTTCGCTCTATATACTGTATACATATGAACACTAGATTCTGAATGATCCTGACCCATTTAAATAATCAAGGAATTTAAGTCGTTCATATATGCACTCTGCGCTTATGTTAAAGGAAAAGCCCTCCTGTTGCTAGGGGTCGCTGCAGGTAGCCTAATATGTATAATTAATTTATGTATTATAAACCTATTATTCTCCTCATTAAATATATATTGTAGTGCAATCCATCCACTATTAATCAGAAAACTTTTAGGACCTTTCCTGTCCATTAAATAAATACAGAGCCATATAACTGTGATCTGTATACCACGAGTACACAACTATTTTCTTATCATATTTTGCTGTGCTCATCACAACTCATCACCTCTGTTATGTTTACCTGTTGCTGTGGGCCAAACATTCATGGTTTGTCTAATCAATTGAATCCCCAGCCAGTCATCAGCTACCTTCAGATGTATTGATTACACGTGCAACCAGAAGGTTAGGTGCTCATAATAAAAGTATCAAATTAAATTGAGCTCATTTATTATATTTATATTTATTTTAATATGTATTATGTAATTCAGTGTCTACTGTTTGTTAGCACTGTACCCAAAGCAGTAAGTCGTAGGGACTGTTCGGCCTAATGCCATATTGTAGTGTTAACAGTGTTTTACACCACAAACTGAGCAGTTTCCTTTTTTCTTTTTTTTTAACCCAACTTTAAATTATTAGTGCAATATTACTAATTTGAGTACTATCTTAGATTTATGTCAGTGTATGGTACACAGAGTATCTGTCAGTTCAAACAGTTGTTTGTTTTCCATGACGTTGACCTCAGTTACCTGTGAAGTATCACCGCCATCAACAAGTATAAGTAATAACACAGTAGGCGAGATAATGACAGAAACAAAGCAAGGACAAAGGATCTAATCTCTTTGTGTTTGGCTGAGGGGTTGGGGGTAGAGAGGAGGCATGCTCCACGCAAAATTAAAATCCATCTTGGACAGCAGCGATGATTAATGAGTTAATATTTGGGAGAGAAATTGGAAGCGAGGAGGCGTCCTTGTCGTGTTGATAAGAACTGTGAGGCAGCCTGGCCCTTCACCGGCACCACGCTTTAATCTACTGAAATCGATAACAAGAGCATCGGCAGCTTCTCTGTCTGTCTCACACTGACATTATTACTTTGTTTTGTTTACAGTGTGTCGTAACATATGTACTTTAAATGCTTTAACTAACTATGATCAGGCATCAGTGCGCTGCAGCCCTGAGGAGTGAGAGTCCAGACTAACACAGTTCCAGACTCACACAGGAGTACTCCTCCTGCTTCTTAGATCCTCCTCTTAGGTATCTTTCTTCTGTGGTTGTTCATTTTAAGGAGTCTTTATAGAAATATTTGGTGGATTTCATCCATTTATTAGAAGAAGGAGAAGATGCAAATATACACCAATCAGTCATTAGAACCAATACGTTGAGTGGGTCCCCCTTTGTCCACCAAACTAGCTCTGAGTGTGCTGTGGTATCCTTGCATCAAGGCGTTAGCAGCAGATCCTTTAAGTCCTGTACATTATGAAGTGGGGCCTCCATGGATCCGACTTGTTTCTCCAGTACATCCCACAGATGCTCAGTTGGATTGAGATCTTGGAAATTTGGAGGCCAAGTCAACACCTTAAACTCATTGCTTTGTTCCTGAAACCATTCCTGAATCATTTTACACAGTGGCAGAATGCACTATCCTGCTGAAGAGGCTACTACCTTTACGGAATACTGTTTTCAGGAAGGGGTGTACTTGATCTGCAACAAGATGCTCCATGTCAAAGTAACATCCACATGAATTGCAGGACCCAAGGTTCCCCCGTAGAACATTGCCTAAAGCATCACACTGCCTCTGCCGGCTGGTCCTCTTCCCATAGTGCATCCTGGTGCCATCTCTCCCCAGGAAAGCAACGCACAGGCACCCAGCCGTCCACATGATGTCAAATCAGAGCCTATACCAGCTGACACTGGGCGAGATGCAGGGTGCATGCTGGAAAGGTAGCCAGATCATCACAGGGCCAACACATAGAAACAAACAACCACTCACACTACCGCAATTAAGAGTCACCACTTCACCTATACTGTATGTGTTTGGATTGTGGGAGGAAGCTGCAGCACCGAGAGGGAACCCACACAGACAAAGGTGTGTGCAAACTCCACACAGGATGGGATTGAATCCCAGAACCTTCTTGCTGTGAGGCGACAGTGCTAACCACCACACCAGCGTCATATCTGTGTAAATCCACAGATTGCAAAATATATAACAAAGGTCTGGTCGCTAATTGACATTTTAATGAGGAAATATTCTTAAAACACTGAATTATATGAAGTGAAGGTGGTGTGTTGATGCTTAACAGGAAGAAAACACTGCATAACAATATTTATTAGTGTCCCCTATTATTGAGAATCTACTCTTAAGATCAGCTCTCATATTGTTATTGTGCTGAAGTCACTGAATTCCAAGCAACACTTTGTTGCTATTGCTGAATTTGTCTTTGTTTTTAAATGTAGATTAGTACTGTGGTCTGTAGTCCTCTTCATGCCATGTCAGTTTTATAGCCTACTTTATTCTTTATTCATTAGGATCCCCATTAGCTGCCACCTGGGGCAACAAAATACACAAAACATGCAACAAATACAAAAGTTAAAAACAAAGCATCTTAATTACATGCAAAGAAAGACATGAAAACAAAACATCACAACACCCCTCATTATATTCTTTCATAATTCTTCACCTGTTAATTAACATTAGGGTTCTTGTTAATATGTCATTTCAGTGGTCTTTTAAATGTTGCCTGACTGCTTCATTATCTTGTAATGACTAAACATTACAGACCCTTTTATTATTAATTCATTTATAATGCGTTTGTGAGTACAGACATTTTGGTATTCCTGAAGAAAATGACTAGATTCCATGCCAACCTGCCCTCCACTCTGAGCCATGACGGACTGGTATCTAATCTCTCTGTGCTCCATCTCACACCTAACGGACAGGACAGTGCGAGCCTTGCAGCTTTATTGTGAGCCAGCTGAAGCTAAGACAGATCTCTGTTATTTGCACCCAACCAGCCTGCTGAGCAGTAATCAAGGTGAGACAACACTGATGTCTGAGTCACCAAAACTTTAGAGGCAGGGGTAAGAAAAGAGGAACACCTTCTAATACATGATATTCCTCTCCCCATTTTCTTAATAATGTCATCAATATGTTTCTCCCATGACAGCTGCTCACCAAATGTGATACCAAGCAGCTTTGACTCTTTAAGCTGTTCAATAGCCGAGTCTTTCAGTGATAATCAATGCTGATCAGTATTATTAGTGGAATGTCTGGCCTTGGATAAATTAGTTTTGGTTTTTGTTACATTCAAGTCAAATCTGTTCTCATATATCCAACCGAGCAGTCGTTGCAGTTCAGATTGAACTCAGTTTGATGCTAAATGTATAGTTGAATCATCTGCAGATAGAGTGACACTGCACTGAGAACTCAAATGGTTTTCAATATCATTTGCTTTTGTTAAGAAAACTCCATTAACCTCAAGGAAAGAAGGTGCATGAGTTTTGTTTCTACCCATTACTTCATTCAAGGTTTTCCAAACTTTATTTGCCATCACTCTTCCTCTCCCAAATTTTATTTTGATAATATGCCTTTTTCTTATTTCTGTTTAGCGTTTTCACCTTATTTCTCATTATACAGGACATTTGCCACTTTTCAGTACCTTTACCATCTATTAAGTCTATAAGTCTATAAGTCTATAAGTCCTCCATCTATCCAAGCTGCTCTGTTATGCCCTACTGTAAATTTTCTCAACGGGACATATTAATCAACCACAGAGAGAAATAGCTTATAAAATAACTTGAGGGCTTTTTCCACCTCATTTCATGCCAACACTTGATTCCACTGAACATTTTCTATATCCCTGACAAAACCATTCTCACAAATTGTCTTACATGACCTCTGATATAATACTTTGGGCCCAGCTTTGGCAATTCTGCTTTTCTTTTTCTTACTATAGCCACTAAATTATGACCACTGATCCTCACAGGGACAGACACTGCCTTAGAACATACTTCACTGTTATTTGTAAATATATGATCATGTTGCAGATGTTTGCCCAGCATAATTGTAATCCACCCTCGTGGGTTTATTCACCATCTGAGTTAGATTACAGATTAATGCAGAGCTGTTCAGCTTTTTCCTCAATGGACATGAATCTGACAGCCAATCAATATTAAAGTCACCAAGGATAAATGTTTCTTTACCTATGTCTGTTACTGTTATCATCATAGAACATACATCTTCAAGATATTGCACACTTGCACTTGGGGGCCTATAAACACAACCCCATAACATTGGTTTACAGTGAGCAAGATGGACCTCCAGGCAAAGAGCCTGAATATTAGGAAGCATTAAATCCAGTCCAACCTTAACAGGAATGTTGCTTTGTACATATACTGCAACACCGGCCCCAAAAACACTCCTATCCCTTCTAAAGATGTTAAAGCCTGGTATGTCTACCCTCATGTCTGTTACTGAGTGATCTAAATGTGTTTCTGTAACAGCTAATACACTGATATGTTCATTATTCATTAAGTTAGATACTTCATGATTTTTATTTCTCAGACTCCTCACATTAATATCAGCCATTCTTAACCCTTTCATCGGGTTGAGGACCAGGCTTTGGGACCCCTTCTGTTCAATCCCTGTTCCTTGGTCTCAAAATTAGACGATCGTAGCTGATGACAGCATAATTTCCTCTTGCTCTTGCCTCCTTCATTGCTGGTAATAGCTCAACTCTTCTCTTCCTCACACATTCAGAGAAGTTGTTCTTCAAGTTGCATCTTGCCTTGTCCAGGATTTGCTGTTTGTCTTTGAAACGCATCAGCTTGATGACCACTGGGCAAGTTTTGTGGCAAATAGTTCCTGAGCCTTAGGCTCCGTTTCAGCCCAGGTTTCATCTGCTTTATCTGGTCCAAGTCCCCTAATCAAGATTATTCCTCCTGCTCTGATATAGTACCCCTTTGCAGCTTGTTCAGATTTCAGTTCATTCACTTGCTTGGAAATGTCCTTAAACTCACATTGTTGGGCCTTAAGGTGTTTCTTTAGCTCACCAATGTAATTTTGAGAGTAACTTAAACTCACCTTGAGTTCTTGCAATCCCCACATCATGAGATCACCACCAAAATCATCCACTTCCTGGATGTATGCTGCAGGATAGCGTTCCCCACTGTGACGATACAAACGCCTACGACCATCAGCTCTGTGCAAGTTAAATCTGGACTTGTCACTAAATGTGATCTGCCTCCACTGTGCAATGAGCCATAACATCTGTAACATCTGTGCTGAACGTGTCTGCAGAGTTCAGACCATCATCATCATTATCAGCATCCCAACTGTCTGGTCATGTATGTTTTGTGGAAGTCGTGACGTCATCAGTTGTTTCAGTAGGACATTAATTAGACCCGGTAAATTATCACCTTGACCAGGTCTTTTCAATCATGCAGAAAAAAATCTCACCAACATCATGGTTTACTCTGAAATGCACCAATGACTGTTATTTCTATGTTATGACTAAATGATGGTTATTCATGATTTAACATGTTTTGGTTGTGGGTACTTAAAAAAAGTAATTTCTATGTATCACATGTTTGTTTCAGTAGATTAGGGCTAGTTAAAGGAACATATCGGTATATAACAACTTACATGGTGGAGGTAATGAAGGTCTCAAACAAATGTCTCTGAATTCACAAGATGACATAAGTTATTTTTTTCATGGGGTGACAATGAAAGTGGAAACACTGAAAAATGTGTAAAACTAAGAAAATAAGGAACAGCAGGTTTCCACAGTACAGAGTATAAGCAGCTCAAAATCCATTCAATGAGAGAAACTTCATATACAGAAAGAAATGAAACACATTAACTAGTCAGTTTAAGTAAAGTGGAAATTCAAATCCTAGATCCACCGTTTATATGGTTCTGCACCAACATTTAGTGGGTTCTTTTCCGGCCCATGCCCAACACCACCAAGTGTTGTAGAAATCTTTCCAGTAGATTTTGCATCATCCTGCGAACAAACCTGCCAGGGTAATAAAATGTTTTTAACGTTGGCACCTCTGTGGCTGTGACCTGGCTCCAGGGGTCCCCCTCAAAATATACCTAATATATACAGAAAAATATGAACATTTAAACACATTTCCCACAAAATAAATTACCTGTTTAAATCTACTCAAGACATATATTTCAAGACATTAACTTATATTAAACAGAGGCCTAGTATCAGTGGCAAAGACTCCTGGATCACTTTCTGTTTTTCTTACAATAGTAGCTAATTAGCAAAAATGCAGGACAAAAGTGTGAATTTGTTCTTCCATATAATAGTTAATGGAGACATAAATGCATATATAAATGGTGTGGCTCCCCCCCGTCAGCCCTCCTTTTCAGCCCGGCTGCATAAAGACTTGCATAGTTGAAGCTGGATTTATAGGGAACCAGTCTAAACACAGGTGGTGTCATTCTTTAGCTATTATCTGCATTTACATCATAAAGACACGTCATGGTGAAACAAAAGCTTTCCATTGCCACGTTCAGCAGTCACTACAGGGCAGGTCAAAGACCTTGTCAGACTCATAGAGGACAGAGGTATTTGTGATTATAGGCTGGGTGTTGTTCACCAGACTGCGGTCACTACTAACCTCACGTCTCATACAAATCAACCTCGCTGTCTCAGTTAGTTTACAGAGTCCGTGCTGATGATGAGGAGCTGTCTCAGTTAATCAAACACGCTGAAGCTGACCACAGTGGACTTTTCATCAATTACTGCAGAACAATTACAGAGGAGGAGGTGAGGTTATCTGGGCAGGGGACACGTCTGTTTACACGTACCTCTGAATAGAAAGGCTGCACACATTCATTTATATTCAGAGCGGCTAATTCATTCCAACTCATGTTCCAGCCATCTCACCAGCTGTTATAGAGCCCAGAACATTGATGGAATGTTACCCTACATCTGACAGAACACCGTGTGTCAGGTTTAATTCCTGAAAGTGGCCCCTTCAGTATTTAGTCACAATCCAGCTGAATTACCCTCCCTATTCAAGCACTTTACTGATGCATCCTCCGATTTCATAAAAGGTTGCTTGGTGTATCCACCTTGATCACAGCTGTGATGTGTAATAATGAACTCCTTACAGTACAGATAATGTTGTTAAAGGAGATTTTACCAACATAACACATGAAGTGTTCATTTGAAAAAACACTTATGTACGTGTTTCTGTATTTTCCTAGACAATTTCATTTTCTGTAACCTCTTATCCTGTGTAGGGTCACAGGGGGCTGGAGCCTATCCCAGCTGACTTTGGGCAGGAGGCGGGGTTCATCCTGGACAAGTCACCAGTTTATGACAGGGTCACATAGAAAGACAAACAACCATCCAGACTCACATTCAGACCTATGGTCAGTTTAGAGTCACTAATCCACCTCTACTGCATGTTTTTGTTGGGAGGAAGCTGGAGAACATGGAGAGAACCCACAGACACAGGGAGAACCTGGAGAGAACCCACAGACACAGGGAGAATACGTAAACTACACACAGAAAAGTCCCAGGTCCTCAGCTGGATTTGAACCCAGGACCTTTGTGCTACCCACTGCCCCATAAGAGATGCTGGTTTAACAATTTTTAAAAATCTTGTTTACAAATGAACTCTTCACATATTGTGTGTAGCCTAAAAAGATTTGTTTTCTCTGCTCAAACTTAGCTCTGGCAAGAAGTCAAGGTCTTTTACATATGTTGGGCATGCTGTATGTCTGCTGCCCCCACTTAGTGTCGCATTTTTTCAATATATTCAGGAGGGAATATGTTCTCGCTAACCGACATGTATTTGGGTATCAGAGCAACAAGCTGCAAAAAGGCCACATTCAGGTGAAAACAGTCTTTCCTATGCTGCGGAGGTGCAGGTTGTAGGGGTCTCCAACAAAAACACAGCCACCAAAGGTTGAAACAGATTTAACTTTTGGGGGAATGCAACCCGGCATCACACTGCAACGACCAATCACTGGCTGGTCAGCAGTATTGTTGTTCTAGCTAACAATTTCTATTATTTTCCATTCAGCAGATAGAGAGGACAAATAGAACAATTTTTTAAAAAACTTCTTGATGGAGACGGCACAATGATACTGGCCCTGAGTCTAACCCACCACCCCCCCGATGGCACTGCCAGTTTCTGCAAACCTTTTGTGATGAAACTGTATGTAGGAGTTTTATGTTGTGACAGTGCTGTGATTAAGGGTCTCTGAGGCTGCGATGGTAATTCCTCTTAAATTAAACACTTACAATCAAGTCTTGTTGTTCTGTAAATTTAATCCAGCATCTGCAGATGGACTCAAGAAGCACATGCACAGATCAAGTTCTCCACAGTACGGAGAAAAGAGCACACATTCAGCTTGATAATACTGCTACTTCACCAAACACAGTAGGGGGTTTGTTCTGCAGCTATAAAGGAGATCATTAAGCCAAGACAATTAAGAAGAAGTCAAACACATTTCAGCCAGTCTCAGAAGTAAGTTGTAAACCCCTCAGAGGTCAAGATGAACTTTTCTTGACCTTCTACTGACCAACCAAGCACTCAGCTTTTTCCCCAACACATCACTAAAATTAACATATAGACTTTAAAAGGTTAACATATGAGTGGAATGAAAATTCCAATTACAAGGCACTGAGAATATTTGAAAAGATGTTTCTTCTTTAAACTACCTGTTTTGTTTATTTGACCACAAACACAGAAAGACACCCAGGATTTAAAATACGATCACAATGATCACAAAATGAGCCACTTTGTGGTTTGGTTGAGGTGATCCCAAACAGCTTGGCAGCCTTTACACCAGTATAGATCCATGTATGCATGTATTATGATGATTATTCCATGATTATTCAACTTATAGATGTAAAAATGGTGCAGTTCACATTCACAATAAATATACATTTGTATCAAATTTGAAGATTCATAGGTATTGTGCTTATCAAAATGTGATAAATAAAACTAATATTTATTTATATATTTATTATGTAATTTATATATTTATTATATAATTTGTTTATATATTTATTATATAATTTATTTATATGTTTATTATATAATTGTTTTATATATTTATTATATAATTTGTTTATATATTTATTATATATTTTGTTTATATATTTATTATATAATTTATTTATATGTTTATTATATAATTTGTTTATATAATTTATTATATATTTTGTTTATATATTTATTATATAATTTATTTATGTTTATTGTATCATTTATTTATATGTTTATTATATAATTTTTTATATATTTATTATATAATTTGTTTATATATTTATTTTATAATTTATTTATATGTTTATTATATAATTGTTTTATATATTTATTATATAATTTGTTTATATATTTATTATATATTTTGTTTATATATTTATTATATAATTTATTTATATGTTTATTATATAATTTGTTTATATATGTATTATATAATTTGTTTATATATTTATTTTATAATTTATTTATATGTTTATTATATAATTTGTTTATATATTTATTATATATTTTGTTTATATATTTATTATATACCCAGTACACATAAAGCAGGAGCCCTGCTCCGTGTATCTTTCTGCATCAGAGCCTGTGTGTATATATGTCCTCTGTGCTGGTAGATTGCCTCTCATCCATGTGGTCTTTTCCTGGCAGAGGACATTCTTCCATGCAGAGCTGCTGGACCAGCACCTAAATTATCCAATTAGACGGCGGGGCAGGACTGTCTGCAGGCCACTGTAGCTCACAGAGAGGCCTAATCACGTCAGCCATACAGGGAGACTGCACCTAAGTCCTAATATATTGGATTTCTATTAGAGGTGATGTGCTAATGTCAGCACTGAGTCACCTCATGGGGCTAAAACACCCACAACCAAACCCAGTCTGTCGTCCGTTTTCTTTTTGCTGTGACGTTATGGCTGAGTTGGGAGTTGAAGCAGGTTACAAAGATCCCGACTACATGGAAACGTAACAAATGCAGTCTTCCATACAAGTCATTTGGGGTTCAGTCAGTGTTCTGATTGGTTGGATCAATTGTTATGGCCTTCACAGTCACCAGTTGTCCTCCCAGCTGAAGACCTATGGGAGATTTTTGAGTGACAGCCTTTCACTACATGAGGAAATATGTTGTAGAATAATGCTGCTCATGTTTCCAGTAGAGCTGCACACTCATCTATGAAGCTCCTCTGGAATAGTGGAAAAACAACTTACTAAGGCACATCATGTAAAGTCTCCCTTTAATTTGGCATCACATTACACTTAATCCAGATCTGATGTAAAGGCTGCCCCTCCTGTCCTTTATATTAGGCTCCATCACATTTCTATCATGATTCCAGTGTCTTCAGTCTGTTCTTCAGCAGCCACATTTTTAAAATGATGTAGCACTGACTTGTTTTTGTATTTCCACAACAGTAATTAGTAATAATAGAGGATGCAATGTTTGCTGTCCTAATAATCTTCATGATAAGTTCTTCGTTTTTTCCAAAACATTTGCAGTATATGACTCAGATTTGGCAGTAATTATAGGAAAAACAAAGAAACTTTTCTGCAACATGTGCTCCATTTAAACCAGGATTTAAAATAAAATTCTAAAAAAAAAAACTATAGACAAACTGCTGCAGACTCTGCTAACCTGTGCACAGAGTCTCATTCAGCTCATCACATCCTGATGCTTTGTGCTTCTCATCCAGACACAGAAGGCACCACTGGCTTCAGTCTACCTCAGATGGAAACAGACTCACTTTAGATGGGTGGAGGTGGACATGACTCTCACCAAGGATACCACAGTTCATGTCCTGTGTGAAAGCAAGCAACACTTATCTCTTATCCTAAACCCAACCACACAGTTTTCATGCCTAAGGTGTCGTTTTCGCGACAGACGTTTTACCCAAAAACAGTAAACTTGTGTTGCGTTTTGGCTGATTGTTTACACGACAACACCCTGAAAAAAAGAGTGTAATCTTTTGAAAGTGCAACCCTACAGCCTACAGCCGTCGTGTAAATGGGCAAAAGGCAACTCCTCCTAAGACGATGACTATTATGGTTCCAGCCTTTTTTGTGTATGTGAACAGAACAACAACAAAAAAACAACGTCAGACTGTCCAGTTCTGTTTGTACTGCAGACTCTGTGAAGTTTATTAACACTCCTCTAATGTAGATTTGCTGAACCACTACTCAGAGGCCTGCATGTTGACACTGGTACACCGACTGGAGAGGAAGTGATAGACTGTCATAACAGAGCCCCAACATGACAAACTGTGCTCTTACAGGGTTAAATTATATATTAGCTTTCATTCAAAATGTTTTCATGGCAAAACTGAACCAGTGGAGGAGAGAGATGTTTAGACAATCTACATGTAGTCACCTACACCTGATCACCTCAGAGACACAACAGATAGCTGTCTAAAGGATGCTGCTGAACGCAACAGTCCCATGATAGTCTGACCCTCATAATATGACCATGAAAACCTGACCCTAGAGTTTAGAATCACACAGGTATCATTAGTTTGATGAGTTATGATTAAGTTATTCAAGAAAGACTATATTTCACTAATGGTGGTTTTCTTCAGGATCTAGATCAGTAACTTCTGAACATTCGTCACATTTGACACCTGAATCAGCAAAGTTTCAGCTACAGTCTGATCTCAGTTCAGCCTGTATCACTATTATTATTATTATCTGTTATCTCACAGTAGTGGATTTTCTGTGAGCCCTATAAATTCAAACTTTCTGTATCACCAGATCCAGAGCGTCACTTGAATCCAGATCAGACTCTGATGTGTGTTGGATCTTATTGGGATGTCTTTGTGTAATTTTTGTCCAGGCATTGTAGACATTTTCCATGACTTTAGAGGATAAGATGTTGTTATTGTCCCACAATGGTAAAGAATCCAGATGATGATCCAGATCACCATGAAAAGGCATTTTTCCTCCGACCTTACATCTGAAAATAATGTCATCAAAATATAACTTTTTGAGTAATCTTTCAAACAGACTAACAAAACACACCTGATCAGATCAAATTAAGAGATACAATTTTCTTTTGAAAGAATGTTTGAGAAGATGTTTAATAGATTTATCAGACCTGATCTCAGCTGGTAAATCATTCCAGACTTTAGAGGCCCAGACACAAAAGCCTGATCACCATTCATCACAGGTCAGCCTCTGGAAAGCACCCAAACACCACCATCAGCTGATCTAAGAGGGCACCTAGGCCTACAGGGGCTCAGGGTAATTAGAGGTTGTGTAAAACGATGTGTTTGAACGATGCCAGAATGAGTGTGTGTGTGTGTGGGGGGGGAGGTGATTATAAATGTAGCATTTTGGAGAGTTTGAAAGCGGGAAGCCGAGAGTGTAGACGGCATTACACAGATGTAGACAGCAAAGCTAAAATAACCAAACAAACAAACAAACAAACCTCAGCTCAGCTGAAAGAAACACGACTGAATCATCTCTTATATCTGGTCATCAAAACAGAAGCCAGACTGAATACAAATCTCTATAGTAGGTTTATATTATGTGGACTCCGACATTACAGAGTAGTGAACAAGATGATTATACTTTCCTCTTGATGAAGCTGACGGAGGTTTTGAGCTTTTCCAGCTGTTGATATCAGAGAGGCAGGATGTTAGCAGGTTGTTCATAGCATAGCAATGATGGGACCTGACACCCTCCCATGAAGCCATTATACTCCAGAGTGAAGTCTGAGTCAGACCCACACAAGATTTACACAAACAGATTCGGCTCATAGCTTCATCCTTTGATAATCAATGTGAGGCCTGGATGTCGTCCCTACATTTCTCTGAGCCTTCTAACCAGAAACATGATGACTGACAGTTTAAGTGCCTGCTTTAGTCAGTGCCTGACAAATTAATCTGAGTTCTCTGGTTTCAGTCTAAATCGTGCTGCTCAGTCGAATCAATGCAAACTCAAGTCAGTCCAGAGGATTAATGTGTTGAAGGACAATTGAAGTATATCACCTGTTGCTTTCTGTTGTTAATGCATACAGTTAGTTAGTTAGTTTATTAGGATCCCCATTAGCTGCAGCAAATGCTGCCACTCTTCTTACTGGGGTCTGACACATATGCATAACATTATACAATGCATACCATATAAGAATACATACAACAAAACATGATAAAAACAAAAGCACACTGTACGAACAATATAGTTATTGTAACAATGTAAATTATATACCTGTCCTTTCAGTAAACATTTCCATAATTTATCCAAACACATTTATAAAACGTATTTTACAATCTTTCATCTGTATAAAGTATTTACGAATTACAATGTACGCTGTGTTATGAACCATATCATCACTAGTTTCTTATTATAAAATAGTCATACTCTATACATTATGAACAACACCCATTATATTAATAGTAACAATAATAATAACAATAATAATAATAACAGTAACAATAGAGCAGCACACATATCATACTTCTCTATATCTTGAGATTGTTATAATAGTAATAAACAATATAGTATAGCAGCACTCCTATCATACTTATCTATTAAGAGAGTAATTAATTAGAATAATAGTATAGTAATAATAAATGTCACCATCATCTCTGCCCTAAGCATCTCTACAATTATATAATAATGATACAGTGATATAATAATAATGATACAACTATATCAATTCAATTACCTCATCCAAACATACATATACACGTATAATAATAATGATTCGACTGTATCAGTTGAATTACCTCATCAATACATACATATACACATATATTATTTATAACCAATTTATTGAAACTAATTCCTACATGTTTCGTTGTCACTTTTCAAAAAATGTTTTTTCAGTTGTAGTTTAAATTTGTCTTTACTATTTTCTGATGTGATATAACTGGGGAGTGAATTGCAAACATACATGGCTCTGAATATGACTGTTCGTTTGATAGCATTTGTCTTTACTTTTGGTAGTGTAAAATGACCTGCAGTGGCATGTCTAGTAATATAATTATGTTTATCTGTACTGAAGGATAAGTTCTGATACAAAGTAAACGGGGTCTTAGTGACAGTAATGTTTCTAATAAATACTAATAATGAATAGATCAGTCTGTCTTTTACAAATAACCAGTTAAGACTCTTATGCATTGCAACAACATTCATTCTATAGTTACAACTAAGAACTATGTGTGCTGCTCTATTCTGTATCATCTGTAGTTTCCTTATAGTTTCTACAGTGGCATTAGACCAAACTACAGGGCAATAATCAAGATTTGACAATATTAAGGCCTGAACTGCTTAACAGTAATATTTATGATTTAATCAACTCATATCATGAGACCTGAACCTTTCTGCTAGACTGTGGCAATTTATCCTTGATTGCTGAAAGATGAGTTGTGTCCCATTTCACCCACTGCTATTATTCATTACAATACAATCCACTACAGTACAAATATCACCAAAACCTTTTGTCTTTAGAAGTGTACTATTTCTACAGAAGCCCAGTCCACGACGACCATTGTCCTTGTTGTAGGTGTGAATGTGAGCATGAATGGAACTGGTGACCTATCCAGGGGGAACCTCCCATCTGGCCCAGTGTCAGCTGGGATATCAAAAAAAAACATTCTGCTGGCTTATTAAGACCAAATCACATCCAAATGAACACATTCCATAGCATGTTATGTCTGCGACCCTGTGTTGGGCAGTAGTGATGCTATAAGAACCAGTGTTACTAGCTTAATTGTATGAATCAGAAGCTGCAGTCTGACATTAAACTGCTTGGGCCGGTTGGGCCCTTGAAAGAGGTATTCTCTCTACTGAGCGCCCCTCTAGTTGATCACCATAGCATTGACTTTTGGTTCAGAGTGAAAACTAGAATGACACTCAGTCCAGTGAATCTGCCAAACCCCAACAGGCCCTTTAATTCAACCATTATCCAAACTCTAACTCTTAGCTGTGTAACCATAACTTAAGGTTACTGGATTTTGAAGATTCATGTTTTATTCCCTGTCAAAGAATGTTCTTTATCACAGTGTTAAAAATCCTGGATCTCCTTCATCTGGATCTGCACCAAACTGGAATGTGGTCTATTCTGGGCCACACCCATCCTCCCACCAAGTTCCACACATATCCGTTCATTAGCTTTTGTATTATCCTGCTGACGATCCAACCAATAAAGAGTCACATATCACTCCAACCTATTCCGTATAGCCTCTGCCACTTATCAGTTTGATTACTGCTGTACATGTAAGGTTGCAGACGCTTATATTGATGCTTCTGTGATGAAAAGTCGTCCCAAATATTTTTATGGAGACTTTGTCCAATAGCAGCGCTGTGTTTGTAAAGATGTGTGTGTGTAAACAACATAATGTAGCTTTGAGACACAGGATTCTTCACAGGAGACATGATTGGAGGATTAATGTTGTTTATTGCAGAATGCAAAGTGGCACTTTGTCAACATCTCCACATTAGTTATTGATTTAATAACAATGAAGACATTCATTTAACAGGAATTCTAATTGCATGTAAGCATAGTGACAACCTCGAGTTTAAACAAAGAATGATTGGTTATTATTAAAGACTCTGAATTACTTAATGAATCAATGTCTGTGCTTTATAATTTTCAGATATGGGATCTCTGGCCAGCGTCTACCTTTGGATGACATTATAAAATGTACCAATAATTCTTGTCATGCTACCTATAAAAACTACCTATAAAAACAGACCAGGATACAGGAAATGACATCCACCCCCAGACCCTGTTAGATCATCCCACTCACATTTCCAGTGCTTCCTATTTTCATGTAATTATCATATACTCCTAATAATGACTTTATTTTATTTTCATTTTTCCTAACTTTGTATTATCATTATTTTTTTTTTTGGTGGGGGGGGGGCTATGAGCTGCACACTATCAGAACAAATGTCACGTACACATTTAAACTGTCTTTATCAGGAAATTAACTATTTCCAATGGTTTCCAATGTTTTCTAAAATCTCTTTTCCAAATGCTCCGAGCAGAACTTAATATTTTTCTCAGCAGACGTTCTGATCTGTCATAGTGGGACAGGTGTAATTAGACCATGAATGAAGGGTCTTTCCATTAAAGTGTCTCAGTGAGCCATGAGCCAGCATCCAAAATATCACAGCTTCAAACTGACAACCCTGACTGGAATGCTGCCATTGTTAATGCTTTTAATTACACCTTTGGGTTTTTTTGACAACATGTGATCAGTTGTCAGCAGGTGTGACTGGTTGTCGCCATGGAAACACATCTCTCACGGAGGGCACATGTGTCTGTTATACAAAATATAAGTGTCCTTAATCAGTGGAGGTTATTGTGTGTCTCTGAGCTGTGGTGTAGCCCTTCAGTTTTAAATAGGCTCACAAAGAGTCATTATGAAACACTTATGAGAAGAATGATAATAAATATGTCATTTAGTTCTAGTAATTATTTTTACAAACCTACTATAGAGGCAGCTTATGTAGGCCTGATTACTATAATAATAATAATAATAATAATAATAATAATAATAACACATGTCAGGGGTTGTTGGCGGTGTGTTGGTGTAATGTGTCCGGGCAGAGACCTGCAGCACGCCGCCTCACAGCCTCCTCAGCACCGCGTTCAGCTGTGTGCGCCTCCTGCAGCCGGCGGAGATGTGAAGTGGATCAGATAGCCGGTGTAACGCGGGGGGCTGTGAGCCGCTGCCTTTTGCTTTTACCTGCCTTTTCTATTCACCGCAGCGCTTCTCTCTGTGTGTGTCTGTGTGTGTCTCTCCGTGCAGCTCCTCTCTGTTGGGATCCTGGTCTGCCAGGGGCTGCAAAGCCGTGCTACTCGACTCATTCAGAACCAAATGCGTGTGTGACAGACTGTCCACCTTCGCCATTTTAGCACGGCTCAATCCCGACATGGTAAGTGTGACAACCTCCGTTCACTTCGTAGACGTTTAAGGTGTCGGGACGTGTGTTTGTGGTGGGATTTATGGGAATGCATCAGCTGTTCTTTTTTTTCTTCTTTTTTGCTAAGGGCGTCATTGTCATTACTTATCAACATCCCCCCCTCCCTCTCACCCCCAACCTCCCCCCTCACTGTCTCGACATGCCAAAGCAATGCTGCAAAAACGTTCATATAATCTTGTGAGGAAAAGGAATTTTTATTGGGTGGGGGGGGTGTTCAGGATGCACCTACAACAGATTTATGTGTTGCAAGACTGAATCCACACATCAGGGCAGCAGTGTGCTAACATGTGCAGTAAGATGGTGGAGATCACTAACACATATCCATACATGACATGGTGAGTGGGATTTGTTGTCATGTCTCATGATCATACCTGCATGCACCCCCCCACCCCCATCCCCACCATTAACATACATTTAACTGTCTCCATGGTTACGAGGCCCTGTGCAGAGGGTGCTGCATGGAAATCCAATAATGTGAGAAGAAAAGGCTGCTTAATAGGACGGCGGTGCAGAACACACTGGCCTCACATTGTTGCTGCAGCTGGACACAGCAGCGTGTGATAACGACAGGTCACCATCCCCGTGACTCAAACCTATCCCCGCTTCTCTGGGGAAAGGCCACGGCGTTTGTGGGTAATTTTTCATTAAGTGTGATTAGTTATTATTAGACTGGAAATAGCCTCTGAAGCAGTTTATTCACTAGTTGCCCTGGTAACAGCATGGGCATTGAGGCATTGAAGACATAGCGGACAGCGTGGTGTTCATCCTGCTGCCTGCTCGGCCTACGAGGGAGAGAAGGCCAGGAAAACAGATGAAACAGCTGGGCTTTAAACGTGTCCGGGTTGTGTTTGTTCAGGATATCTGTGGAGCTGATTGAAGCGAAGGTGCTGCATGCTTTGATGGCTTCAAATGTAATACGTCCCCATGCTGAAGGCTGCCGTGCTCCCAGTGCATAAATGATTAGTCTGTGAAATAGTCACTGTCACTCACATTAGCTGAGTAACAGAGTCGGTGAGTGACAATTCAAAGGAATAGTTCAACACTTCCATTGATGCTCTTATGCACAGAAAACATGGAAGGTTCTGTAAGGTGGAGGTGGAGGTGGAGGGGAGCAGCAGCATACAGCCAGTGAAAAGGCGTCTCCACCTCAGGTCCCGATGCTCCTTCTCCTGTTTAATCGTGATTGACTTGAGTTAAAAGTTGTGCAGACAGCTGCTGCACTATACTTGCACCGACGTCCACAAGGGAGAATTGACATCAGTAAGCAGTTGGTGTTGGTTCTACTGTCTAATGTCATGATACACACTTCAGTACTTAAGAACAACGCCTGGTGTTCCTCTCCTGTTGACCCTGTTGGAGTTACTGCAGTATGCTGCTGATAAAAAATAATTAAAATAAACACTTCCTGTAACCGGTCCCATCTATTATTTGAAAGTTGGGACCCGGGTCCAAACCAGGCGATGAGACACAGTCCTGATTAGCACTGATTTCACATCTAGTCTGTCTTACCTAATGTAATGTAACTTGGTACCTATATTCCTATATTTGGTAAAATACATGTTGGCTGATCTACTCATTATTTCAGATGAAATTCTCTCTCACAGTGACGTATAACAAACGTGACTTATTTACAACCATCTTTGTAGTTTTGTTGCATCTAACAAAATAGTCTATTTGCCCTTTTGAATTCTATTATTGCTCATTTGCTTCCATGGCTGCCAACTTTGGCGTGACTAATTTGCTATCATGAGCATCTCTGACCTCTACTCTCTGTCTCTTAACTCAGTGGAGCGGCTGAGTGAAGTGTGTAACTTAGTGGTAAAGACAGTGGCAGATGTAGAATTTGTCTAAATCAGGGGCCATAGAGGGGCCACATTTTTTACAGAGGGGTAAAAAATGTCCAACATTCATGCACATTTCCTTCTTCAGTAAGATGTATACACAGAATATTTCACCAGTCATTCATTATTTGCTGTTGGCTCCATAGCTTTTAGTAAAGACACACATAATTGAATATATTACGCAAATTGTGCCTTTTTCAAGCACATTTTGTACATCAAAAAAGTTTAGCAATTATTGAATTTTAAATTAGGATGCATGAATAAAAGAATGTAAAACATAAGACACTTTTTTCCAATTATGTAATACATAAAATGATTTTCTTTTTCTTTTTTACATTGAAGAAAATACTTATATACAATATTACAGCATACACAACAGTTTAGAGGGGAAAAACCTGACACAGTCAAGTATTCAAGTTGTAAACAGACAAGTGACAGGACAGGGGCACTTCAGGGGCCAATCAGATTTCAGATGGGGCCAGTGCCCCTCTGGCCCCGCCCCTGGATACGCCCCTGGGTAAAGATTGTAACAAGAGTTCTTTTGTGCCACATTTGCAGCTGTAGCACAGGTGAGCAGATTTTGATATTGGTGGCTGTACATCCCTGATGAAGTTGCCTGGTAACTTCTCCAGGACAACACAACTCTGAGACGCTGCACCGTCACTGTGGTTCGTTAGGATGTTACATTTTTCTTCACCTTGTATGATTCTCCCATCTTAGCTGTTTCATCTTAAGTTGTTCTTATACTGCTTATAGTCCCATATATTTGGTTGGCTCTGATTTAAGATTATTCCCATGTTTGATTTATGTATGGATTACTTTAAAAATCAATAAATTAGTCTATAGGGACTCATTAAAATTTATATTACTTATTAATTAACCTTCCAGCTATTTTATCAATTAACTATTAAATCTATAAACCTTTAGAAATTAGCTACAATGTTCTCAAAGCCCAGGTTGATGTCAAATTCATTGATTTGTTTAATAAACACTTCAAAACTGAAATATATTCAATATCTGATCACATTAGCCACAGATCAATAACACATAATGGTTTAGAAACTGGTTGGTAAAGTAAATGTTGCAGAATCTTGCTTAAAGAATGAGTAAATGTTGCATCTCTAGTTGAACAAAATGGTCATTGTGTTCCCTCTGATGGGTTGGTCTGGCCTGCAGAAAAGACTTGAGAGAACGAGGACATGTTTCACTGTCCGTCATAGAAAACTGTATCAGCTTCTTTCTAGCCCTGCTCCTGATGTGGCTCTGTGGTCTTCGTGTGGGTCTGGTGGTCTACCACGTTGATCCAGACTAAATAATATCTATTTATTGAACAGGATTGCCATGACATATTTACACATATTTTATAATGTCCACACATTCATGGTTCCCAGAGGATGCATCCCACTGACTTTGGTGAACCCTTTGCTTTTCCTGTAGGGCCACCAGTAGATCAAAGTTGTCACTTATCCTGAAAAATATATCAACTTTCACTCGATGGATTGGCACAACATAGAGGATGAAGCCTGGAGACGTTGGTGATGTGGTGATCTAACTTTGGTGATATCCGGTACAGAGATTTGTGATTGCCATTGCCATGTATTGGCATAGCTTTGGTGATCCCTTATCAAATTTAGATAGCTGTTAGCATGCTAACATGTTAAATTAAGATGATGAACATGGCAAACAATATACTGGCTGAATATCAGCAATGTCTGACACTTCCGTATGACATTACATACCGATCCAATGTCACTGCTGCAGGGAACCAGAGACAGGGGAATTGATCCTCAGCCCTGCTACAGCCTGGAGGCTTGATGAAGCCTGAGGGAAGCTACATATCTGTGACTCCTTTTATCAGAAATGTTGGAAAAGGCAACCCTTCTCTTTCCGCATTCTGCTGTCCCTCTCCCCACATCCTGTTATTTAGTGAGACAGCCATGGTTACCATGCTAATTATTCCAACTGCAACACATAGTAGCTTCTAATTGGTCCAGCCGCTCTGTCTGCAGCTAGCCTCCTACAGCTCCAGCATGACAAACAGCCAATCTCCTCTTCCTCTCTGTCTTCCCTCTCGTCCTCCGATCCCTCTCTTCTCTACCCCTTAGTCTTTTCATCACACCATTTTTCATGCTCTGATGCTGTTTTGTATTTGAGTTCTCCCTCTCTCCCTCTGCTTACTCCATCACTTTGCTCTTTTGCTGCCACCTCTTGTGTCCATTTTGCTTTCTACAACTTCCCTGCAGGCTTTGGGAAGAAAAAAAAAACACATGCAGTCTGCAGTGAAAGGCAAAAGCCCCAAAACCTGAGCCCATGCAGTTAATTGACACTGAGAGACCAGTGTGTGTTGAGGAGGAAAGGGAATTAATGAACATTCTTGTGTTTGTATCATTTTGGATGTTGCACAAGTCTTCTCTTCAGTTTGAATAGGTAATAACAGATAGTACCTTTTTGACCAATTAGCCAACATTCTAAGAGTTACATATAAGCAAACAGGGACTGAGGTCTGCAAGGTTTCAGGTCCCTAAAGGCTAGTGTTTCTTCTGTGAAGGGGCAACTAAAAACCTGTGCTGGTCAGATGTTGTGGCTCTGCTGAAATGTTAAACAAACAGTAAAAAAACAAACATATATATATATATATATATATATGTATATATATATATATATATATATGTATATATATATATATATATATATGTATATATATATATATATATATATATATATATATATATATATGTATATATATATACATATATATATGTATATATATATATATATAGTTTGAATTTAAATGCAAAGTAGATTTTTTATAGAAGTCTCAGCTATGTGAGCATTTGGTGAGAGAATATTTTGATATTATGTGAATTTCTTTGCTGGCTGAAAGTTAAAAGAGGAGATAAAAAAGTAAATATGTATCTGGACATGGGATAACAGCTGACTCTGTCCACAGATAACAAACTCAACCTACCAGCACATCAAAACCTCTCTGACACATTTCTTGTGTTTTTGTTTTCTTTGTTTAATCCATGCTAAAACTGAAATATAGACAAGTTGTGGTTTTAATGAGCGTCTGACTATTTTTTCTTGGCGTTTCCAAAAGATAACAACACAACTCGAACAAGATGCAATTTTGTTTCCTCCTGCTCCCTGTCTTTATACTAAGCTAGGCTAACCATGCCCTGACTCCAGCTGCATACTTTCTGTTTTAAAAATATATATTATATAATTCATCTATAAAATACAATTTCATATAAATATGAATGTCCTTCAAGGCTGGGGGTAGAGGCCAGGATCATCTTTTTATAAACAATTCCTGTTCTCTGATATGAAATGACACTGATGACCAAACAAAGGAGGAAGTTAGAGTGAGGTGAACTCGGCTGCCATTGGTCTGTCGTCCAGTGACACATTCCACATGCACTCATGTCAAACAGCTGCTAGAACACGCCCCTCAGCCAGACCGTCACAACATCCTGCTACATGTCGACCAGGCGAACTCAGAAACTACGAATGCAGGAGTAAAATCCTCCAAAATTTAATACACAATTTTAGTTGTGCCGAATTACCACCAACAAGCACAATGTTACTTGGTGAAAAAATGGTGAAATTGTTGTTGCAAGAAAACAACAAGTGTTTCAAGAACAAATTTAAATGGAGTTGGTTAGAAAATAAAGCCCCATTTCCACTGCATAGTACCAGCCCGACTCGACTCGACTCGCCTTTTTTGTGTTTCCATTAAAAGTCCCTGGTTCTACTTTTTTAGTACCACCTCTGCTGTGGTTCCAAGCGAGCCGAGCCGGTTCTGAAAGGTCACGAGAAACGTTACAGACCACTGATTGGTCAATGCCTGGCACACACAGAATATCCTGCACAGCACAAATCAATGGTCGCCACACTCAAACAGCAAAGCTACTTTAGCGGCCTTAACTTTTATTTATTGCAGTATTGAATGTTTTCTTGAATATTCCATTCAATACATGCATGAATGCTGAAGAATAGGAGTGACAGCCATTAGACACTTGAACCTATAAATCATTATTAGTCGCATCTATAATGAGTTATAGTGCATCAGAATGCATTATGTGAGTTTATGAGTGTACTTTTACATTTTGAGTCCAGTAAAAACACTATGAATGCTTCCATTACTCACTGCAGATGTGGTGTCCATAGAAAGTGCTTCCAAAAAGGTCATTAAAAACTGGCCATCACAATCCTTCAGAGCCTGAGGTGATGTCACTTTTAATAGTAATGATAATAATGGCTCAATTTGTGCAGCACATTTCAAAACATAATTACAAAGTGCTTTGCAGACATAATATGCAGTTAATAATAATTATACAGCAGCATAACAGGGACTGTAAAACTAATGAATGATGTGCAATTGGATTGAAATACAAAAAAATAAAATAGAATTTTAATGGCGACCTGTTCAGGATGAACCCCCCCTCCTGCCCCATGTCTGCTGGGATAGGCTCCAGCCCTCCCACGACCCTATACAGGACACGCTGTTACAGAAAATGAATGAAAGTAGAATTTTCACGATAAAAATGAAAAAAACTCTTCAAAACCCAATAAAGATGTTTATTTGACAGATTCAGTTTACAACCAAAAATAGCATATTTTTTTTTATCTGAACCAGTCAATATTTAGAATTTGCTTGAAATGTTACAATTATCAATTATGAATATAGGTTTTAATTGATCACTTCAGCTCGAATATCAAATAAAGTTAAGTAAGTGAGTCAGTACAATAATGATGAAGCAGAGATTTGTGTATTCTATAGCAGGATGCAGGACCTTTCTGATGACTTTTCTGATGACTTTTCTGATGACTTTCAGTGGTTGTAAGTGTTTGTAGCCAGTCCATGTTCATATCCATTCTGTGTAATTGCTAGCAGTGCAGCTTGTTTAAACAGTCGTATTTGTTTGCTGTTAATATTGGCAGCAGCTTCATCTAATAGATGTCTGGATCTCCTCAGTGGAGCTGGAGCGTCTCCATCTCTGCTCATGTGGAATAATGCAGTCTGGTCACTTGACTTTTGAACGCTGCGTGAGACATCCAGCCGAGCTCTGCCATTGGCTGAGGAGAAAGCAAAAGTTTGTCCATCTCAGCAGACATGTTTCCATGCCACTGCACTCGTAATCTATTTCTTTCCCGTTTGCTTTAAGAGAAGAAAGTTACTGCAGTGCAGATTAATCAGAGGGATTTAATTAACTTGGCCCAACACACACATCAAACCTGGAGACAAGGCAGGCTATAAACTTAGCCAATTATCTCCTGCTGGGGGGGTGAAGCTCCCTTATGTCCTGGTTCCCTCATGTCCACTCAACCCCCCCATCAATGGCTAAGTTTGTTTTATTAAAGTGCCTCCTCACGTCACCTTCATGTGTGGTGAAGAGTGAAAGGTTAGACTGGTGACTTTTCCACTTGAGACATCATCAGGTTAAAATGTGAATTTTTTTTCAAAACTTTCCTTTATGACCAAAATAACTGCAGAAATAAGGTCGTTCCCAGCAGCCTCAGCTGCACTTTGTGCTTCGTGCTAATTAGCTAATGGTACCATGCCTACCACCATACTATAGTAAGATGGTCAACATGGTAAACATAAGGGATGGGCATACCAGGCCAAAATACTGACCGATAAACACTCAGCACTAATCAATTAGTATTATAATACTTTAATAAGTGTTAAATAGTTTAATCATAGTTTAAACATTGGAATGAATGTGCATCACATAGAGATCAGTGTGGGCAAACTAAGGGGCCGTTTACACGACAACCATTTCACCCAAAAGGAAACCGTTGGTTGCGTTTTGGCCGTCCGTTTTACGGGGACTGAAAATGCTAACTTTTGATAACGCCACCCTTCTGTTGTCGTGTAAACAGGCAAACCACAAATCCACTGAAAACAATGACACAGTCCCGCTTCGCATACAATGGATAGAACAACAACAAAAACAACGTCGGATTGTCTGGTTGTGTTTGTGCTGCAGACTCTGTTGAGTTTATTAAGGCTCCTCCAGTGCAGATTTGCTGAACCACCACTGTGATCCTAATCCGTGGTGTTAATTTTGAAAATTTACTCCACCAAATACATACTACACCGTTTTCATTTGTGTTTGTGTGAACGAGGATCGCTTAGAAAACGATGCCGTGTGAACGCAGAACTTATTGAAAACGCAAAGAAAAACCTTCTGTTTTCTAGAAAAACATTGTCGTGTAAACGGAGCCTAAAATGTCACAGGCAACACAGACTTAAGCACACTCTTAACACAACACCCATGCATCCTGCTGCTGCAGCTGCTGCCATGTTACAGCGTAGCCATGGCAACAAGACAATGTCTGCCGTAGCATGGGGAAGGTGTTGAGCTGTCAGTTGTCAGGATAGGACAGTCTGACAGTCCTACAGCATGTGAAATGGGAAATGTGAATGGATCGTTAGGTGTGTGTGTCTGTGTGTATCTGTTTCTACTGACGTGTGGTATTGTGGTTTATTCATGAGTCACCTTGAAATGACCTTGCTTTTCAAACGTTATCCTAAAAAACGTCTGCTGACTTCTCTCAGCTGAAGATACCAGACATCTGATGTAAAGTGTGTGTGTGTGTGTGTGTGTGTGTGTGTGTGTGTGTGTGTGTGTGTTGTTGTCAGGGTAGAAAACCTCTCTCTCTATATATATATATCAGTGAAATTATTTTTGGTGTTGTTCAAGGCTAGGCAGTGCTGAGGTTCCTCTGGTGTGTGTCAGAGTGTGTGAAGTCATCATTGTCCACAGAACTACACATAATAAAAGCCTAAGCCAACATCACATAACTAGAAGGGCACTCAGAGCCCGACCGTCCCTTTTAATTACATTTCCTATTATGAACCTAACCTAATAAAGCCATCCATGTCATAAAGGGCCAATAAAAATCAAGGATTCATCCCTTTTTCCAGATACACTCCAAAATGTGGTGGTTTGTTCCTCCCTACGTACTTAACACTTCTACCACGTTTTACCAAGATCTGTCAGTGAAAAACCGCCTTGTAATGTTAAAGAAAGCAAAATAAACAATCCTAGCTCCGCCCCTTTTATCTGCATCCACTCTAAAATTTAAGTTTAAGGATCACGAAAATCCATCAAGTAGTTTTTGTCTGTTCCTAACAGGAGTACACACAAACTAACACAGCTGAAGTCGTTACCTTCTTCCAGGGGCGGATCCAGGGGCGGCACCAGAGGGGCACTGGCCCCATCTGAAATCTGATTGGCCCCTGAAGTGCCCCTGTCCTGTCACTTGTCTGTCTTTTTTTTCTGTCTGTTTACAACTTGAATACTTGACTGTGTCAGGTTTTTCCCCTCTAAACTGTTGTGTATGCTGTAATATAGTATATAAGTATTTTCTTCAATGTGAGAAAAAGTTACGTATTACATAATTGGAAAAAAATGTCTTATGTTTTATATTTATTCATGCATCCTAGTAATTGCTAGACTTTTTTGATATAAAAAATGTGCTTGAAAAAGGCACAATTTGACTAATATATTCAATTATGTGTGTCATTACTAAAAGCTATGGAGCCAACAGCAAACAATGAATGACTGGTGAAATATTCTGTGTATACATCTTACTGAAGAAGGAAATGTGCATGAATGTTGGACATATAGTTGGCCCCTCTGTAAAAAATGTGGCCCCTCTATGGCCCCTGATTTAGAAAACTTCCGCCACTGCCTTCTTTACAGATGTAATAAGAAACAGATGTTGTGATTTGGTGATATACAAATAAATTGGATTGAATTGAATTGAATTGAATTGAATTGGTATTTTAACAGTGTTAGTGTGTTTTTGAGGTTTACTTACCAACATCCACCACTGTCCTTGAGAAACTGAATGTGTATCAGATGGATGCGGGTCATAAAATGTTGTTGCTAAAAAATGTTGCTAACCTGTTGAATCCTGCATTCTTGAATTGAACATGTTTATACAGTAAAGTCATTTAGTTTAGTTCAGTTGGCTGACATCGGTGCTGCAGGGTGACGACTGCATAATAGCAGCAGTTAGTAAGGAAAAATGAATTCCACTGCATGTGAACCATGATTGACCCTGTTAGGAGGTGAGTTTTCAGCAAATCGGGCCAACAGGGTATTTCACTGCTCTTCTACTCCGCTGCTGACAGCTCTGCTAAAAGCTGAACTCACCACAGATCTGTTTCTCCTCTGGTGGTTTCAGCTTCATCACTGAAGTATTTCATTCATCACGCTGTTGATATGGACTCTCTGACACTAGTGTCTAATTAGCTGAGATTCTGAGCTCAGGTAATTAGAACTGAATCATCATTAAGCCATAAATAAGGTTTGGAGACATGCCACCTTTTCACAGTCTGTATTTTAATTCTTTTTTTCTTTTTTTTTCCAGAACATGGATAAGACACAGCTTCCATCCGTGACGCTGATCGTGGGCTGTGGAGTGTCTTCGCTGACATTGTTGCTCCTCATCATCATCTATGTGTCTGTATGGAGGTGAGATGAAGCTTCGTGCTCTGGAAACATTCCAACACTGGGCTGTGATCAATGCCAACAGTTCGACAGCTGCTTGGATACTTATTTTACAGTCTCTTTGGTATGAATCTGTCTGTTTACCTGAAACACAAGAGATGATAATATCACAGAGAGAAAGTTAGGGAGCAATCTGGCCAAACGATGGATCATATTCTGTTCTTTAATTCATGTTGAAATGCACACAGTTTAATCTGTAACTTGTGTCATTAGGTACATATTTTAATTTTTCTCATGATATTGGTAAAAAAAATAATTTTTAAATGGCCCAAAATGTTGAAGTGAAAAAGTGATCCAGAATCTGCATCCTAATAAACACACAGACAGATACACAAATATGTGTGATCTCAAAACCTCCCGTAACTCTTATTGGGGTTGAGGAAACTAAAACCCAAAACCATGACAGGAGGATCCAAAAAGAGAAAAATTGAAATGCATATTTTACTTTTATTGAATAGTTCATAGCTTATCCACTGTATGATTGTGTTTGTACGTCTGTTGTGTTACATTCTGCAGGTACATTCGCTCTGAGCGCTCAGTCATCCTCATCAACTTCTGCCTCTCCATCATATCCTCCAACGCCCTCATTCTCATTGGACAGACACAGACACGCAATAAGGTAAGGACATGAGGTCAACGTAACAACATGCAGACATTTTACTGTGGCGTCTCTTTTCAGTCCAGACTGTCTATTTTTAGCTTTTCTAATAATGTGTGGATGTTTGATGTTATTTATTTATTTAGTGATGCTCTTTTTTATTTGCCTCTTTGTATGAAGTTGACTCTTTGAGCAACACACCAGACATTCCTGTACTGTAGTGTTGTTGTACCTGTACTGTCCAGTACCTGCGCTAATGCCAATATCTATTCTAATCCTCCATATTAACATTAACTTGATGACATTCTGCACTCTGACAGTGATTGAGTTTGCCTGACTCAGCCTGTTTACTTGTTTTCTCTCCTGTCATGTGTTTCTCAGGTCTTGTGCACCCTGATCGCAGCGTTTCTTCATTTCTTCTTCCTGTCGTCGTTTTGCTGGGTCCTGACCGAGGCCTGGCAGTCGTACATGGCAGTGACAGGCCGCCTCAGGAATCGTATCATACGCAAGCGTTTCCTGTGTCTCGGCTGGGGTGGGCCTTCCGTCTGCTTGTCTTTATGTCATCATTGTGGGCTTCCTCACTTCTCCGGTGTTAATGTCCCTTTTTATTTTCCTCCCAGGCCTCCCTGCGCTGGTCGTGGCCATCTCAGTGGGATTCACCAAGGCAAAAGGATACGGAACACCAAGCTAGTAAGTATTTACTATAGATCCACAATTCCTCCTCCTCTTTAAGTATTTATGCAGAAATATTACACATGGTTTGGGTTCATGTCTGCAGTGTAATGAACCTCTCTCTTTCTCTCTCATCTATTTTTAACCACCTTCATTCTTGCCACCTTTCACCTCATTCTGTCCCTCCTCTTTACAACCCGTCACGTTTCCTCCTCATTCCTCCATTAAATCCACTTATTCCAATCACATCTGTGTACGTCTTTATTGTCCTGCCTCTCTCTCGTAGCTGCTGGCTGTCTCTGGAAGGAGGTCTTCTCTATGCATTTGTTGGACCTGCTGCGGCCGTCGTCTTGGTATTTCCTCTTCCTTTTTAGTCTTTTCCATCAAAGCCTAATTCAAATTAACTAATTCAATGCACAAATTCAAATGTTGACCAATAGCTAGTTTTCATACAGTCACTGTAAATAATCATATTTAGTCTGCACATATCATGTCAGGATTCATAAGAGTCATAATGTTAACAATCATAGCACTAATGCAAGTAGTTTTTTGGGTTGTTTTTTTAAAATTATTATTATGATTATTATTATTACTATTATTATTATTACTATTATACTATTATTACTATTTTTCATAATAGTAATAATGTTAACAATCATAGCACTAATGCAAGTAGTTGTCATGTGTTTTCATTTTAAATAGTAAATATATAATGATAAAAACATGAGATTAAATAAAACATATTAAAATGTGGAAACTAAACATAGTTAATAAATCTATCAAAACCTGCTCTGGACACAGACAGTAAAAGAAATAGGAAATGTAATATCCTGTGTTTTGTCTATCGTTCTCTTTATCTTCCCTGCTTCTTCCTTTGTCTCCCTGCCTCCTCCCTTCTTTGCTTGTCTCCTCCTTTGCATCCTTGCCTCTTACTCTCCTTGTCACCTTCCTTCTGGCCTACCTGCTCCCTTCCTCGTTAACTTCCTCATTTATTTCCCTGTGTCTTCCTTGACCTACTTTATCTCATGTTTTCCTTGCCTTCCTCTTTTCTTCTCTACCTCTGTCTTTCCTTATTTTACCTTCTGTTCCCATCCTCCTCCTTTCCTTGTTTACTTCCTCCCCCACTCATCGTTTTCCTCACAAGCTCCATCTTTTCCTTCGCTGCCACCATCTTTCCTTGCTTGCCTTCTCCTTTCTGTTTTTTCATATCAGTTTTACCTCTCTCCTTTTCCCTTATTTTCCTTTTCATACCTCCCACAGCTACAGTATAGGCGATTACTTCCTCCTTTGCTTCCTGTCTTTTCATTTCTATCATTTACCATCCCTTTCCTTCCTTATAATTTCTCCCCTACCTCCTCCTCTTTACCACCTCTTTTACTCCCCTGCTTCTTTTTAATCCAACTGCTTTCTTAAGACTTTATTATGAAGTATTTCTAGCATATCTATGGATGTCAATGTGAAAACTGCTAACTTCCTATTTGTTAAATACACACAGGTGATGAAACATAATTCTACACCGTAAAAAATACATAGGATTTTTGTGGAATTAACTATTTGTTTCTCATTTACTTGAAATAATAATAATAATAATAATAATAATAATAATAATAATAATAATAACTTTTATTGATATTGCACATTTAAAAACAAATGTTTACAAAGTGCTTTGACTGTCAAAGCAAAGACAGAAAACTCAGAATGTAAATATAAATACATAAGTAAGTTTTATCTAAACTTTAAATTTCTATTTTCTTTATTTTCAGATTAGGTCTGAATGTGATTTATTCTCAGTTGAAGTCTTATGACTTGAACTGATAGGACGAATGAATGTACTGTACAGAATTTAATCAACTCATTCAGTGAAGTTTCTAAAGAAGTGTGATTAGCTTATTAGCAAACATCCCATCATACATTGTTTGAGGATTAAATCTCCCCTTAGACCTTTCTTTTTATAAAAAAACAGAAACATTAATATTAAATTCCCTGAACACTTCAGCTCCAAAGTAGCTCCAACAGATGCTTTCAGGTCTTTGTGTGAAATGAAGAACTGACTGTAAAAGCAGATCAGATGTGTTTGTAATGTTTGTCAGTGTGATGGAACAGGTGTCTGATATCTTGTGCTTATTGAACATTTTTTCTCAATTTCTGTTACCGTAGTTCTTTTTCCCCCCTAAAGACAAGGGAAAAACTACTTAATCAACCTGAGTGAAATTAACTCAAATATTTAATGCAACAATTGAACTTAGCCTTTTAAGTTGCAACAACCAAAAGACATAAAAATCATTTATGATATCATCCATTTTGATCCTTGTTCACGATCACATGTGGAGCCATTATTAAACCCCAGGTAACTACACAATAATTGCTTTTGGTTCGTGCCCATGTATATTAATGTGCTCCAGAGTTAAAGCAGTCTAGGAGATAATGGCTCTGCTGCAGTTACATTCAGGTTATCTACCTGATGCCCTTATTAAAATGAATATAGCAGAGTTACTGCTGTGTAAATTACAACAAGGACAGGCTTGTATTACCCATAAAAATCACAAAGACACAAATTCCCATAATATAAATTGTTACCTCTCTGTCTGTGATGTTCTATTCGAGGTAAATCACAGACATAAATACAGACACCACACGTGCTGCAGTGACACTGAGTCCTTGTTTCACTAATCACATCCATTAGCTACTCATTCAGTGATGCACATCTTTTTTCTTTTTTTTTCCAACCTTCCCACCTACAAGTGAACAGCTTGTTTTTAGTGGCCTTTTCACTCAAGCTGCTTCACTAATAAAGAGCTACTGCTCCACTGTGGGGCAGTGGGTAGTGTTGTTAACTCACAGCAAGAAGGTCCAGGGTTCAAACCCACCTTTGGACCTGGGACTTTTCTGTGGTTAGTCTCCATGTTCTCCCTGTGTCTGTGTGGGTTCCCTCCAGGTTCTCCAGCTTCCTCCCACCACCAAAAACATGTCATATATGTGAATTGGTGACTCTAAATTGACCACAGGCATGAATGTAAGTGAACACATCAGTTACTCTAAACAGTAACTCTGTAGGACTTACTACAATCAACACCCCTCCCCCACATTTGATTTAAGCAGCTCATAATTGATGAATGTTTTTTTCAGCACACTGTCTATATTAGAAACTGTATTTCTATGTTAGCAGTCCATCCTTATACTACTGTTACGTCTCATGCTTCATTGACTTTTTCTCACTTAGATGGTACCGTTTGAATTTACAATGCTCATCATCATCTCATCGTGACAAACATCACCATCATCATCATCATCATCAGCTGCATGCTCATGAAGTGTTGAAAGTGTCTTGGCTCTGTTTAATCCTGTGCCTCTTCTCTTTGGCAGGTTAACATGGTTATTGGGATTCTCGTTTTTAACAAACTGGTGTCCAAAGACGGCATTACTGATATGAAACTAAAGGAGAGGGCGGGGTATGCCTTATACCACACATCCATTTTACACAGTGACCTATAACCAGCCTGATAGCTCAGCTAAAGGGAAGGACTAGTGCAGCATTGGCTCTTTGCCCACAATTACTCTCGGCCTTCATGGCAGACTTCAGACCAGCAAATTGGTTGAAGATGACACTCATTTTTAATAGCATGAGGATTTGGAGGAAAGGACAAAAATTAATAAACAAAGACTTGAGAAAAAGGACGTAATTATCGAAAATAAAACACTTCAGGAAAATGTGTTTTCTCACATAATTAAGACTCTAATTAATGCTTCTAACTAGAAGCTAAACGAAGGATAGAAGAATGTTAGACATGAGAAGGAAGATGTGAGGAGGGCTGACTGGTTATTGGTCCTGCACAGACTGAGCTCGATAATGACTCATCTCATTGCTTTCTTTTTGGTTTCAAATGTGTTGCATTTTCCTCCAGCTGTTCTTTGTTTGCAGGTGTTGCTATTGATGTAAATTTCTGTAAATCCATCCGTATCTTTTTTTTTCCCTCCTGTTTGGTTGTTCCAGCAGAGGGAAGCAGGGCTTTTAAACAGCAAGACCTCATTATAAAAAATCAGCATCACACAGCTTTGCATTGATTGTTGTAACTCTATCCATTGGTTTCTGATGGAAGCATCAGATAAAAAAGGTTCTTTCTTTTGTAAATACTGTATTATCATCACTAACAGAGCCCAGGACTAGAGCTACACAAATAAAATATAATAAGCTTCCTTTAAAACTGTATTTCTGGCCACTGCTGCTTTTGTCGTTCTTATGGACAACATTAACCTGACAAACCAGATATGTGGCTTTTAAAAGAACACTCTGACATTTTGGAAGAAACACCTGGTTGCTTTAGAGTTCACCCAGAATCAGATGAGACTTTAATCCCCTTTTACACAGCTTGTTCCAGGCAGGACCGTTGCTCCTTCTTCGCCTCAGTGTTCTGTATAAACGTTCTGAAGGTGGGTCAGATGGCCGTTGTAGTCCCGCCTCTGGGCCAGCAGCGGGGGTATTTAACAGCGATGAATTGACGATTTTTAAAAGCAGCTGGTTTGCAGTTAGCAACAAACTCAAAGAAGAAAACCAACTAAAATTGTCTTCAAATTGGGGAGACAACATGAGGTGTAGCAGCTCATTACTTTCCGAGTAGAGGGCGAGGTCAACCACCACATAACAGGGACAGTAAATCATTGTTTTCTCATGTTATTCCATTGTTTACAGACCGCTGCTCGACACTTATGTACATTGTCGCACTAGACACTGCGCCGCTGTGTTAAACATCGCCTCTTTTGCTTGCAGAACACTGGTGTGTTATCTAAAACACACACTGGGTCGGCGTAATGCTGCCATTTGTAAATAAACAAAGGCGTCCTAGAGAAGAGTCTTCATAGATAGTCTTGTATTGTCTCTGTGTAACAAGGACGTCTGAGTTCAGTCCAAAGATAGAATGTACAGGCATCAGTTAACAGTTGTCGGATTAAGTTTCACTTAAGGTGGAACCTCCAAATGAAGGTGGAGTCAACACGTGCTCTGTTCAGTCTGAATTATAAATGCCGCCATGTGTTGTGCTTTTGCAGTAGTGAGCTTCTGAACTATTACTTGACAAATAACCATTAAACTTAATGGCTGCATGCAGCATCTTAAAGGCTCTGTGCTCTCTGTGGGGTCTGAGAACTGTCCTAACTCCAGAATGAGCAAAAACAAGGTGACCTTTAGATGCATATGACAGAATATAATCTGTTAAATAGAAGACGATTGGCTGAACTCGCCTCCGATAGCCAATGGCTGCACAGCCTCCACCAGTCAGCTTTGAGGGAAAATAATAGCTCAAATAATAGAACTTGCTCCCACCTATATATTTTTTACTGTTATTTTCATCAGTATATATTGATGTGTATATTCATTAATTACTTTTCCAGTTAAAAAATTGCCTATTTTTTTACTTTAAGTTTGACGTTCAGGGACTCAGATTTGATGTTTTTGCTGCCGTTGGTTTGTTTGTTTGTCTCTAGGCCCAGGACAGCATTTCTCAACCTTTTTTTCAGTCACGACATCCTTCCAGTTCCTCAAGTATTTAAAAATATACATTCTGCATGTCTGACGGCCGATACACAGGCACACATACACACAATACGTGGTTAGTGAAAGAAAGGGGGGTAAATGTGACTTCCTGTCAGAGGGAAACCTGATCCTGGGAGGATGCACATGACTATATTCTCTATTCTGTCAGGGATGGATGAGAGCCTGACCCATAGCTCATCATTGAATATGTTAGCAGAATTACAATGGTGCAACTTAAAACTACTTGGTTCTCCTTCTCCAATGATTTCCAAAACCTGTCCAACAACATGTTTTATTTTTAATATACAACCTTCCTGATCTCTACCAGTTGCTCCTGTGCCAGCAGTGGTCTTCTGGTCTCTTGAGCTTTTTGAGGGAACATGAACTCTAAGGGTCATGGACCCAGACAAACTGCACAAAAGACTGTGGTGACCCGGATCATCCTCTGGATCCAGAATTGTTTTTTAAAGATTCTTTACGATTGCAGGACAGGGGTAATTACAAGATCTTAGCTTTTAATTTATGGATAATGTCAACAATGCTTGGACATAAATGACACAATGACATCCCCACAAGATCTAGCACACATCAGAGTCTGATCTGGATCCAAGTAATATTCTGGATCTGGTGATGCAGGATGTTTAAATGTATAGGGCTTACAGAATATTCACTGCTACAACCATATAAATAATGACTTGAACTGAGATCAGATTGTAGCTGAAACTTTGCTGATTCAGGTGTCAAATGTGACGAATATTCAGAAGTTACTGATCTAGATCCTGAAGAAAACCACCATTAGTGAAATATTATAATTAATAATAATATAATATAATAATATTATATTATATTATATTATATTCTTGAATAACTTAATCATAACTCATCAAACTAATGATACCTGTGTGATTCTAAACTCTAGGGTCAGGTTTTCATGGTCATATTATGAGGGTCAGACTATCATGGGACTGTTGCGTTCAGGAGCAGTGACATAACGGGGAAACTGAGCTGTGCTCTCTGAGTGACTTCTAGTTTATTTTTTTAGTTAATTCTGTATTACGTTGGTTGAGATGTTACATTCAGCAGTTATCCAGGTCCTGATAAAGTTCAGATTGTTTATTCTGGACTGTATAATATTTCTGCTGGGTGGGTGAAGTTGGTTGATATTGGCTAACCAATCAGCTGTCATCTTTTTCCTTCTACAAACTGTTGTTATTAAATTGTCTTTTCACTGTTGGTGGAGTCTGAGCTGTAAAGTCCATGTTGTCTTTTGACTGAGGCTGTTTGTTCCTCCAAACACGCAGAAGCTTTATCCGTCTCCTCAGCTGACTGTGGGTCTGGCAGCAAACAAGCATATTTTTCAAAGTGTTTGAGTGTTCCTTTAAATGCTAAACTGCTTTTATATGAATAGGGAAAGAACATATGAAACATTTGGCATATTGTCACAAACTTCTGGCAGTTTGAGTGTAAACATATGACTGGGCTCCTGGTATCCAAACCACAGAGCACACATGCACCCTGCTCCCCTTTAGCCCCTAGGCTGCTCTGTCTCCATTGGCATTGTTGGCACATTCAAATGTTATTTTCTTTCTCTCTCTGAAAATGTTTGCTTTCTCCAATGATCTCTCTGTTCTACTGTACTTGTTTTTGCTGTCTGAAATGTCATGTTTGCGTTTGCACAGAATCCCCTCTCTCTCGCTCAGGGCTCTCCAATCAGGAACACATCAGACTCAGAAGCCCCCTCCCATGTCATCAGTGATTGGGTAAAAAATACCTGCCCATCCTGCTCTCCTCTTAATGTATGCCCATCGCCAAACCTTCTGAATCCTCTAGCAAGCACCTCTGATTGGCTTCCTATTACTTCCTGCCTATTTACCTCACTATTCCATCATTGACATTACAAGTTCTGCTACCTCTGTTAGCTGGATAGAACATAACACATTACTGCCTCAGATTCTGACCATCTCTGGAGCGCTTGTAGACAAAATGTGACTGTTGCAACAATAACACATGCTAATTCCAGTGTAGTAACATTAATATTTCCTGTTTAGGTGAATGGTGTGGCCATGTGTGTGTGCACGGTTGCTGTGGTCATGTCAGGAGTGTGCGTTCTGCATCTGATTGTGTCAAACTACAAATATATAAATACATAAGGACCAGTAAGGACTGGTCAGAAAGTCCCCAAGTAACGCTTACGATTACTACACTGTTAGGGACTCCGATATTCCTGCTGGCTGTTTTTTTTTTTTGCCAGTTTGGATGTGAAACAGGTCTTAAATATAGTTTCTAATGATTTTAAAAAGGCCTTGTTGAAACCTGCAGAAACACTGTGCTTATATTACTACTTATGTGAGTCTTGAAGTTGGACTTAAGTCATCACCTGTTGGACTCTGTCTTCATTCTAGCTTAACTTAATGTATGTAGCCCATGTTTGAACTAGCTTAAAACATAATGATGAGTTTATCAGTGGGTACAACAAACTAGGCCATTTTACAAAACAGCTTGAGAAAACTGAGAGAACTGTGAAAACCGGCTGACTGATGTACAGTATTTTACATTCATGTAAGCATTTTCCACCACTTAGCAGTTAGCACTGTCTTGTCAGCCATGTCTTTTTAGTTATTAGGAGGATCCTAATTAATTCACATGACGAATAAGAGTCTATTCCTCGGGGTCTCCTCCCAGTTGGACCTGCAGGGAACACCTGAACAGGGAGGCTTAGATACCCAACCACCTCAGCTCGCTCTGACACTGCAGGGGTTCCACTTTCACTATGTTTCAGAGATCTGGGCTCCTTATTTGATGCTGAGCCTCTGGTTGGCTCCCACATCGTAACCTAAGGACAACTTAAGTCTCTGTTTTTCAGTTTTATTAGGGATGTTCTTTCACTTGGAATAAGGTAATGGATGATGACAGAGGAACAACTATTGTTTGAGCCTGCTTCCTGTCACTATCATCCAAAAACAACATGGCATCCGGACAGAAAGCCAGTGTGTATGTTATCAAAAATCAAGAGCCAAAGACAGATTTTGTTTAAAATGTTGTTTTACTTCTGTGCGATTTGAATAGATTTTTAGGTTTACACACTCGTATTAATCAGCAGACGTCTGGTAAACTCTCTCTTTTCTAACTCCTTTATAATTCCTGTCAACTCTAACTCCAGATTTTAAACTTGTAGTCTTCACCTTTAACCATCATCACATGAGACAGTTTATCAGATGTTTGCTCCAAAGAGAGCTGCCCATAATCACATGATTAGAAGTATGTCCCAAAACCTTCAAACAGGATCTGATGTGTGAAAACGGTGGAGTTCCCCTTTAAATCATCACTTCTCATGTAAGTGCAAATGTATAAGAGAAATCATGAGCAGAGTAGGTGTTAAAAGAAGTGGCTTTACCTGATTTGATCTGGTTGCATCTTGATCAAAACATAACTAATATATCAGTTCAGAGATCTAATTCTCGTTTTAGCTTCTCCACATGCTGTACACATTTTAGTTTTTATGCTCCACCTATTTTCCTGTACGGCATCTGTTTTTCAAGGCTCAGATGCAAAACATGATTAATGAAGCTTATTAATATGTGCTAATTAAGAGTTCAGTAGCATCTGCACCAGGAAGGTCTGGTCACAGCTCAGAGACAGGCCTCGCTGTCTGCCAGAAGTTAGAGGTTAATTCTCCGAGAAAATTGAAACAGGACAGGCTTTATATTCTCCTCCATGGTTTCAGTCATCAAACCTGTGTAGCTTCAGGTTGTAATAGTTGGTTGATCAAACATTTAAGTAACAGTTCGCCCAAAAATGATAACATTTCAGGAGATAGTGAAATATGTCAGCTTTTCTGCTGGTTGTTGTGTTGTATGTCACCTCTCTTAATGTGGCGGATCACTGGCATGTGCTGTGAACGCACACACCGAGGTGGCATCATGATGCCTTGGGTTGGTCCTGTTCTCCCGCGGTGGCCGTGGGTTTGATTCCCGCTCACGGCCCCCTCGCCGCATATCTACCCCCAACTCTCTCTCCATATTTCCTGTCGGATATCTTCAGCTTTCCTATCCAATTAAAGGCAAAAATGCCCAAAAATTAACTAAAAAAAAGAAGACGATTGGACCACATTATTCTGTTTGACCATGTTACATGTTTATTTATTCAGCTTCATGCATCCCACCCCACCTGACCAACCACCCCCCTTTCCCCTCTCCATCCTTAAGTCCATGGAAGTGGTGTCGTATTTCAAAAAGTCCTGATTGCTTTTTAATATCACTGCCTGCGGCCTACAGTTAACAGCTGTACTGCCCTTTTACTTGAAATTGAATTTCTTCCATTATGTGATTTTTTTTAATCCAGACGTCTACAGGCTACAAAAATCGATCCCTTGAGCTCTTCAGCTTTAATTCTTATTCAGCAGGAGGCGATGTGTTACCAGATTAGTTTGTTATTACTTGTCAATATCTTCAGTATTACCGTCAGTCTCTGTCTATCAATGACTGCAGAGAGATACAGTTATAAATGGAGTCCTGTTGGCTTGTGAGGTTTCAGTGCTTTCTGGTCTTCACTGATCATACCTGGAAATCATCTGTTGCTTGTAAAACACACCGAGAGCCCTTTCTATCCTTCAGTGAACTCATTAAAAGCAAAATCCATCTAGTAATTGCTTTTGTTTATCACCATTGCAGCGTTTTTTCTAGAAAAAAAAGAGTAAGAGCGAATGAAGGAGCAAAGCGACCTGTAGGAGGGGGTCGATGGCACGGAGCTTTTGAAAATGTGAGGTGAAAATGAAGCAATCTGAAGTTACCTGGGGGGGAAATGATTGTTTCCTCTTGTATTCTTACTGAAACGTGAGACAGCAAGCTCAAATAAGAAACAACATCCCAGGATCTGTAATCATTTAGAACTTTCCTTGGACTCTTAAGTCAGCTGATCCTGTATGTAAGCTTTAACACTGACATGCTGCTGGATCTTTAAATTGACATGTTTGATGAAAGGTCCATTAAAGTGGGCCATTTGACACAACAGCCATAGTGATGAATTCCTTTGGTAATAGAAACGACATGAACTTTACCAGTAAAAGTTCCAAATGTGTTGAGCAGTGAGTTGTGACTAATGAAGTATTCACACACTAGTAAGTATTGATGTAAACTAACAGCCCACCTCCATGGGTCTTACTGGGGGTCATGACATTCCTGTCTGCATGGAATGATGTTCGCCCATGTAGCTGGATGGGCTGGATGTTTGGGATGTTTTCATGCAACCACATTTTGTTAAAAAAAAAACAAAAGCATGGAGAAATCCCCACTTACAGGGTGGAGTCTTAAATGGTCTAGTTCCTTGTCCAGAGACCAGACATTGTCTTGTAAGACAAACGGTAATGCTGGTTGGCCAGGGTTAGCCTTTGGCCTTGAGAGGACTCCAGACAGGACTCCGCCCCACTCCTCCTCTTCTCACACCGCTCAGGCACCGCCGCTGTGGTAGCAGGACCACAGAGTAATCCAAGGCTACGTAGTGAATTATTCCACGAGCCTATTTTAAAAGGGTCCCGCTGTCAAGTCAGTTTTATTTGTATATCGCTAAATCAAAACAAAAGTTATATTGAGGCACTTTCCATAAAGAGCAGGTCTAGACCAACTCTTAAGTCTACAGAGACCCAACAATCCTGCATCCAGGGAGCGTAATGTTCTAGATGGGTAGTAGGGTACTACGAGCTCCTAAAGGTATGTTGGTGCCTGACCATTAAGGGCTTTGTACGTGAGGAGAAGGATTTTAAATTCTATTCTGGATTTTACAGGGAGCCAATGCAGAGAGGCTAATACAGGAGAGATATGATCTCTGATACCAGTTCTGGTCAGGACACGTGCAGCAGCATTCTGGATCAGCTGGAGAGTCTTTAGAGACTTGTTGGGACAGCTGATAATAGGGAATTACAATAATCCAGCCTGGAAGAAACAAATGCATGGATTCATTTTTCTGCTTCTCTTTGAGACAGAATGGACCCTATAGGACAGCAAACATTTAAACAGTGATATCATGAGCTGGACAAGCTGCTGTGTGAAATCAAAGATATTTAAGGCCGTCTGTTGGTCTATTTACCACTATTTGGACAGTTTTGGAATAATCATACTGTTTCCAGAGAACAGACATTACTTTGATATATTTACAGAAAAATTACCATTTTAAGGAAGACTACATGTTGTGTAATCGCATAATGTTTGGAATTTAATCCTAAATGGGCATTTTGGTAAGAGGGCACGCAACAAAGGTATCTGGGCATCGCCCCTGTTACATGTTATCTTATCCCAGCCATTAGATCAACTTTGCAGTTTTATCTGATTTTGTTGAAAAGCTGTCCAGAGGCAGAAAACAGTTTTCTGCAATGTTTTATGTACATTAGATTTTATTATTAGTAGTATTATATTATAGTATTTTCATCAAAGATCACATCGTCTTTGAGAATCAGTTCTTCAACTGTCACTTATAATATATAGTAGATGTGAAATGAGATCAGATCTATTACTGGTTGAAGCTCATTTATGACTAAATTGTATGTCATAATTTAACAGCTGTTGTATACTCAGTGTATTCATGTTGTGTATTCTAATGAGAGAGGATTTCCTGTCTGTGAATACTGGCTGTAAAGACTGATGGAGACAATTTATTTCATGTGTTCCTGTGGTTCCATGATGTTAGGCGTGTGTAAACCTTTACATTAGTGCTTGTAATAAGCAGTTAGCACTGACTGAGGTGACAAAGGGTGACAAGGGGTGACAAAGGGTGAGGCGCATCATCTTAATCAGAGCAGCAATGAAATTCATTGAAATTCTGCATTTCGATGAAGCCTTTTTTGTTTCGTTCTAGTTCCTTCAGGTCATCCAGTCATTTGTGTAGCATTAAATATCCACCAACGGCTACGTCTTGGCCCCGACTCCCCTGTCCCCAGAGTCACACACACACACACACACACACACACACACACACACACACACACACACACACACACACACACACACACACACACACACACTCCTACAGGTCAACCAAACACCTCCGCGCTCTGAGCTGGACTGTAGCCCTGAGAGAGAGATGGTGCGAGAACACTGTGACTCACTGTTAGTGTGACTGTGTGTGAGTGCTCCTGTGAGTATCAGTGTGAGTCTGTGTGTAGGTGCATTTGTATCTGTTTGTGTATGTTACAGCGTGTTAATTTGACTTTGCAGTCAGATGACAGTGCCACTGTACAATATGACGCTCAAATGTGCCAAGTGCGGAGTTATCTCTTCGGCTGACGTTTCCACCACAGCTACCAGTAACGCCATGTTAGTCCCGCTAATTATTTTTCCTTAACTCTTCTTACCTCTGTTTTCTCCTCTGCTGTTTGCCTCCCTTCTTCTCCCTTTTCTTGACTGGTTCTCTCTCCTCTATCCCTCTGTCATTTTGCTCCTCCCTGACGCCCTGGCAGGGAGGATTTCACTTCTCACTGAGGCTTAATGCTCCCGAAAACAAAGTCTTTGTCACCTGTATACATATAAATAATTATGCATATGTGCGTTATGGTTGAATGAGTGTGTGTGTGTGTGTGTGTGTGTGTATGTGTGTGTGTGTGTGTGTGTGTGTGTGTGTGTGTGTGTGTGTGTGTGTGTGTGTGTGTGTGTGTGTGTGTGTGTGTGTGTGTGTGTGTTTGTCCCTCTAGAGGTCATCACAGTCACAACACTGATCAGAACACATGCTAAGAAGGTCGTGGCTGTCTCTGCAGAGGACAGTAATACGTGTCACAGTTTCTGTGTGTGTCTTGCTGTGATCTAAGAACTGATGATAAATCAGATCCATTATTATTAACCTGGGCCCTGATTTTTAGAATCTAAACATATAGAAGCTCGTTGTGGAGTTATCTGCCTATTTTTTTGCAAGTAGCGCCGCTCTGCCCCACAATCCACACATACTCATATCCAGTAATGTGATATTGCCAGTGTACTTCACACAACTACAACTGGAAGTAGTAAAATGTGTTAAAAACAATACAATATGTGTAAAAAAAACCAGTGGATTTTCAAAGGCTGATATGATAACAATAGTTTGTAGCAGGAAAAGCCGATTAATTGGCCGCCTGAGCATCAAACTCAACGTAAATAATAAACAAATATGAAGCTGCTGAAAGTAACAAAGTAAGTAAATATTGGTGGGAGTAATTTTTATTTTTTGAGCTATCATTTTCCCTGAAGGTCAGTAATTCCCATTCAGAAGTGGTGGAGGCTGCCCATCCATCGGCCACGATCAGAACTGCGTCAATACCGGCAGTTTGTAAAATGTCCCATCAGCAAAGAAAGTGACTGATCTGTCTACCTCTACTACAAAGGGAAACAATATGGGTGGACATTTTACAACAGGCAGCAATTTTAAATATTAAAAAAAATGTTTCCAGTCACATTTTAGACTTGCTTTTAATGCCAGGAGAGTAAAAAAAAAAATACAGCTAATTACCACTAAGAGGCTGACAGAGATTGGTCAGTTTTATTTATATAACGCCAAATCACAACAAAAGTTATATCAAAGGACTTTCTGAGAAGAGCAGGTCTAGACTGACTCTTTATTCTATAGAATCCCAACAATCCCCCATGAGCAGCACTTGGTGACAGTGGCGAGGAAAAACTGCCTTTTAACAGGCAGAAACCTCGAGCAGATCCAAGACTCAAGGTGGGCGGAGCCTCTGGTGATGCAGCCTCTGGTGATGCAGCCTCTGGTGATGCAGCCTCTGGTGATGCAGCCTCTGGTGATGCAGCCTCTGGTGATGCAGCCTCTGGTGATGCAGCCTCTGGTGATGCAGCCTCTGGTGATGCAGCCTTTGGAGCCACAAATTTGAACACACTTAAATTGACTTAGCTTTAATAGAATATCTGATACCATGTGGGTGGCACCAGGTGAATTAATATGTTGTAATCACATATTTCCTGTTCCCAGTGGATTGTATTGAAGAACAGCACTTCCTGCACATGGAGAAGTTTCAGTGTGAAAATGTTCAGCCCTCTGGAAGGCAGCACTGACATGTACACATCAGCAAACACATATTGTTCTATTGTTAATACCAGAGGTGGAACGTAAAGTACTTTTAATTATCTTTTCATGCTACTACTGTTTTTCATTTGTTAGCCTACTTAATTACATTTTAGAGGGACATATTTAAGTTTTTACATCAAGACTTTGCATCAGATTCACATTTTACTTAACAGAATACCATTTTAAATGCAATCTGGATGTTGAGCTTTGGAATATGTGATACATTGGCAGAATCTGAACAAGACAGTCTGTTACAGTGAAAAATACAGTGAAAAATAACAAACAAAACTAAATTTAGTTATAAAGAAAATCCCTCTGTTACAATTTTGGCCTCAAAGGCTTTTTTTATAATCCAATGTTTTCATAAAATATCCTGTCAGAAATAATATTATGTTGAGAGACAATGAATGAAGACAATTGTGTCTCTTCCTTTAAATTGAGTGTGATGTGTAGTGATCCTGTCATTACGGCTTGATTAGTAATGCCTTGCAGGAAACATGCCAACCTGCCTCACATAATAGTCAGGATTACTTTTTGGATATGAAGGGTCAGTGACAACATCTTAACACTGATCGAAAAAACACCAACGTTGCAGAATTTGAAAATGAATGTGTGTCTTTTAAAGAGCAACTAAATTTGCAAACTTTATGTCATGACACCTCATAGTAAACTCTGGAATGCAGTCATTCCCCAGTATCACTCTGTTGTTGCACATACCCTCAAATCACTCCACTTCCACCTGGAATATTAAATGAATATCAAAGAAACATGAGTGAAAAGAGAGTTTCATGACACTCAGACTGAGAACAATTATTGTTTTTGTTTATTCCTCATGTACACATTAGAACAAATGGAATAAGTCAGAAAAAAATGGGAGCAAAAATGTGGACAGTGGGGATGAACTCTGGATTCTCTCTCTCTCTGTCCTTCTCTGTCATTCTCTGCCTCCTCTGTTTGTCTTTCATTCTGTTTCAGCCTCATTACACTCGTTTTTCCCCAACTGCTCAACCTCGCTCCTCCCTCTCTTTCCTGTGGCACTAGATCCTCTATGGTTTGACTGAGCCATCTTAAACATACATGCATGTAATATATGTGAATTATGAACATATATATCTGCAGATAATGGATGTATGTTTTTGTTTGTGATAGTAACATAATTATTTGTTGTGATGTACTTATGCATGGGTAGAGCTGAAGGCTGCTAACACTATGCTAACAGGGTGAGCAGTGATCAAGGTTAAGTTGGAGATTGGTAATTGTGTTAAGCATTATATTATCTACATTTTTTTGTATGGAAGCCTGCTTTAAATGTTAAGATCTCATAACAGCTAATGACAGATATCAAATGTCTGGCAGCATAACTGTCAGAACACATTGTAGTCTGACCCTCTTTGTCATGTTGACCCGTGCTGAGGTTGACTGCGGTTCCCCTCCCATCCTGCAGGGCGTCACTGTGGAGCTCTTGTGTGGTTTTGCCCCTCCTGGCCCTCACATGGATGTCAGCCGTCCTCGCCATCACCGACCGGCGCTCTGCACTCTTCCAGATCCTCTTTGCTGTCTTTGATTCGCTGGAAGGTTTTGTTATTGTCATGGTGCACTGCATCCTGCGGAGAGAGGTACGTCACATGACCAGTGACTTCATATATGTACTTCCTGGTTTTGCTTCTGGTCATAAATACTGTATAGTACTCAGATTCATTATATAGTGTTGTGGCAATCAGTTGAATTGTTTCCACATGTGGAAAAATCCATATGAACATGTATGTAATGCACATGTGAAATTGTGCACCGTCCACCATCATTTATTAAAAAAAAACAGGGGGAAACACTAACCATGTAAACAACAGCTTGCAGTACTAGCTTTAAAAAATGGAGTAAAAATATGAACAAATGAAATTATTTGTCACACAGAAATGATGCTCTACCAACCACCACCCAGCTTGGTGATTGATTGATTGTCCATGTATTTCTGAGCACATTTATGCTGCCCAGATTATTAGTCATTAAAACGTCATGTTTTGTTCAGTTCGCTCACTTTAAAGGCTTCAATCTGAATTTTGCACACAAAGTCGTCTAATTGGCTCAAGGCCATGAGTTGAATGACCTCCAACACCTTTGGCCTGTAATACCATTAAAACTACAGTGTTTCCAGAGGCTTGTTTATTCCATTCAACTCAATCAAATATTACAAAAACAGCTAACATTATAATCACTAAATAATGAGAGAGGTTACATCAGAGGAAGACGTCTTGGTCGTCCTGGTCGGCCACCCTAAAAAACACATTTTAGCTCATTTTCCAACACCACTGATGGGTAGCCGACTCCAGTAATGTTAGTCACAAACAGTCGGAAAGTGAATTAGATTAAAAAAAGAGCATCTGGATGTGGGATTTTTAAGTTTCCTCTGGAAACACTTCCGTAGTGTTGTGGCTTTTGCAGCACGTTTGTCCCTGTCAGCCACCATATGAAACAGTGTGTCAGCAGACTTTAACTATGAAGCATGAGTTTCATCTGCACAATATCACAATCATGTTGTCCTCACTCCTCATTTGCTCTGAGTTTGATTTTTCCCAGAGAGTCTGTGCTCAGTCATGATGGTCCATGACCTGTGATGTCAAAATATAATTTTATGATGATGCATTGGTGCAGATGTCCATGACATTCCTGATTGTAACCATTTTGATTGTAACGACCCCATGACCTTCAGCTTGTAGTGCTGCCATCAAACATCTAGCCCAGATTTTAAACACTATAGTAAAGGGTAGTGAAATCTATTGTTCATACGATCTAATTTTTTTTTTTTTGCTGTAATAAATATATATTACAGCATAATATTACTCTCATATTAAAAGGGCTGCAGACTTTTAGGGCTTTATGTAACAATAAGTGTGTGGTCTAACGTTCATGATGCATTTAGGACCATTCCCTTTTGCTAGTCAGGACACACAATCCTGAGGCAAAAAATAAAGCACAAGGCACAAAAAGGGGTTGTTTTTGTTCTCTTAATGATTCATAGTTGTTTTATAAATTTTACCAGACTGTAAGAGCCAGATGCACCTGCTTCATTTCCATTTAAAGAGAGCCACTCGTCCAAACTGAAGGACTGGTATGTGGTCCTTGGTTGATGGAACCTCTGCCTCCATCGCCTCCCAATCCTCTGCCCCATCAACAACTCCATCTGCTGCCTCATGATGACAACAAGGAATTACACTAGAGCTGTGCCACTTTGTGCTGGTCATAAGATAGAGCACTTTGCATTAGTTATAAAAGGCCACTCACTCAGTATTTGTGATGTAATGCATCCATGTATGCCACCATTAGTGAGATCATGATCTGTGCTCTCATGGTTTGCTTACAGGTTCAGGAGGCAGTGAAGTGCCGTGTGGTAGACCGCCAGGAGGATGCCAATGGAGATTCAGGAGGATCTTTCCAGAATGGGCATGCTCAGCTCATGGTATGAGTATGCATATGTTGTTGTTTTTATTTTCACCTTTCAGGATGTATTATTAAATACTGGCAGGCTGTGTAGACTTCATACAATATTTATTGCTTTATGTCCGCAGACTGACTTTGAGAAAGACGTGGATATGGCTTGCAGATCAGGTAAGCTCCAGGTTGACTGTGTTTGATTTCCTGCTTGCATTTGGTTTGACTTTGGGGTACGGCTGTTCAGAAGCTGCAGACATCTCTTTGTGCCTCCCCTCTTGTATTTTGATGGCTTCAAATTCGTCAGCGTTGTCAGAACAGATGTGAGGCGTGTTCCCCCTCAGTTCTGTACTTGTGTCTTACCATCAACATCACAGCACACTCCCTTCGCCAAGGAGCTGTTTTGACAAGAGATATAAAGCACATTATAGCTGCATAATGCAGTTTAGCCACTGATGGGAGTGGGATGAGCGTGTACTCAGCACTTGTATGCAGATAAATAGGGCTGTCTGAGTCTCTCCCACACTGTCGCGGTATAATTAAGTCCCTCCCGACAGTGCTGCATCAGATACTGGCTCTGCTATGATATCCGCCGGGAGTGAAAATCTGATTATCTCTTGAGACAGGATATCAAGAAAAGCATCTGTAGCAGAAAAGCTATTGAGACACAGACAAGCCCAGTCAACAAAAAAGACAGGAAAGAACAGAGAGAGATGATTGTTTGGGGGATTTTGTGTAATGTGAAGTAGGAGGGAGGAGCACAGGGGGCGATTGTAAGTTATTTACTGTTGCAGTTAGAGCATTGTCTGAAATGTACCCACCTGGAGGAGGCACATGCATACGGCCATAATCCAGCAGCTGTTGGTGAAATGAGGGCGGGTCATGAGGTTAAGGCAGGTCTGATGTCAGCCAGGTAGTCTTAACTTGTTATGTTACAGCAGAAGTGTTGACGACCAAATGCAGACACAAACCAGAGACGGGGAAATGCCGTCCAGTGGTTTAATAACCAAAAACCCAAACTCACACAGGAAAACAGTGAAAAAGATGACGTCCGTGAACAAGAAAAACTCAAGTCCAAATATCAGAAAATCCAACAAGTAACAAATTCAAAACCAGAAACCAGAAAGAAGACTAATCCAAAATACAGACAAAGATCTAAACTAAGAAAAAGTGTACAGGGAACATGATGGAGAACACTGAAACCGTTTGGAGATATTCCACAGGGACATGAAAGGATGAACAGACAGAGAGGGTAAGAAACACAGACTAAACACAGAGTGACCAGACAGGATTGGGAGAAGGTGGGGATGGGATACAGGTGAAAATCATGAGTAACTTAAAAGGAGGGAAAACTGACAAAGACAGGAAGTCTTTGAAGCAATGGCCATGACATGGAGAACTAAACTTTTGAAAATAAAACAGAAAATGGCAGCCTAAATTCAGAACCAGGACATAACTAGCGTATTTTAACATCTGCTGACTTCTTATTTGTCAGAACACAGATACAGTTTTAATGATTTTGTACATTTACAGAGCTTGATATTACCGATTCACGTAGATACAAGTTTCAGTAGACGCCTGCTTCAGCATCTGTCCAGCCCCGGACTAGATCATTGAATGAGGAAATCTGCCTTTGGGCCCAACATCCCACAGGCCACAAAATGTTTGAGAATGAGAATTTGTACCACTAAATAATAGGGATGTAAGAAAATAATGCCTCACTTGAGGATTGCAATAATATGCTTTGAAATAGTGTATTGATTCTCAAAACAATAGATCCAATTTTGTACTTGTAGTTTACGTGAGGGGGATGAACACAGCCTCTGAAGTGTGATGGGATTGACAGTGGATGGCTAACAACAACAAAAACAAATGTTGGATTTATTATTATGGATTTATTTTTACAAACTCTCCAAAAACACTGCAGTTCAAGGCTGGATGATAAAGGTAAGATAAGAAGGCGGCAAAGATAAGCTAAGCTTAGCTATACTTTATTGTCCCGTAGGGAATTTCTCTCTCTGCGTTTGACCCATCCCTGAGGAGCAGTGGGCTGCCTTTATGGTGCCTGGGGAGCAGATTGGGGTTCAGTATCTTTGCTCAAGGATACTTTGACTTGTAGACTTGCAGGGGCTGGGGATTGAACCACTGACCTTTTTGTTCTGTGAACGACTGCTCTACCTCCTGAGTTAGCACTGCAGCCCTCATTAGGACAGCATATTTATTAGCATCAAATGCAGAGTTATTTCATTCAAGCGACATTTAACGTTAACAATGTTATGTCCTATACAACATTGTTGAACACACAGCCAACTACCTAGTCAACTTCCAACCTCTATGTCAGATATTTACTGTGCAGTACGCTGGAAATGTTGCTCAGCTTGATTTCTAAGTGCTCAGATAAGTTTAAATCCAGATGTCAGAGGATTAAAATCCTTCATTCAGTGGGCAGATGACGATGCCATCATTCATTAAAACAACCAAGATCTAAAAAATGATGGCGACGTGACTTGAAACAGTATTGTCTGGAAATGATTGATTGGCGGGCCAGGTGCTGAGCCACCTGGCTAACTTTAAGTCCATTTCCACTACGTAGTACCACCTCCACTCCACTCGAATTGTATCGGGTGCTTTTCTGCAGGTTGTTTTCCATTATGGGATGGTACCTCCCCAGGGCAGATTGACACCATGCGAAACTGCCATGGCGTAGTCTTCAATGCGACCTCGTGATTCCCTCATCAGCTGGAACATCTGCACCTCCTCAATATAGCTGATAAAGCTGAGAAGCTGAGAAGTTACAGTCGCTAAAGTAGCTTGTCTGTTTGAGTGTGGCGGCCATTGATTTGTGCTAGGCAGTATAGTCCGTCTGTGCCGGCATTGACCAATCAGTGGTCTGTAACGTTTCACAAGACCTTTTAGTGCCTGCTCGGCTCGCTTGGAACTGCAATGGAGGTGGTTAATATAGTACGGTACCAGGTACAAAAAAGGCGAGTAGAGTCCAGTCCAGTCGAGCCGGTACTACACAGTGGAAATGAGGCTATTGTTTCAAGATTCAGATGCCAAAACAACTAAGCCAGACAAAGAGACGTTTTACTTACGTTTTACTAGAGAAGTTATACTTTTGGGCTTTTCTTGCCGTTATTGTGTGAGAAACAGCTGAAGAAAAGACAAGAGAGCAGGGGGGGGACATGGGGCAAAGGGCCACGAGAGGGAATCGAACCTGTGACCACTGCTGGAGAAGTGCAACCTCAATACATGTAGTACACACTCTACCCACTGAGCTAAATGCAAACCAAAGGAGCTTTTACTGTGGGACGTTCACCCAGCAGCTCTGAGGGTTCATCTCATAGTCTGTCTACACGGAGATAACAGCTGCATCCTTCATTACATTCTGACCACATCTTGATGATACGCTGCACCTCTTAAAGAAATGAAAATCCATATAGCACATATTTTGGTGTGTAATTTGTTTACTTGACAACAACACAAAGACAGGTAAATCAGGTTCTGTTCTAACTCCTCATCTGAGACTTGCTATGCCGTTCTGTTGCCTTCAGGCACTATGAAGCGCTCATCCCTCCAGGGGGAGGAGAAGGCCTCCTCTGGCACCCTCTCTCATCAGAAGGGCTCTAATTTTAACACCATGCCAGCCAGCATGGCCAAGGTTCACCTGCAGAATGTGGCCGACTACACCAGCCACACTCTGACACTGCGCAGAGAGAAGGGGGCCACTAAGGGAATCAGCACCGAACTGCCGGGCGCCAAATCCATCTACATCTGCGACAGTGAGCTCTTCAAGCAGCTGGATGGAGAGTTGCCTCGAGGGACTGGTGAGGGAAGCAGCTCCGAGGGTGCTGGCAAAGGTCCAGGATACGTCATTCTACCCACCAACAACACAGGCACCATGAAGCTGGCCAAGGGGAAAGAGGAGCCAACAGCCAAGTATAACATCAGCATCGAGCAGCTGCCTCAGACCAGACTCATTCACCTGGCTAACCCTGTGAGCGGAGAACCGGTTCCTGGCTTTGGGCTGAAGAGCCTGCCTGCTGACCAGATCAGTGTGTCATGCTCTGACAGAGACTCCCCTGCACACAACCTGCCCAAAGACTCCCATGTGGCCAACAGCATGTGTGAAGGGGGCGATTCTGGAAACTCCGGTGTTATGTCCAAGAGTGAGACCGTCTCCACGCTGTCCATGAGCTCATTGGAGGTAAAACGTCTTATATGATCAGCATACTCATATGCATTATCAGCCTCATGCTCCATACTGAAAATGAACATATGCATGAAATGTTGTGTTTTTAACTTACATTAAAATCTCAAGAACCAGACCTTCATTTGAACCTGGCTTATGAAACATCATAGACAAATCTTTCATTTGTAATTTCCCCTGTTTTAGTAATTGTGTTCTATCAGATTTTTATGAGATGATCTTTTTAATTTGCTATTGATTGTTTTTGCTTTTAATCCAAATTCACTTCAAGCTTGTTTGACTTATTTTGTGGATTAATTCAGCGTAACATGTATTTCCACACTACAGTATACCATCAGAACAATAACAGTCGTGCCATACTGACCACTCTGCTGAGCTCAGGTTCTGCTTTGGACAGAAATACTGTTCTAACTTTATAGCGAGGTGAAAATACCAAAATATCACAATATTAAGTACACAATACAATATTTACAACAACATTAGAATATGAAGAAAGTCGATGGAGCTTCCGCAATCTCAACTTCTTTATCTTGATGATGTCTTGATGATGTCTTCTTAACTAATATGATTGCACCCTCTGCTTTTCAAGCAAAACATTACAATTTACACAAAAGAGTCAAATGTAGCTATACATGTTTAAAAACAATCAGTTTTAGCCCACGTTACCAAATCATAACAGAAGTTTTCATGACACTTTCTAAATAGAGCAGGTAAAAGAGTAGCAAACACTTGGCTTCGGTGGTGGGGCAGAAACCTCAGCGCAGACCTGGGTTAATTAAACAACCATGTGGTGGGACGGTAGATATCAACAGTCCCACAACGCTATGCATGCAGTATCATAAAATTCATTCATTCATTTTCTGTAACCTCTTATCCTGTGTCGGGTCGCGGGGGGGGGGGCTGGAGCCTATCCCAGCTGACTTTGGGCGGGAGGCGGGGTTAACCCTGGACAAGTCACCAGTTCATCACAGGAACACATAAAAAGACAAACAACCATTCAGACTCACATTCACACCTACAGTCAGTTTAGAGTCACCAGTTCACCTCTACTGCATGTTTTTTGGTGGGAGGAAGACAAAGAACCTGGAGGGAACCTGGAGAGAACCCATACAGACACGGGGAGAACATGGAGAGAACCCACACAGAAAAGTCCCAGGTTGGATTTGAACCCAGGACCTTCTTACTGTGAGGCAACAGCACTACCCACTGCCACCGTGCCACACTCATAAAATTAAATATATAAATAAAATCAATACATTTCTGGAATTTTCTGGGCGCTTCTTATCTTCTGTTATTAAATCGAAACTTTTCCTTTACAGATATTACATATACATTTGTTTCCTTTTAAGGCTTTTAATGTGAAACAGGAAGTGTGACTTTCATAAACAGCATCAAAAAACATCACTGTATAAATTATTGATTAGTATGTGATGACACATGACTGTTATCGGGCTGATTGAATTGGTGCTGTGGAAATATTGCTGAATTTACCATATTAGCCCCCCACATCCAGACCAGCCTTTATTTGTTCATGTTATGTTATTTGAATAGATTTTGGGGTTTGTCTTTGTGCTGAACCTCACTTCCATCTCACCATATGGTCTCTTGATTGTCACTCATTTTAACTCCAAATTGCGTTCACCACTGTGTGTCTTTGCCTGTCCATATATCAATGTGACTGATGCCACATATCACCACAGTTAATTGTATTGTTGATCATGTATTATTTTGCATGAACTACAGCCATTCGTATTGTCAACTATTATAGTAACAAGTGATACTCTATAGTCTTTTTTTTCCAGAATCATCTGTTTGGCATGTATTGCACTACAGGCTATGCTTGACCAACACAGCAGTGGTGCACTCGCTTCATAGATAAGAAATGATTAACTAGGGAGCCACACATTATTAAACTGCATGATAATTAATACAAATAAATAAAACGATCATTAATTAGGTCTCTCCAGGGCAGTGCTGTGCTATATTTCTTGCATACTCAGGTTATCCCACTTTTATGCTAAAAAATAAAGCAGCAGATCCTCCTTTTTCATTCAGAACAAATGCTGCATCACAAAAATGATCCCAGTATTTACTGGCCCGATCACAGGATGGTATCTTTAAAAGGTAGTTTTCACTTAGCTCCTAGTGCAGACAGCTGTGGCAGGATGAGACGACACAGCAGCCTGGACATCTGCCTACTTGTGTCTTTTCACTCCGGGGCAAAACACACTTCCATAATGGCGTGCAAGGTGGCAGCTGCCACGGCGATGAAGCAGCCAGAAGGTCAGGTTTTCCTTCAGCACCCCGTGATGGAGGACTCAAAGGTCATTCGGTCACAATCTGTTTACTTCAAACTTTGGCCAAAGGGGTCAGAATGACCAGCAGCGAACCTTGTTTCCCCCCTCCATGACTCACTGCTCTCTTCTGGGTCCCAGAGACACCCTTTCATGGCTGTCTGCTGTGAAGACACAAAACAGTGAAACACAAACACTTGAGCATTTGTCTGCTCACATGGCACACAATATGAAGACACACCTTTAATCTCCCTGTCTCATCTCCCCCTCAGAGACGAAAATCACGCTATGCAGAGCTTGACTTTGAGGTAATTTTAGTCTCTTTGATTCCTAGAGAGCTTTTTAGACTTAAACCAAAAATATGATATGTCTGTACTTATTCAGACCTCTAGATGTTTGCATACATTTATAAAATGTAATCAAAGTTTGAGTATGGCTGTTTGAGTTTCGAAACATTAAATATGGTCGGGTAACGTAGGATTTATGGTAGCCTGTGCTGTTTTACCTCATACGTAACGTTCAATGTTCCTGTGTAGAAGATTATGCACACCAGGAAACGCCACCAGGACATGTTTCAGGACCTGAACAGGAAGATTCACAGTGCAGACAAGGATAGAGAATCTCCACCTGTTGACGCCAAAGCTACCAAAAGATGGAGTGTGTCCTCTGCCAGCAGCGACAAGACCAACATGAGTGTAAAGAGTTCAAGTTTATTCTGTTCTGTCCCCCCTTCCCTATAATCTCATGTTGTTCCGTTTTCTCTTATCATTAGTATAAACCACACTCCAGTGGAGTTTCCCTTTCAATTACAAGCTCTGCCATTTTAAAAATGTCACTTTTTATCTGCTTACATGTCGAATGAAATTAAAAGGAGCTGTGGGTGGGAATATGAACTAACTACAGATTTAGTCAGGTACATTGTCACTCCAAGAAAATATTTGAAGGTCATCTCTTGGAACTTGTTACCAGATAAGGTCTCATATAAGACATTTCTTTTACAAATCTGTTTCCAAAAAAGTTGGGACGGTGTGTCAAAGGTAAATAAAAACACTATGCAATGATTTACAAATCATTGAAACCCCATATGTAATTGAAATTAGCACAAAGGCAACATTTCAAATGTTGAACCAGAAAAATGTAATTGCTTTTAAAATTACATCCTCATTTAGAATTTGATTCCAACAACACATTTCTAAAAAGTTGGACAGGGTCATGTTTACCACTGTGTTGCATCACCTCTTCTTTTAACAACACTCTGTCAGCGTTTGGGATGTCATTGTCACTTGAAAATGTCATTTTAAAGTGGAATGTTTTCTATTCTTACCTGATGTAGGATTCCAGCTGCTCCAGAGTTCAGAGTCTCCTTTGTCCTATTTTACGTTTCATAAAGCTCCAAACATTTTCAATGGGAGACAAGTCTGGACTGCAGGCAGGTCAGTTTAGCACCGGACTCTTTTCCTACGGAGCCATGCTGTTGTAATACCTGCAGAATGTGGTTTGACATTGTCTTGCTGAAATAAGCATGGCCTTCCCTGAAAAAGACTTTGTCTACTTGGCAGCATATGTTGCTCCAAAACCTGTTTATCTGGTTCAGCATTAATGGTGCCTTCACAAATGTGCAGGTTACCCATGCCATGTGCACTAATGCCCCCCACCAACCATCACAAATGCTGGCTTTCGAACTGTGTGCTGATAACAAGCCGGATGGTCCCTCTCCTCTTTAGCCTGGAGGATGCAGCGTCCATGATTTCCAAAATGTATTTCAAACGTTGACTCATCAGACCACAGAACAGTTTTCCACTTCACCTCAGTCCATCTTAAATGAGCTCAGGTCCAGTGAAGGTGGGGCGTTTCTGGATCTGGTTTATATACGGTTTCCTCTTTGCATGGTAGAGTTTCAGCTGTCATTTGTGGATGCAGCTACGAACTGTGTTCACAGACAATGGCTTTTGGAAGTGTTCCTGAGCCCATGTAGTGATGTCCACTACAGAATCCTGTCTGTTTTTAATACAGTGATGTCCACTACAGAATCCTGTCTGTTTTTAATACAGTGATGTCCACTACAGAATCCTGTCTGTTTTTAATGCAGTGATGTCCACTACAGAATCCTGTCTGTTTTTAATGCAGTGATGTCACTACAGAATCCTGTCTGTTTTTAATGCAGTGATGTCACTACAGAATCCTGTCTGTTTTTAATGTAGTGATGTCCACTACAGAATCCTGTCTGTTTTTAATACAGTGATGTCCACTACAGAATCCTGTCTGTTTTTAATACAGTGATGTCCACTACAGAATCCTGTCTGTTTTTAATGCAGTGATGTCACTACAGAATCCTGTCTGTTTTTAATGTAGTGATGTCCACTACAGAATCCTGTCTGTTTTTAATACAGTGATGTCCACTACAGAATCCTGTTTGTTTTTAATACAGTGATGTCACTACAGAATCCTGTCTGTTTTTAATGTAGTGATGTCCCTACAGAATCATGTCTGTTTTTAATACAGTGATGTCCACTACAGAATCCTGTCTGTTTTTAATACAGTGATGTCCACTACAGAATCCTGTCTGTTTTTAATGTAGTGATGTCCACTACAGAATCCTGTCTGTTTTTAATACAGTGATGTCCACTACAGAATCCTGTCTGTTTTTAATACAGTGATGTCCACTACAGAATCCTGTCTGTTTTTAATGCAGTGATGTCACTACAGAATCCTGTCTGTTTTTAATGTAGTGATGTCCACTACAGAATCCTGTCTGTTTTTAATGTAGTGATGTCCACTACAGAATCCTGTCTGTTTTTAATACAGGGATGTCCACTACAGAATCCTGTCTGTTTTTAATGCAGTGATGTCCACTACAGAATCCTGTCTGTTTTTAATACAGGGATGTCCACTACAGAATCCTGTCTGTTTTTAATGCAGTGATGTCCACTACAGAATCCTGTCTGTTTTTAATACAGGGATGTCCACTACAGAATCCTGTCTGTTTTTAATGCAGTGATGTCCACTACAGAATCCTGTCTGTTTTTAATACAGTGATGTCCACTACAGAATCCTGTCTGTTTTTAATACAGTGATGTCCACTACAGAATCCTGTCTGTTTTTAATGTAGTGATGTCACTACAGAATCCTGTCTGTTTTTAATACAGTGATGTCCACTACAGAATCCTGTCTGATTTTAATGCAGTGATGTCACTACAGAATCCTGTCTGTTTTTAATACAGTGATGTCACTACAGAATCCTGTCTGTTTTTAATACAGTGATGTCCACTACAGAATCCTGTCTGTTTTTAATACAGTGATGTCCACTACAGAATCCTGTCTGTTTTTAATGCAGTGATGTCACTACAGAATCCTGTCTGTTTTTAATACAGTGATGTCCACTACAGAATCCTGTCTGTTTTTAATACAGTGATGTCCACTACAGAATCCTGTCTGTTTTTAATGCAGTGATGTCACTACAGAATCCTGTCTGTTTTTAATACAGTGATGTCACTACAGAATCCTGTCTGTTTTTAATACAGTGATGTCCACTACAGAATCCTGTCTGTTTTTAATACAGTGATGTCACTACAGAATCCTGTCTGTTTTTAATACAGTGATGTCCACCACAGAATCCTGTCTGTTTTTAATACAGGGATGTCCACTACAGAATCCTGTCTGTTTTTAATGCAGTGATGTCACTACTGAATCCTGTCTGTTTTTAATACAGTGATGTCACTACAGAATCCTGTCTGTTTTTAATGCAGCGATGTTCACTACAGAATCCTGTCTGTTTTTAATATAGTGATGTCACTACAGAATCCTGTCTGTTTTTAATACAGTGATGTCACTACAGAATCCTGTCTGTTTTTAATACAGTGATGTCCACTACAGAATCCTGTTTGTTTTTAATGCAGTGATGTCCACTACAGAATCCTGTCTGTTTTTAATACAGTGATGTCACTACAGAATCCTGTCTGTTTTTAATGCAGTGATGTCCACTACAGAATCCTGTCTGTTTTTAATGCAGTGATGTCACTACAGAATCCTGTCTGTTTTTAATACAGTGATGTCCACTACAGAATCCTGTCTGTTTTTAATACAGTGATGTCACTACAGAATCCTGTCTGTTTTTAATACAGTGATGTCCACCACAGAATCCTGTCTGTTTTTAATACAGGGATGTCCACTACAGAATCCTGTCTGTTTTTAATGCAGTGATGTCACTACAGAATCCTGTCTGTTTTTAATACAGTGATGTCACTACAGAATCCTGTCTGTTTTTAATGCAGCGATGTTCACTACAGAATCCTGTCTGTTTTTAATATAGTGATGTCACTACAGAATCCTGTCTGTTTTTAATACAGTGATGTCACTACAGAATCCTGTCTGTTTTTAATACAGTGATGTCCACTACAGAATCCTGTTTGTTTTTAATGCAGCAATGTCCACTACAGAATCCTGTCTGTTTTTAATACAGTGATGTCACTACAGAATCCTGTCTGTTTTTAATACAGTGATGTCCACTACAGAATCCTGTCTGTTTTTAATGCAGTGATGTCCACTACAGAATCCTGTCTGTTTTTAATACAGAGATGTCCACTACAGAATCCTGTCTGTTTTTAATATAGTGATGTCCACTACAGAATCCTGTCTGTTTTTAATGCAGTGATGTCCACTACAGAATCCTGTCTGTTTTTAATACAGTGATGTCCACTACAGAATCCTGTCTGTTTTTAATGTAGTGATGTCCACTACAGAATCCTGTCTGTTTTTAATACAGTGATGTCCACTACAGAATCCTGTCTGTTTTTAATACAGTGATGTCCACTACAGAATCCTGTCTGTTTTTAATATAGTGATGTCCACTACAGAATCCTGTCTGTTTTTAATGTAATGATGTCACTACAGAATCCTGTCTGTTTTTAATGTAGTGATGTCCACTACAGAATCCTGTCTGTTTTTAATACAGTGATGTCCACTACAGAATCCTGTCTGTTTTTAATGTAGTGATGTCCACTACAGAATCCTGTCTGTTTTTAATGCAGTGATGTCACTACAGAATCCTGTCTGTTTTTAATGCAGTGATGTCCACAACAGAATCCTGTCTGTTTTTAATGCAGTGATGTCCACTACAGAATCCTGTCTGTTTTTAATACAGTGATGTCCACAACAGAATCCTGTCTGTTTTTAATGCAGTGATGTCCACTACAGAATCCTGTCTGTTTTTAATACAGTGATGTCCACTACAGAATCCTGTCTGTTTTTAATGCAGTGATGTCCACTACAGAATCCTGTCTGTTTTTAATGCAGTGTTGTCGGCTACAGAATCCTGTCAGTATTTAATGCAGTGATGATCCACAAATTCTTTTCAATTTTATGTTGAGAAACATTTTTATTTTCCAGTGCAGTCTTTCACAGAGTGGTGAACTCCTCCCCATCTTTACCTCAGAAAGACTCCGCCTCTCTGGATGTTCTTTTTATACCCAACCATGTTACTAACCTGTTTCCAGTTAACCTCATTAATGTTGAGATGTTCCACCAGGTGTTTTCTTTTAGCGTTTCACAACTTGTCCTGTCTTTTGTTGCCACTGTCCCAACTTTTTTGAAACGTTTTGCTTGCATCAAATTCAAAATGGACATATAATGTTAAAAGAACAATGAAATTTATCATTTTCAACATTCGATATTTTGTCTTTGTGCTATTTTCAATTAAGTATGGGGTTTTGATGTTTTGCAAATTCTGTATTTATCTACATTATAGACAGCGTTCCAACTTTTTTGGAAAAAGGGTTGTATTATAAAACTATTTATTTCTCTTCTCTCTCTAAATTTTGTCGGACAAACAAATAGGAATATTGAAGTGAGATAAGATGGCCAACTACTACAAACTACAATACCCAGTAACCTCAAAGACCATCACTACAGAGATGAAGCAAACAAAGAGAATCATAGAATTCTTTATTTTTGAACACAGTTGCCTATCTTAGTGCTGATTGAGAGATTCATGGCCATCTAAATCTTTAAAGCTACAACTGTCAGTCAAAATTGTCTTTGCAGGAATAAACATTTAATATATACCACAATCTATGTGTGAGATTCAGGCATTATTATTATTGATATGCATTTAGGTTTTTTACTTCCTGGTGAAGCTGTTAGCCAGCTAAATAAGCTTCTTTCCCCCCACTAAACAATGGGAGTCTATGGTGGGACTGAATTGACTGAGTGTCTTAAAAGGAATCCATGTTGGCTTTGTAGCTGCAGTCATTCCATGGCAGCAGATGATTTCCATCTCCAACTGCTGCAAAGGCCCCTTGATCTCCATTTGTTTCACAGCTTTGGAGTCAAGACCTCTGTGGCCAACATCACAGATCAAGGATGCAGCTATTTGATGCTGTTGGCTTCAGATCCTGATCAGATATGTGTGAAAGTCCTGCAGAATTATGCATCATGTGTTATTTACTTTATAATTTTGTGTTATATTTGGGGGAAAAACATTTGTAATATCTGTTGTATTGAGATAATAGTTCTTTTTTGATTTGGTAATAATAACAGCTGATTCATAGTATATTTTAGCGGTTTTGTAAAAGAGGTTTTAAGAGAATAGCTAAAACTTATCTTTCTATACTAAATATTATGTAAACCAACAGTGAATTATCAAAGGTATATAACAATGATAATTTGGAGCAGAAAAACCTGCTTAATAATTGGTCGATATCACTCAACCCTCTGAGAACCCCCATGAGAAAAAATTCAGCTCTGTTGGAAAGGAACAAATCTTTATCATAAACTTGATAATTATTAAACTGAACTTCTGGTCCCAGAGATAAATATTTTAAATGAATAAAACTGGATCATTGAACGTCAAAGGCAAAGTTATAAATACAAATCTTTAAGCCTGGAACCGATCATACTAACTAAAATAATAGGTGGGACAGATTTGTATGTTTTTTCCTCAAAGTGAGTCATTCCTGTTGAAAAGTCGACTGGTTGAGTCTGAGAACCATCATCTACTATTGGAGCCAAGTTCTACCAATACTAATATTTTTGAGGATTGTCGTTTCCGCCTGTATCCAGTCTGTATGCTAATTAAGCTGATAAGCATTGCTCCAAACAGACATGAGAGTAGCAGCGATCTTCTCATTTAACATGTTTTTAAACTGATGAACTATTTAGGAAATGTACAGATTACAGTGTGAGGCTAGGTTCACCAAAAGAACTCACAATACAGCTTCAAAAACACATCACAGACTATGACTATGCTTTTGCCCTCTGTCCTCTCCCCATCAGGACAAGCAGCAGACCCCGAGCAAGAGGGCATGGGAGGGCATAAGGAAGTCCCACTCCCCCCCATCCTGGGTGAGGAAGGACCTGGAGACAGTGGCAGCCTCCCCTCTGGAGCTGCAGACGGTGGAGTGGGAAAAAAACAGCGCCACCATTCCTCTGGTGGGCCAGGAGATCATGGACCTGCAGACGGAGGTGTGACCCATGATTACGACCTCACGCCTACAACTTCCTCTTTTTTAATACTCTCAGACAAGCAGCAGACACACCACACACACTGCCCTGGTACTCTGGATGAAGCCCACTAAGAAGGGGGGTTGAGGAGAAAAGAACACCGATTCAAGAGAGAACAGGAACATGGCGTCTCCTTCATGTTGTTTCATTTGATGTTTGGATGGTGTTTGTGTCTGCAACATACCGGTCATCTTCTTGTAAATGGTCTCGGACACCTCGCTGGCTCTCATGGGAGAAAGATTGCCAAAATAGCAGATTGAGCTACTATATGTGCATCATATAGTCTTGTAATAAACCGTATTGTAAAGGTAATCATACAATGTTTACGAATTAAATGAATACGATGTAATAATCATGATTAAGTCTCTTTCTTTTTCACTGTTAACAGTATTGTTGCATCACTGTTCTGCTCTCTCTTTCTCTTGATGAACGCCGATGTGGTGCTCAGATCGAGATGCCCCTGGACTGTTTAATTCTTTTGTTTTTTTTCTTAAACATCAATCTCAAAAGGGAAAACAAACAAGGAGGAGGCAGACTGACAAACATACACCCATATGCCCCTCAAAGCCTCTCTCCCTACAAGTCACACCAAGCCCGTTGGCTTCACCCTCCTGTTGATCCTGGTGAGGCAGCAGCACGTGAATGGAGGGTAAAACAATCAAAAACAGCATGTTGCCTTCTCACCAACGGACACCTGACAGACACCAGAGAGCGAGGTCTGCTGTTGTAATCAGCCTTCAACCTCAACGCCGCACATGGAGGGACAACACGGCTGTCCAAAAGCAGCCACATTCAAGAAACGTGCTGTTTGGGTCAGTCTCAGTGTACACACTGATACACATTCAACAACGCTGAGGAAAAAGATATGTGTGTATGTGTGATATATAAATATATATGATATAATGATTAAAGAGGATGATATATATACTAGGCAGAATTCAGAAGTATGCTGGTTGCACACAGAGAAAGCACAAGGCTCATTTGGAGTCCTGATGTACAGCATTGTAATTATTTCAACAGAGTTCTACAGAATGGATTTTAGCCTATAAATATCTTTCTTACTGTGCTTGGGGATAGTTGTTATCATTATTATTAATATGAACATGATTATTCTCATGCTGACCCCAACATCCTTCCAAGGTACTGGACTATACGAGTGTTCTGTATCGCAGTGTAACAGTGTGTGTTTTGATATCAACGCCAGTCACTCCCTTAGATCTGTATTTGTCCGAAACCCTGACCTCATGGTCTCCTGATCTCCCCCCCCCCCCCCCCACTCTGCCACACCCACCCCACCTCCCCTCCCTCCCATTTTTAATTTCCTGGGGTCACCTCCTTGTTAATGTACAGTTTGCAGAGCACAAAATGAATGTGTTTTATTTCTAATAAAAGCATATGAGCATATAATGAAACAACGGCAGTCCTTTTGTTTTCACATATAAGAACATATATGATGTGATGTCATCATGATACACATGTTTGGTTCCAATAATAAAGCAAATCACCTTTGCTGAACAGAGGCCACTGTGGCTTTGAGTAGCAGCTACAGCGTGAGGACAGCTGGTTGTTGTAATAGGACTAGAGCACTAATGAAATGTATCTGTGATGTCATACAGTACAATGTAGTATGAGTGGCAGAAGAGGAGAAGATTCACAAAATCAGCTAAACCTGATAAACTTTGCAAAAGCAGTAATTGTAAATCATTGCTTTCTAGTGAATTCAGCATTAAAAGTGAAACAATAAGTTGTTGATTTGTAAAAAGTGACAGTTTGTGTCATCACTGAACCAAGTTCCAACACTTTCAACTCATTTACACCAAAGTTATGAAAGAAGACGTGATCAATTTAATGATTGTAAACATATTTTACAAATACAGTAAATACTAATTAATATAAGCTGCTTTTTGTTGTCTGTGGCTCAGTGCATTAGGGTTAGGCTGGTTTCCAGTCCCTTGAACAAGCTAAACCTCTTTTAATCTAATGCAAATCCACAGAAGCTGCATTTGTCACATGTAGGGAAAGCTAGCAGTATGTTGTTAGTTAGCAGGAGCCTCCTATTAGCTGAGGATGATTTGTTCTTGTATGTCCGCCTTGGTTCCCTGTAGGTTCTCTGGGTTCCTCCCACAGTCCAAAATCACACAACAGAGGTGACTTGGTGACTAAATTACCCATAGATGTGAATGTGAGTGTGAATCGTTGTTTGTCAACACATTGTTGACATCAGTATATTTAAAGGTAAAGGCAGACATTATAACATTATAGGAAACCAACGTACAAATAAAATATAGAAACAATAGGATGGACTCCCAGCTTTCCCTCAGAGCGTTTGAACCAAAAGGTTTGGAACAGACACAAAAAGCATTTATAGAAGGGACCACAGAACTAATGGAACTAATGCTGCGTCCAAATACCTAATATGTGTACTATCAGTAAACATACATTTGTGTGAATAAAAAGTCATTCTGAATGCATCTTTTCAGACTTTTAGAGCATAAAACAACACTTTGAATACTGTCCTGCAGGCTGCATACATGTAAACATGATAAACCATTAATGACTTCATTTAAAAATATAAAACTCCACAATCGTGTCACCAGAAAAGAGTCGCCAGAAAAGTCATTGTTTTCTGCTGACAATGTTTAGATACAGATAAAAATAAAATAGTTGGAACTTTTTAGGAGAAGGCACAGGCGTTTATTAACTGATTGTGAATCTGAAATGCTGTTGTTGTCACTACTGCTTTGCATCTTGGGATACTTTTAGTGGTGTAGTGTCCAGTGCTTACATAATGTATGATTAATTAAATTAATCAATTAATTTGTATTCATTAATTAAATCATATTCACATAATATTGGTTCCATACAAACGTTTCAGACGTAACAAAAAATCTCTGCACTAAAAAACATGAAATTCTGTTGTAGCCTGTTAGTCTTCCAGCAGTAATAACAGGAAATCACTCCACCTGTGTGTGTGTGTGTGTGTGTGTGTGTGTGTGTGTGTGTGTGTGTGTGTGTGTGTGTGTGTGTGTGTGTGTGTGTGTGTGTGTGTGTGTGTGTGTGTGTGTGTGTGTGTGTGTGTGTCTGTGTGTGTGTGTGTCTGTGTGTGTGTGTGTCTTAGGTGGATGGATGAAATGACTATGATAAGTAATAAGAGAATCTCAAAATGATGCAGAAAAATGAATCCATGCATTTGTTTCTTCCAGGCTGGATTATTGTAATTCCCTATTATCAGCTGTCCCAACAAGTCTCTAAAGACTCTCCAGCTGATCCAGAATGCTGCTGCACGTGTCCTGACCAGAACTGGTATCAGAGATCATATCTCTCCTGTATTAGCCTCTCTGCATTGGCTCCCTGTAAAATCCAGAATAGAATTTAAAATCCTTCTCCTCACGTACAAAGCATTTAATGGTCAGGCACCAACATACCTTTAGGAGCTCGTAGTACCCTACTACCCATCTAGAGCATTACGCTCCCTGGATGCTGGGTTACTTGTGATCCCTAGAATCTCCCAAAGTAGAATAGAGCCAGAGCCTTCAGTCACCAGGCTCCTCTCCTGTGGAACCATCTTCCAGTCTGGGTCCAGGAGGCAGACACCCTTTCTACATTTAAGAGGAGGCTTAAAACTTTCCTTTTTGATAAAGCTTAGAATAAAGGCTGGCTTAGGCTAGTCTTTAGCTATGCTGCTATAGGCCTAGACTGCTGGGGGACTTCCCATGATGCACTGAGCTCCTCTCTCTTCTTCTCCCCCATCTTATTTACACACTCATGTCTCATTAATTCATGTTACTATCTTGACTTCTTCTCTGGAGTCTTTGTGCTTTCTCATCCCTCAGGTCACTGTGGACCAATCTACTGCTGGGATCATGGTTGACGCCCTCTGACATCATCATCATCATCATCATTACCATTATTATATTTACTCTTTTACAATCATCATCATTATTAATATTATCATTATTGTCAGTGTTGTTATTGCAGAAGTTATTATAAATATTACAAACTGTAATCTCTTGATTATAACAGCTGTTATTGTTATTGTGGTTGAACATGTCTGTGTTTCTGTCCCTCACTCCCTCTCTCTCTCCACCTATCCTCAAAATGGCGATGCACGCATTTTACTTGATGTGAAACTTTATGCTGTATTTTCCTCAATATACAATCTGGGAAGTCAGAAATATGGTGGATAACTGGTGCTTGTGGAACACCCTTCTTGTACCATCTAATACATCATCTTCTTTTGTTGGGGCCGTGTCCAACAGTGAATAGTCAACAGTCACTCCAAAATGACAGTGTTGAGTGTGAAATTCCCTCTTTGAATTATTCTTCCTCTGCTGCAGCTCAGCAAAGAAAATACAGACGGAGCTCACCTGTAAAAACATTTGAACAGCAGCAAACAAAACTTTCTTGAAGTTGAATTAGAGAAGTGGTTGCTTTGTGAATTGTGTGTTCAGGAGAAATTATCAGATCACTTATTCTTTGTGGATTTAGTCCGTTGACACATTTAGCTTCAGAACCATTTTAAATTGACCAAAAACGGACAGAGGAAGTGAATTCAAGAATCAGAACATTAAAGGTAAACTTTTGTCTGAAACTCAACATATTTAGTCAAAGTCAAACAGTAAGCTGCAGGAGGAAACATCCAGACTCTTCCTTGTTCCTCAAGAAAGAGAATCCCAAAGAATCATGGAAGTAAACTAAAATAAAATGTCTGAGTTCTCAAAGCAAACCGAGGTCATATCAGCAAAATATGTCATTTTATTTCCTTTTTACAGAACAACTTGTTCAGATTTTTAATTCAATGCATATTCAGTAACAGAGACTTCTCTAATATTTCTGTTTTTTTCAACAAATCAAATAATTAGAAGGGTTTGAATTTTCAGAAGAGTGTTTTATAAGAGTGATTATATAATGAAACGTAGTCTTCAATCAATCTGTTACATTTATTGACATTTCATGTTTTTATGTACAGTACATCATTTACATAGAATGTCCACTTTACATGAGAAATCATGAAGATATAATTAATCCTCCTAACTGAAGTAAAGTAGAGATTTGATCCATCTGTGAAATCTCTTCAGCAAGTTTTTACAGCAACCAGAGAAGGCTGATGCATCACAGCTCAAGTTTTCAAGAGTAGTGCATTGGTGTTGTCCTCCATCAGCTGACCAATCATCTGGTATATCCACGATGAAATCCTGCACTTCATCAGCTGACCTATCATCTGGTATATCCACGATGAAATCCTGCACTTCATCAGATGACCAATCATCTGGTATATCCACTATGGATTCCTTTACTCCATCAGATGATAAAGTATCTGGTGCATCCACTATGGATTCCTTCACTCCATCAGAAGAGACATCTGGACATCTCTTTGAGTGGGGACTCTCTTTTTCCTCAGTCCAGGGCTCACTCATGTAAGCTTGGGAGGTGGCGAAACTGGATAAAGAATGAATCAGTTAATCAATCAGTGAAACCATCAGTTGGTCCAACCATATGTGACGTCTACTAACAGAAATACTAGTACTTACTAGGCTGGGTACGTGGTCAGGTGCTCCATTGTTATAAATGGGTCCTGCAGAGCTTGATGGGCAGAGATTCTCTGATCCCCATCAAGATGCAGCAGCCGTTGGAGGAAGTCCACAAACTCCAGGTCGTCCACATATTCAGCCATCTCATCCCTTGGATAGACCTGGATTTGGAAACAGATTCATTTCATTTGTTGTGGTCCCTACCTCTCAGAGACAGGTAATTACAACATGCTGATTCAGTCTTAACATATACAACAGAGAGTGCTTACATCAACCAGGTCATCCAGAGAGGTGAGCTGGTCAGAGACGGTCCTCCATTGTTGTGTTGGCCGCCTGTTAACTGCTGTGTATTCTTCTGGGGTCTAAAGAGACAAAATGTGTGTGAGAATCATTTTAAAGGAGTTTACATGAAACAGTTCAATCAGTTCAACCTAATGAGAAGATGAATGCTGTACCATGAACCTCCATGTAGACCCATGTGCAGCTTTTTCTTCAATGAAAAAGTACTGGGTGTATTTTGCACTATGGAGCACGTGGTCGTCCGGCTGACCCAGAAGCTCAACGATACGCTTCATCTGCAAACAACAAATAGAGTCACATCAGTTGACATTCTGCACAAAGTCTCCGCTAGGTTGTGTACATTGCTCTGAGGAAGCTGACCTACCATCTGATATTCACAGTGGACAGGGAACAGGTGGTCAGCCAGGTAGAGAAAGGCCAGGATGCAGCCAACTCCCCACACATCAATGGCCTGGTTGAAGGGCAGGCCAAGGACAACTTCTGGAGCCCTGAGGGAAGACAAGAACCAAAGATGAGAAACAATTGACAAGATTTGTAGACCAAGAGAACGGCATGGATGTGCTTAAAAGAATGACATCAGCTCTCTTAAACTAACGACTGAGCCTTGCGGGATGTATATACCTGTATCCAGTTGGCTGAATAATCATCCCTGGCTGGACTTCGGCGGTTGTAGTGGAAAGGCCAAAGTCGATTAACTTTACCCTTAATGGCTGCTCCTTCATATTGACCAACATGACGTTGTCAGGTTTTAGATCAGCATGCAGGATTTCACCAGTCTCGAGGGCATCCAAAGCCACCAGCAGCTGCAGGGACAAACAGGAAAGGACAAGTTCGGGATTAAGGTTTCCATTTGTTAATGTTTATGATTCGGGTTTTCCTCATTGTTTCCATATTACAATAACACAAACCTGCTTTGCAACCGGCCTGATGGCATTGAGAGTCCATGGTTCTCTGACTTTACAGACGTTGTCGAAGAGACTCGTGTCTAGCATCTCAAACACTAGACAAGTCTGTCCTCGGTGCTGAAACTGCTCAAAGAACTTGACCAGGTTTGTTTTGTCTGGATTCAGACCACCGATGAGCTCTAACATGGACACCTGGGGACAAAAGAGACATGGCAACCGTTCATGGTACATACTTATGGAGTAGATTACATACAAGCAAGAGGATGTACCTTAAGTCAATGAATCAATGGACTTCAGAAACCTACCTCTTTGTGAAGGTATTCGTCAGTATTGTCCTTGACAATCTTCACAGCCACAGTCTCCCCTGTTTCCACATTTTGGCACCTTGCCACTTTGCCATAGGAGCCTTCCCCAATAAACTCCTGGATGAGGTATCCACAAGTCCTACCAAAGATGGTATCACCTAGCTGAATCTCAGCTGCTGTAAATGTGAGAGGAGATGGAGAACATGGAGATCAAATATGTGAAGTCTGTATATTCAGTCTGTTAGGGTCATTAAATCAACACAACACAGTAGAGCACATAGCTCTGCAAAGGCCCAGCGGCCCCTTTTATTTAAACTGATGTGATAAATCTGACAAAAATGTATTAAATACTAATGATTTCTCTGACTTATTTTTTAATCCATTTATTTATTTTAGGAAAATGTATGTGAAAAGATATTTTAGATGGTTGAGTTAAAATAATTGTAAAAACCAACTGATGGCTCCTTGATACAAAGCTGCTCTGTCATGTGTTCAGTCTAAGGACCAATTTTAGGCTAGCTGCTTGGGAACAGATTGTTGTCCTCATTATACTATTATAAACATTATAAATAAATGCATTATAAACATATTTTGTGTGTTGTCTCACCTGCACCAGAACAGTTTGAGTTTTGCAACAGAGACATTATTCAAACTGAAAACTTGTCAGTTTAAATTTTTTCCAAGCTTGAGAATCAGCTGAAGCTTCTATCGCTGTCTGCAGATTAACTCTCACCAGAAAAGTCAGAGTGAAATGACCAGAAAACATCCAGTCCTAGCATTTAACTACTGGTGCATCTATGACCTCACGGTGAGTTTCGGTTGCTTGGCAACAACACAGTCATAACGAATTTGTGTGAGTTGAATAATTTCTGACATATGAAGATACCTGATAATCAATGAACTTTATTTAACCCATTTTTAAAAAAGAAATTGTATTTATTTATGACTTATTATTTAACCATCCGATCCCGGATTCCTACACATATCCGGGTCAGGACGGGGTCACGTCCTTTTTCCGCCCTCCGGCTGGTGGATGTGTTTGTGCTGGAACTGAACACGTAGCGTTCACAATGAAGTGTTTTTGGATTTAATTTGACTTCCTACTGTCAGCGGTGAGTCAAATTTAAAAGTATATGATGTGTGTTGTTTATTAATTAACAGCTCACGCTTATTATGATGTTGAAACTTGTTAAATATGTTAGCGCTGCTTCCGCTAGCTATCCGATTCAAAATCCCATTAGGAAAACTGCTGATTTAAGGTAGCGATAGAGTCAGCCTTAAATAAATCAGAACAGGTGCTAAATGACTTTAAACTTTTTATGGGTCTTTATTTTAGATTTGTATGCATTTCGGTCTGTGTATTTAAAGCAAAGAAAAATGTTAAGTGAGTTTGATTGTTGTTTAGCCTTGACAACAAACGTTATCTGCCTGAAGCTAAACTCATGAGAATAATGAATGAGACCTTGTACAACGAAAAACCTAGAATTTGATTTGTAGATGCTAATTGTTTATTTTGTGACCTGTTGTAGGTCAGGGTTTTTTTGCATTCCTGGACAGTGGATTGATCGATGGCGAGCTACCCTGTGAACCCTGGATGTACTTGAACTGAACTTTCTTCCACTAGGAGTGGTAGATATACCCAAACTGACCTCCATTTTTTTCCCTTATCGTCCCACTTTGAAGAATCTTCAACTCAGGAATTTTGGAATTATATTTGGAATTTTCAAAATATATTTGAAAGGCCTACATATTATTTGTTGAGATTGTTTGTTATTTATGTTTTAAAAATATTGCAATACAAGCTTTAATTGAAACATGCTTGTGTGGCATTCATTCATTTTAGACTCCCTGAGTGAATCTATTCTTCTGCATATTGTTGGGTACTAACTAGCGTTACCAGCTGCCTGCACCAGCTTATTATATTGTACATGTGCTACATTTAGAAGTGTTTGAAAAGAGTTTTTTCTGAATGTCTCCCACTGCCTCCAGTCTTTATGCTAAGATAAGCTAAGCTAAGCTAACCATGTCCCGACTCTAGCTTCATACTGAACACACACAACATTAACATCTGTTTAAAATAAATATCTCATTCAAAATAAAAGCAAATAAATGCTGTTCCAAACTTCCTGGTCTGAGTGGTGTCCTCCCAAGTAGACATTATTAGACAGGATAGTGCCAGGTGAACTGGGTAAAGGTTGGGGATGAATTACTGAATGATAAAGGTTTGGATATGAAAACCAATGTTTCCACGATGTCACCACCATAACAAATGATTTAATGTATTTATCAGCTACAATGTCATTTAGTCAACAGCCGATAATCTAAATTTTCCATCATCGGGTCGATAATCTATCTGATGTCTGTCCTGCATCCTTACCTTTAACAGACTAAACATTTAACAGACTCTCTGTACTGTTGTACAGTATGTGTCGTGTATCAGGCTGGTTAGAGACTGGATAAGACCCAACCTGATATGAATCATCCACATCACTGATCAGACAGAGTTGAACTTGTTCTAGGAATATGGTGATCAAAGCTGTTCATTGATGAGGTTGAATCATTTCTCTTTTTGATCAAAAACACGCTCCGTTTAGTAATGTTTGGAGTGTCTGACCAGCAGAGCTGTGTGCTGGTAAGAATCTAGAGATGCAGTATTTATCACAATACAGGGGTTAACATTCAATATGCAGCAATACAGCAAGCAAAGTGATGAATTACTATTTCTTTAAACAAATTTTAGGAAAACTGTGATGCATTAAGAACAAACCAACACATCCAATCTGTGTTAAAATGAGTCAAATAGCTGTAAATAAATACATTGTTTTCTAGCAGTCGGAGGTTTCAACGTTTTTTTAAGAGTTTTTGAGAGTTGATGCAGTATCACAAACATAATATCACAATACTCAAGTGTGTCGATATTTTCTTACACCCCTAGTAACCAGTGATGTAATGTAAATACCATTCACTGATGTGTTGTACTTTTTGGTACGTTACTTGAGTATTTCCATTTTCTGCTACCTTATCCTTCAACTCCACAATGTTTTAGATGCAAATATTGCACTTTTTACTCTACTCTACATTTGATGACTTCAGTTACAGTGACTATTGACATAAGGGTGTGTATTCACAACAATCTAGCGATAGGATACAAACCATACAAGAGTTATGATCCAGTATATTGTTTATTTATTTTTACAAGACAATAGTCAAAACTTTACCTACATAAACAAGACAAAAACAACATTAACACAAAAAGACATTGTGTACAAGCCAGGCTGGAAACTTTGTTGTAGGTTGCGCATGTGTGTGTGTGTGTGTGTGTGTGTGTGTGTGTGTGTGTGTGTGTGTGTGTGTGTGTGTATTGTGTGTGTGTGTGTGTGTGTGTGTGTGTGTGTGTGTGTGTGTGTGTGTGCATGCGTGCGTGTATGCGTGTTAGGTGGATGGATGAAATGACTATAATAAGTAATAAGAGAATCTCAAAATGATGCAGAAAAATGAATCCATGCATTTGTTTCTTCCAGGCTGGATTATTGTAATTCCCTATTATCAGCTGTCCCAACAAGTCTCTAAAGACTCTCCAGCTGATCCAGAATGCTGCTGCACGTGTCCTGACCAGAACTGGTATCAGAGATCATATCTCTCCTGTATTAGCCTCTCTGCATTGGCTCCCTGTAAAATCCAGAATAGAATTTAAAATCCTTCTCCTCACGTACAAAGCATTTAATGGTCAGACACCAACATACCTTTAGGAGCTCGTAGTACCCTACTACCCATCTAGAACATTACGCTCCCTGGATGCAGGGTTACTTGTGATCCCTAGAGTCTCCCAAAGTAGAATAGAGCCAGAGCCTTCAGTCACCAGGCTCCTCTCCTGTGGAACCATCTTCCAGTCTGGGTCCAGGAGGCAGACACCCTTTCTACATTTAAGAGGAGGCTTAAAACTTTCCTTTTTGATAAAGCTTAGAATAAAGGCTGGCTTAGGCTAGTCTTTAGCTATGCTGCTATAGGCCTAGACTGCTGGGGGACTTCCCATGATGCACTGAGCTCCTCTCTCTTCTTCTCCCCTGTCTTATTTACACACTCATGTCTCATTAATTCATGTTACTATCTTGACTTCTTCTCTGGAGTCTTTGTGCTTTCTCATCCCTCAGGTCACTGTGGACCAATCTACTGCTGGGATCATGGTTGACGCCCTCTGACATCATCATCATCATCATCATTACCATTATTATATTTACTCTTTTACAATCATCATCATTATTAATATTATCATTATTGTCAGTGTTGTTATTGCAGAAGTTATTATAAATATTACAAACTGTAATCTCTCGATTATAACAGCTGTTATTGTTATTGTGGTTGAACATGTCTGTGTTTCTGTCCCTCACTCCCTCTCTCTCTCCACCTATCCTCAAAATGGCGATGCACGCATTTTACTTGATGTGAAACTTTATGCTGTATTTTCCTCAATATACAATCTGGGAAGTCAGAAATATGGTGGATAACTGGTGCTTGTGGAACACCCTTCTTGTACCATCTAATACATCATCTTCTTTTGTTGGGGCCGTGTCCAACAGTGAATAGTCAACAGTCACTCCAAAATGACAGTGTTGAGTGTGAAATTCCCTCTTTGAATTATTCTTCCTCTGCTGCAGCTCAGCAAAGAAAATACAGACGGAGCTCACCTGTAAAAACATTTGAACAGCAGCAAACAAAACTTTCTTGAAGTTGAATTAGAGAAGTGGTTGCTTTGTGAATTGTGTGTTCAGGAGAAATTATCATATCACTTATTCTTTGTGGATTAATCCGTTGACACATTTAGCTTCAGAACCATTTTAAATTGACCAAAAACGGACAGAGGAAGTGAATTCAAGAATCAGAACATTAAAGGTAAACTTTTGTCTGAAACTCAACATATTTAGTCAAAGTCAAACAGTAAGCTGCAGGAAGAAACATCCAGACTCTTTCTTGTTCCTTAAGAAAGAGAATCCCAAAGAATCATGGAAGTAAACTAAAATAAAATGTCTGAGTTCTCAAAGCAAACCGAGGTCATATCAGCAAAATATGTCATTTTATTTCCTTTTTACAGAACAAATTGTTCAGACTTTTAATTCAATGCATATTCAGTAACAGAGACTTCTCTAATATTTCTGTTTTTTTCAACAAATCAAATAATTAGAAGGGTTTGAATTTTCAGAAGAGTGTTTTATAAGAGTGATTATATAATGAAACGTAGTCTTCAATCAATCTGTTACATTTATTGACATTTCATGTTTTTATGTACAGTACATCATTTACATAGAATGTCCACTTTACATGAGAAATCATGAAGATATAATTAATCCTCCCAACTGAAGTAAAGTAGAGATTTGATCCATCTGTGAAATCTCTTCAGCAAGTTTTTACAGCAACCAGAGAAGGCTGATGCATCACAGCTCAAGTTTTCAAGAGTAGTGCATTGGTGTTGTCCTCCATCAGCTGACCAATCATCTGGTATATCCACGATGAAATCCTGCACTTCATCAGATGACCTATCATCTGGTATATCCACTATGGATTCCTTTACTCCATCAGATGATAAAGTATCTGGTGCATCCACTATGGATTCCTTCACTCCATCAGAAGAGACATCTGGACATCTCTTTGAGTGGGTACTCTCTTTTTCCTCAGTCCAGGGCTCACTCATGTAAGCTTGGGAGGTGGCGAAACTGGATAAAGAATGAATCAGTTAATCAATCAGTGAAACCATCAGTTGGTCCAACCATATGTGACGTCTACTAACAGAAATACTAGTACTTACTAGGCTGGGTACGTGGTCAGGTGCTCCATTGTTATAAATGGGTCCTGCAGAGCTTGATGGGCAGAGATTCTCTGATCCCCATCAAGATGCAGCAGCCGTTGGAGGAAGTCCACAAACTCCAGGTCGTCCACATATTCAGCCATCTCATCCCTTGGATAGACCTGGATTTGGAAACAGATTCATTTCATTTGTTGTGGTCCCTACCTCTCAGAGACAGGTAATTACAACATGCTGATTCAGTCTTAACATATACAACAGAGAGTGCTTACATCAACCAGGTCATCCAGAGAGGTGAGCTGGTCAGAGACGGTCCTCCATTGTTGTGTTGGCCGCCTGTTAACTGCTGTGTATTCTTCTGGGGTCTAAAGAGACAAAATGTGTGTGAGAATCATTTTAAAGGAGTTTACATGAAACAGTTCACTCAGTTCAACCTAATGAGAAGATGAATACTGTACCATGAATCTCCATGTAGACCCATGTGCAGCTTTTTCTTCAATGAAAAAGTACTGGGTGTATTTTGCACTATGGAGCACGTGGTCGTCCGGCTGACCCAGAAGCTCAACGATACGCTTCATCTGCAAACAACAAATAGAGTCACATCAGTTGACATTCTGCACAAAGTCTCCGCTAGGTTGTGTACATTGCTCTGAGGAAGCTGACCTACCATCTGATATTCACAGTGGACAGGGAACAGGTGGTCAGCCAGGTAGAGAAAGGCCAGGATGCAGCCAACTCCCCACACATCAATGGCCTGGTTGAAGGGCAGGCCAAGGACAACTTCTGGAGCCCTGAGGGAAGACAAGAACCAAAGATGAGAAACAATTGACAAGATTTGTAGACCAAGAGAACGGCATGGATGTGCTTAAAAGAATGACATCAGCTCTCTTAAACTAACGACTGAGCCTTGCGGGATGTATATACCTGTATCCAGTTGGCTGAATAATCATCCCTGGCTGGACTTCGGCGGTTGTAGTGGAAAGGCCAAAGTCGATTAACTTTACCCTGAATGGCTGCTCCTTCATATTGACCAACATGACGTTGTCAGGTTTTAGATCAGCATGCAGGATTTCACCAGTCTCGAGGGCATCCAAAGCCACCAGCAGCTGCAGGGACAAACAGGAAAGGACAAGTTCGGGATTCAGGTTTCCATTTGTTAATGTTTATGATTCGGGTTTTCCTCATTGTTTCCATATTACAATAACACAAACCTGCTTTGCAACCGGCCTGATGGCATTGAGAGTCCATGGTTCTCTGACTTTACAGACGTTGTCGAAGAGACTCGTGTCTAGCATCTCAAACACTAGACAAGTCTGTCCTCGGTGCTGAAACTGCTCAAAGAACTTGACCAGGTTTGTTTTGTCTGGATTCAGACCACCGATGAGCTCTAACATGGACACCTGGGGACAAAAGAGACATGGCAACCGTTCATGGTACATACTTATGGAGTAGATTACATACAAGCGAGAGGATGTACCTTAAGTCAATGAATCAATGGACTTCAGAAACCTACCTCTTTGTGAAGGTATTCGTCACTATTGTCCTTGACAATCTTCACAGCCACAGTCTCCCCTGTTTCCACATTTTGGCACCTTGCCACTTTGCCATAGGAGCCTTCCCCAATAAACTCCTGGATGAGGTATCCACAAGTCCTACCAAAGATGGTATCACCTAGCTGAATCTCAGCTGCTGTAAATGTGAGAGGAGATGGAGAACATGGAGATCAAATATGTGAAGTCTGTATATTCAGTCTGTTAGGGTCATTAAATCAACACAACACAGTAGAGCACATAGCTCTGCAAAGGCCCAGCGGCCCCTTTTATTTAAACTGATGTGATAAATCTGACAAAAATGTATTAAATACTAATGATTTCTCTGACTTATTTTTTAATCCATTTATTTATTTTAGGAAAATGTATTTGAAAAGATATTTTAGATGGTTGAGTTAAAATAATTGTAAAAACCAACTGATGGCTCCTTGATACAAAGCTGCTCTGTCATGTGTTCAGTCTAAGGACCAATTTTAGGCTAGCTGCTTGAGAACAGATTGTTGTCCTCATTATACTATTATAAACATTATAAATAAATGCATTATAAACATATTTTGTGTGTTGTCTTACCTGCACCAGAACAGTTTGAGTTTTGCAACAGAGACATTATTCAAACTGAAAACTTGTCAGTTTAAATTTTTTCCAAGCTTGAGAATCGGCTGAAGCTTCTATCGCTGTCTGCAGATTAACTCTCACCAGAAAAGTCAGAGTGAAATGACCAGAAAACATCCAGTCCTAGCATTTAACTACTGGTGCATCTATGACCTCACGGTGAGTTTCGGTTGCTTGGCAACATCACAGTCATAACGAATTTGTGTGAGTTGAATAATTTCTGACATATGAAGATACCTGATAATCAATGAACTTTATTTAACCCATTTTTAAAAAAGAAATTGTATTTATTTATGACTTATTATTTAACCATCCGATCCCGGATTCCTACACATATCCGGGTCAGGACGGGGTCACGTCCTTTTTCCGCCCTCCGGCTGGTGGATGTGTTTGTGCTGGAACTGAACACGTAGCGTTCACAATGAAGTGTTTTTGGATTTAATTTGACTTCCTACTGTCAGCGGTGAGTCAAATTTAAAAGTATATGATGTGTGTTGTTTATTAATTAACAGCTCACGCTTATTATGATGTTGAAATTTGTTAAATATGTTAGCGCTGCTTCCGCTAGCTATCCGATTCAAAATCCCATTAGGAAAACTGCTGATTTAAGGTAGCG
>CM075190.1:3950000-3955000 GCA_037577475.1 Chaunax sp. Z400 | reverse complement strand
TACAACATATTACAGACAGCTTTGGACAATGATTTGAAGATTTTTTAAATATACTATAGAGCTCAAAACTCAAGACGTCATCTGATTGATTCTGGAGGAGAGGAGGGCTGATACCAGATTGTGTCAAACTCACCTTTGTTTTCTATTACCACTCATCAACTCCTGATGCTCTGATGGTGTTTCCTGATAGCTGTCGGTGGCGTCTTCAGTCAGCTGATGTGTTTCTGCAGCAGCAGGCAGTGGAGGAGGTACAGCAGGATGCTGATGACCAAACAGGCTTCTACCATCCAGCTTGTTCTTGCCTCCTCCTCTGCTGGTCACATGCTGACAGTCACCTCATCAGATCCACCTGGTCTCCACAGTATACAAGCTCTGGCTCTTCACTCCGTATTCGTTGAATTGTCAGTTGTACACAGTCGTAACATGCTGACTCCTAGCTCTGATCTTTTGCCCTAAAAGTGTTTGCTTGTTTGTTCCTGATCCTTGTCTTCTCTGCTGCAGATCTGCTCATCTACTTTCTGCTCCTGTTGTGCCCTGGAAATTGTTTTGTTCTCTGTGAGTTGGTTTCATATGGAAGAAGACTTCAACCTGCCTGTCCTGCTCTCTGTCTAGTCCATCATTTTGCTTTTGGATTCAACAACAGCAGATTTATAGAATAAATTGTTTACACTTTACATCTTTGGCTCTGTTTGTGAGTTCTGCATTTTTGTGAAAAACAGTCTCTAACTTAAAAAAGTGGTATATTTACATTCTCTTGATTCTTTATGTTCTGTTTTGAACAAATACAACTGTCTAGTATATTCCAGGAGAAAATAATATAGCTTTTACTCTACATTTCATTATATTTGATAGCCATAAGAAGCAATGGAACCTGTGCATCTGATCATCTCATGTATTCAACAAGCTGCTGCAGTTTTATTCAGCCGTGGCTGTTCCCACCATAGAGGTCACCTCCATATTTTTTCAGATGTGTTCATAATAAAAGTCGTGAAATAATTGCCTTCTGCATTCGATCACCTGCGTCAGTGTTTGTGTGTCTATGTGTTTGCGTCTGTGTGTCGGTGCAGGGAGTGAATGATCTTGCCTTTACTACAACTCTTTGTTCTCTGATTAAGTCAACAAACAGACATGTATCTGAATCCACCAAAGCACAACACAGTAACTACAGGAGTTTATTAGTGGTCTGCTGGTGGTTCAGTGACAGTCTTCACAGACATCATCTGATCAGAGCTCCTGTGTGGTCGTGCTAGAGGCCATCCATCATGGATCACATGAGTTAATTAACAAGCTCGTTAGCCAACATTAATTTGTGCATCCAATGTCATATTTGTAAGCTTAAACTAAAGGGTTTAAATGCTTTTCTTTTAATTCAGTTTGTCTAAAGGGTTCAAATGCATGTTAAAATGAGGTTCCTATATTTATTTTTTATTTCATTGTAATATTAGCAAATCAGAGGCCTGAAACATTTGTTTATAATTATCAGCTGACCCTGTATTTACTGTCTGCACTGACACAGACTAACATGAAAGAAGACTGCAGCAGTCAGAGCTCAGGTTTGATGAAGGAAGTGATACAGAACATGATGAAGGTGATGAAGATGATGAGAGAGGAAGAGTAGATACTGCCCACTGTGACCAGGATAGGATCAGAATTATGTTCCTGTGTTGTTCAACACAAACTGACCTGATCACATTTATGTTCTTTAGTCATTACAATATAACAACAACACATAACCTATAGGCTCAATATAACAACAACACAAACCTATAGACTTAATATAACAACACCACAACCTATAGGCTCGATATAACAACAACACATAACCTATAGGCTCAATATAACAACAACACAAACTATAGACTCAATATAACAACAACACAAACCTATAGGCTCAATATAACAACAACACAAACCTATAGACTCAATATAACGACAACACATAACCTATAGACTCAATATAACAACAACACAAACCTATAGGCTCAATATAACAACAACACAAACCTATAGGCTCAATATAAAAACAACACAAACCTATAGACTCAATATAACAACAACACATAACCTATATACTCAATATAACAACAACACAAACCTATAGACTCAATATAACAACAACACAAACCTATAGACTCAATATAACAACAACACAAACCTATAGACTCAATATAACAACAACACAAACCTATAGACTCAATATAACAACAACACAAACCTATAGGCTCAATATAACAACAACACAAACCTATAGGCTCAATATAACAACAACACAAACCTATAGACTCAATATAACAACAACACATAACCTATATACTCAATATAACAACAACACAAACCTATAGACTCAATATAACAACAACACAAACCTATAGGCTCAATATAACAACAACACAAACCTATAGGCTCAATATAAAAACAACACAAACCTATAGACTCAATATAACAACAACACATAACCTATATACTCAATATAACAACAACACAAACCTATAGACTCAATATAACAACAACACAAACCTATAGACTCAATATAACAACAACCCAAACCTATAGACTCAATATAACAACAACACAAACCTATAGGCTCAATATAACAACAACACAAACCTATAGGCTCAATATAACAACAACACAAACCTATAGACTCAATATAACAACAACACATAACCTATATACTCAATATAACAACAACACAAACCTATAGACTCAATATAACAACACAAACCTATAGACTCAATATAACAACAACACAAACCTATAGACTCAATATAACAACAACACAAACCTATAGGCTCAATATAACAACAACACAAACTATAAGCTCAATATAACAACACAAACCTATAGGCTCAATAGAACAACAACACAAACCTATAGGCTCAATATAACAACAACACAAACTATAAGCTCAATATAACAACACAAACTATAGACTCAATATAACAACAACACAAACTATAGACTCAATATAACAACAACACAAACCTATAAGCTCAATATAACAACACAAACTATAGACTCAATATAACAACAACACAAACTATAGACTCAATATAACAACAACACAAACCTATAGGCTCAATATAACAAGGACACAAACCTATAGGCTCAATATAACAACAACACAAACTATAGGCTCAATATAACAACAACACAAACCTATAGACTCAATATAACAACAACACAAACCTATAGACTCAATATAACAACAACACAAACCTATAGACTCAATATAACAACAACACAAACCTATAGGCTCAATATAACAACAACACAAACTTATAGACTCAATATAACAACAACACAAACCTATAGACTCAATATAACAACGACACAAACCTATAGGCTCAATATAACAACAACACAAACTTATAGACTCAATATAACAACAACACAAACCTATAGACTCAATATAACAACAACACAAACCTATAGACTCAATATAACAACGACACAAACCTATAGGCTCAATATAACAACGACACAAACCTATAGGCTCAATATAACAGCAACACAAACCTATAGACTCAATATAACAACAACACAAACCTATAGACTCAATATAACAACACAAACCTATAGACTCAATATAACAACACAAACCTATAGGCTCAATATAACAACAACACAAACCTATAGACTCAATATAACAACAACACAAACCTATAGGCTCAATATAACAACAACACAAACCTATAGACTCAATATAACAACAACACAAACCTATAGACTCAATATAACAACACAAACCTATAGGCTCAATATAACAACAACACAAACCTATAGGCTCAATATAACAACAACACAAACCTATAGTCTCAATATAACACAACACAAACCTATAGACTCAATATAACAACACAAACCTATAGGCTCAATATAACAACAACACAAACCTATAGACTCAATATAACAACAACACAAACCTATAGGCTCAATATAACAACAACACAAACCTATAGGCTCAATATAACAACAACACAAACCTACAGACTCAATATAACAACAACACATAACCTATATACTCAATATAACAACAACACATAACCTATATACTCAATATAACAACAACACAAACCTATAGACTCAATATAACAACAACACAAACCTATAGACTCAATATAACAACAACACAAACCTACAGACTCAATATAACAACAACACAAACTATAGACTCAATATAACAACAACACAAACCTATAGGCTCAATATAACAACAACACAAACCTATAGGCTCAAAATAAAAACACAAACCTATAGGCTCATTATAACAACAACACAAACTATAGGCTCAATATAACAACGACACAAACCTATAGACTCAATATAACAACAACACAAACCTATAGACTCAATATCACAACGACACAAACCTACAGGCTCAATATAACACAACACAAACCTATAGACTCAATATAACAACAACACAAACCTATAGGCTCAATATAACAACAACACAAACCTATAGACTCAATATAACAACAACACAAACCTATAGACTCAATATAACAACAACACAAACCTATAGACTCAATATAACAACACAAACCTATAGGCTCAATATAACAACAACACAAACCTATAGGCTCAATATAACAACACAAACCTATAGGCTCAATATAACAACACAAACCTATAGACTCAATATAACAACACAAACCTATAGGCTCAATATAACAACGACACAAACCTATAGGCTCAATATAACAACAACACAAACCTATAGACTCAATATAACAACAACACAAACCTATAGGCTCAATATAACAACAACACAAACCTATAGACTCAATATAACAACAACACAAACCTATAGGCTCAATATAACAACAACACAAACTATAGACTCAATATAACAACAACAGAACAGCTGATCCGAGTTGGTTCAATCAACTCTGAGCATGTTGACTCTGGGTTAAATTCGTGCACAAGGGCTATGAAAAGCCCTCATCAATGGAGCTCCTACTCTATGATTGGCTACTACCATTGGCTACCACCAT
>CM075190.1:3882500-3945000 GCA_037577475.1 Chaunax sp. Z400 | reverse complement strand
GACTAATGATTACACATCCAAAAACAGTTTCTATGTATATATGGGTGAACAGAAATGTGTAAATACAGAATTTAATTTGTAAAATGATTTGTCAGCTGGAGAGGAAATCCAATAGAGACTCGGCACAGCAGCTACTAACTGACATCTGTTTCTGTTCTTTCCCTGAAATTCTGAACCAAATGCTGTTTTTCAAAGTGTCAGTCTGTGTCCTCTTCAATCTGCCATGGCATCGTCATGCAGCTGTCCCAATGACACGGTGAACACTCCTAGAACACTGCAGTGTGAGTGTTGATCATGTGGTTACAGACTGAGCTGTCTAAGCTCACCAGTTTCATAGAAGACACAAACTTCCTCTGAGTCATCCTGTTTATTTTGGAGCCCATCCCAGCTGACTTTGAGCGTGAGATGGGGTACAACCTGGACAAGTTGGCAGTTCATCGCAGGGCACAGTTTCCTTACATTCAGGTGTCATTGTGGCATTGTCATTGTCATTTGGTTGTGGTTGTGGGAGCAGGTGGCTCCTTGCATGGTACGAATGCCACCACTGTATGAATGTATGTGTGAATGGGTGAATGCTGGCTTGTGTTGTAAAGCTTTGAGGGGTCAGTCAGACCAGAAAGGTGATATATAAGTACAGTCCTTTTACCATTTAAAGTTGTTCAATATATTTTTCTGTAAGCCTTTTTTTCTTTTTAAAGGCTAGGCAAGCCTAAAGCTAAAACATTTTTATTATGTCATTTATTAACCCAAAAATAATTGAAAAAATAATAAATTGTCTTTAAAAATAGTTAAGTAACAGGAATGAACAGTGGTAATGGGAAAGTTTGTATTTGTGGGCATGTGTGAGTGTGTGTGTGTGTTTATGTGTAATGTTTGAAGTGATGTGCTTTGTGCTTAAACATACAGTAGTAATGTTAAAAGAGATGAGAAAGGGAAGGTCACATTGTGTTTAAGATCAAATATACCCTCAAGATATTAAATCCTCAGATCTCTGCACTGACTGCCAGTATCTAAAATCTAGTCTACAAACACTCAGTGGTTTAGCTGTAAAAGGACATCTTGTATAGTGGTTTAGCTATAAGTTTATTAAATTCATAATAACACATCTGTCAGACATGGCCGTACACAAGGTTTAGAAATAACCAGATAATAATAAATAATAATAATGCGTTGATTTCCCTGATCTGAATTTTAAGATATGAGGGGCAAAAAGATCCGACAGCAATAGTTTTAAATCCATGTCAATGAGCAGCAGCATAAATGATCTGACAAGCAGTAATGCATGAGAATCAGGTTAAATGTCGCATCTGAACACATCTGAAAATGAATGTGGACAACGTTTCAATATTGCCACTGTTTACCTGCAACGTTTACGTTTTAAGATTTAGTTTCACTGGTGTAACAGGGGCTTTATGATGTTTATGTAAAAGCCATGAGCCTGACTTCTGATAAGGACACATGAACACAGTGTATACATACTGGAGTAACTAGCAGTCTGCGACACAGCCAGCAAAACTGTGTACGAATGTACAACAACACATGTTAAATAACAGAGTCTTTAACTAACCTCTCAGAAACATCCTGTTGTATTCTTGGTTCTCAGGCTTGTTTGTGAGTCTCTTCTTGCTCAGGCTCTGGATCAAACTGTTTACTGAAGAGTTGCAATGCAAACAAGACAAAGGGGCAAAGTGAGAAGTGTCTCCTCATCAGCGTCATGGTCCAAGATGTAATCCAAAGCCTCATGTATGCTATATCACCTGACCATCGCACTGCCACAGAATGAACTGTGAGCAAGGCCTCAAAAAAGAACAGAAGGGTTCAGACCACCAGGAATAAAAGGGTATAATATGTCCCCTTTAAATGTAATTAACTTTGGATAAAAGCATCAGCTAAACAAATCTAATGGAATTAAAAAAATAACACAGGGATTTGACTGTGAGATTAAAGTAGATTAAAGTAGTCTGTGTGTGTACATCCAAGCATACGTCATGACACCCCTGCATTAGTCAGAGCCTCATTCGGGAGACCCAGTCAGTGTATTCTGAACAATAGGAAATGAGTCGAATTAATCAATATAAAAACTTATAAAATAGTATTTGTAATTTATGTGTTTATGTTGTTCGAACCACAGTATTTTTCTAAACATACTGAACTCTGACAGCTGCATGGTGAGGCAGCTGCCTGAGAAGAGCTGTCGATAGCCGGGGGTCATCTGGATCTCATTAAGGGCAACAAGAGTCATCTTCGCTCAGCCAGCACAGAAGCCTAGAAACTCATATCATAGCTGTGATTTCTAATCACCGTCATTACTATGGAAGCTTTTCTGGCAGAGCTCAGTCTCCAAAGCCAAACTCTCCTTAAACCCCCACTAAACACACACTCCTGTATGGATGGGAACATGTTTGATTTTAGAGCAGTGAACGTGAATTGAGTGAAAGGTTTGACCTCTCACCTTCATCCTGGGCCTCTTCAACAACAACTGTTTGACCTTGATAAAAAGGGAGTTTATATGAATTCTAATTCATCTTTGATCGGATCAACTACGAATGGATTAGAGATGAAGAAAGACAACGGTAACAACAACAGTATAGTGCAGTCTTCTGGCCATAAAAGGAGGATGCTCACTGTTCTGATTGTGACATGCTTTTATTACCAGGCTTCTCTATGTCTGTACAGGCTTTGTATCTCCACTGAACAAGCCACTGATAGCTGAGCTATTATGACTATACAGCTAAGCACTACTGTTGATTTGTTTTTAATAAGCCCAATTATGCGAGCAATAATACCCATTAGAATCTAAGTTATCTCAGAGAGTGAAACAGCTCTGTGCTGTAAAACCTCTGCTGCAGCTGCAGCTGCAGAGTGGTAATGGTAAGACTCTTGGTCCATTCTATGAGATAAGGAGGCTTTTTTTTTTTGCTTCCAGACATTAAATCAGCTCTTCCAACATTGGAGAGAAGATCTGTGGCTGAGGATGTGTGTGTTTTTGTGTCAGTTGATTCCTGACAGGAACATTAATCATTGACTGTGGGCAGACATAGATCAATGTGGACAGGTTTGTGTCCAGCCCCTGCTGGAAACATTTCCCTGTCAGAGTGCTGGAGTGACAGGCTGTAAATCAGGGTTGGTTTTTTTTTGTCAGATCAGTGGCAGGTTTAGCCGCTGTTAGTGGCAGCTAATGTCATCAACACTTAAATACTGAGGAAAAAAATCCCCAAAACACACAATTCTTCTCAAAGCTGACTTTTGCTATGACTTGAGTGCAAGGAAAGGCTGGACGGTTGGAAAGTGGGACCAAGGCTGGAGTGTGAGTGAAATTCAAAGGTCTTTTTTTTATGCTTTAAAGTGTTTCTTATATTGTGATACATTTAAGGCACTGAATTGTTTACCTTTCAAGTAAAAATCAATCAGCAAAAAACTCATCAAAAGAACACAATTGGCATCAATTAAATATCCAGCAGTTAATCTTCTTAAGCTAGTAGCCTCAATAAATAAATAAATATTATATTTATTTTGTGATAAAAACCAAAGAGAAGTTTTTGAACCTGAATTTTTTGACAAATTCCAAATCAAAATAAGGACGGTAAAAACAGTAGGTGTCAGCTGGGGCTGGTAAAACATCCTGACATACAGTATAGATGGTCTAATTATAGGTAGATGAGCTGCTACTCTATGTGTCAACTTTTCCCACTTTGAATTCGCTGAAGAGTCAGAAGAATCGAGCCTCTGAGGTTTCTTTCACAACCTCAACATAATCTGCATTCGCTGATGAGGCAACTCAGAAAGACACAAATACAAGAGTGAATTCAGAGAGCTCATACCTCAAACTAATTTATGAATTCTTCTATTGCAACGCCATGACCAGCCCTACTCTGCCTCTGATTGGTTTTGCATGGTGATGATGTAATTGATGCAGCCCCTCATGGAGAGAACATCGTCTACGTGGGAACGTGGGTTAAAAAAGGTTTTGAATCGTCCTCTAGATCAACCTCAAAGTCTAATCACCCGTTCTGACGAGTCCACATTTCCAATAGTTGCCGCATATCGAGCAACAATGGGACAGAATTCTTCAACAATTAGTGTTCTCTCTTAAATGTTTACTGAGTGTCATTAAAAAAAGGTTGGGCTTAAACCTTTAGTTTTGAAATTTATAGAAACAGGCCAACTTATCTCAGCATCTGTTTGTGTGTTCTTGTTGTGTTTGTGCAGTTTCCTCTGCTTGAGTTCCCATCAGAAGTCCTGTCTAATGGCTTTGCAGCTGGAGTCGCTCAGAACTGACGGACATGGGACTCGTCAGATGGAAGCTGCAAAAACAGATGTCCTCATGAATTAGTGAGGCACCCATGTAAAGTTAACAGATGACCTAGGACATAAAGCCAGGGGGCTCATGCTCATTTAATTCCTCCTTCAACATGCAATATGCTGCCTCCAGTCTTTGTTTGCACTGTCTGTCCCAAACCACACTGTCCAGCTGCAGCAGGCCTGTTTTTAGACTTGGCAAATGAAAAGTGGCAAAAATGCATTTTGAATAAATAACAAAATGGGCTCTGGGATAAGTGGATCCATCACTACTGAACGGCTGAATATCCATTTTGAAATATCCTCTGTAGAAACTTCCATACTGTGAGTTCCAGAGGTTTTCTAGAGCAGGGGGGGCTCAGTTATATATTTTGAGTAGAACTTGTTTCCTTGTGATGAGTTAGGAAGCTGTAAGAACAACATCTATGAGGAAATCCCACATTCATCAGTCTGCCTGTAGAAAACATCTAGTATTTAAATGAGGCAGCCATCAAGTTGTAGTTTTTGCTCAAATTTGAATTACCAAACTTTGTAAAGTCATCTATTTTAGAGGGGTTCTCCCTGAGAAGTAAGTTCATTCTCATATTGGTAACAAAACAAAAAATTAGGAAAATAGGAAAATCCATGCGTATATGGATGCAGAATGTTTGAAGTGAACTTTTCTTGAATTTGTGTTTTGGGTCATATAAAACTGTAAGTAAGCACAGTGCGACAAAATGGAAAATATTATTATTATTGTTATTATTGTAATTGTCATTCTAGTGGTCATCATCATAATCACTATTATTATTATTATTATTATTATTATTATTACTAATATTTATTCCTATTCACACATCTTTTCCATTCTATCATTATGAGAAATTTCTCTAATTTTTTTAATCTATTACTACGGCAGTAATAAGTAAATTATTACAATGTCTCATTTGCTCTCGTTCCTCAATCTCTCTTCCTCCCCTTAGTTCTTCTTTTTTTCTTTGTTTTTCTCCTTTATTCTTATATAATTGAATTTAGCATATGTCCATTGTACATTGCCTTTCATTTGAGTAATGCATGTGGCATCCCATCTGCATCTTAACACAACAACCTACATACGCTATAAGTTTCCTGATTAAGACGCCTACCTGTCCACCGCGACCGTGACCAGCACGGCTGGGGACCCGCAGGCAGCCAATCACTGGCAATAATGACCCTACAGGTAGTTTTCTTGTTCAGCCTTAAACATAAACAGTGTATAGCAAGTACAGGCATTTACAGGAACAAGCCTCGAACTTCACCAAGGACCGCTGTATAGCCACTTCATGGCTTGCAACAACTGGCTGGAGAGTTTCAAGAAACGCCATAACATTGGTGCGAACACGATGGTGGGAAAGAGTGGCTTCGACTCTACGGAGGACGTCTACATCACAGACGTGTCCAGATTCTTTTTTCTGAACAAAATAAACAAAGACATTGTTTGTGAAAGAAGAACAATGTAGTTACCTCATTATGACAGGGTGGACAGAGCTAGAGCTAAACGTAGAGGGAATATCAGATGTAACCCACTGGAGTCTCAGGTCATTTCTTGATTTTTACATATCTTTTTAAATGAACCTTTTCAAGATACTTGCATATACATTATACCCAAATGTTTTATATCAAAATCCCTCCACCTACAGATGCTCAGTGTAGTATGATACAATGCAGTTAATATGCTTTTCATCTCCCTGCTTTCACTCATCCATCACATCTTTAGAAAAATATAATTTCCCGTCTCTGTACCAGCCTGCTGTCTGATACAAAGACCACCAGACAGGCAAGTCTGGAGATCAGACGGGAGACTTCAGACTGTAGTAATGTGTGTTTGATAAAAACGTCTCTTCTATTCTCCTCTAATCCGTTTTCCTTTTTCCTCTCAGCATCAAAGGTGGGTGGAACCTATCCCAGCATGCACTGGGAAAAGAAACCAGTTCCTGCTCTACCACAGGAGAAGTTATATAAATGCTTTTTCCTCAGAGTAATGTAGAGTTCTGTGTTCACTTTGTTGAATGCTAACATGAAATGCACTATAGACCATACTAACATGAAATAATACACTACAGACCATGCTAACATGAAACACTATAGACCATGCTAACATGAAATACACCACAGACCATGCTAACATGAAATACGCTACAGACCATGCTAACATGAAATACACCACAGACCATGCTAACATGAAATACGCTACAGACCATGCTAACATGAAATACGCTACAGACCATGCTAACATGAAATACCCCACAGACCATGCTAACATGAAATACGCTACAGACCATGCTAACATGAAATACACCACAGACCATGCTAACATGAAATACACTACAGACCATGCTAACATGAAATACTCTACAGACCATGCTAACATGAAATACACCACAGACCATGCTAACATGAAATACGATACAGACCATGCTAACATGAAATACGCTACAGACCATGCTAACATGAAATACGCTACAGACCATGCTAACATGAAATACGCTACAGACCATGCTAACATGAAATACACCACAGACCATGCTAACATGAAATACACTACAGACCATGCTAACATGAAATACACCACAGACCATGCTAACATGAAATACACCACAGACCATGCTAACATGAAATACACTACAGACCATGCTAACATGAAATAATACACTACAGACCATGCTAACATGAAATAATACACTACAGACCATGCTAACATGAAATACACCACAGACCATGCTAACATGAAATACACTACAGACCATGCTAACATGAAATAATACACTACAGACCATGCTAACATGAAATACACTATAGACCATGCTAACATGAACATGAAATAATACACTACAGACAATGCTAACATGAAATACACTACAGACCATGCTAACATGAAATAATACACTACAGACCATGCTAACATGAAATACATTACAGACCATGCTAACATGAAATAATATACTACAGACCATGCTAACATGAAATACATTACAGACCATGCTAACATGAAATACACTACAGACGATGCTAACATGAAATAATATGCTACAGACCATGCTAACATGAAATAATATGCTACAGACCATGCCAACATGAAATAATACACTACAGACCATGCTAACATGAAATACACTACAGATCATGCTAACATGAAATACATTACAGACCATGCTAACATGAAATACACTACAGACCATGCTAACATGAAATAATATGCTACAGACCATGCTAACGTGAAATAATATACTACAGACCATGCTAACATGAAATAATATACTACAGACCATGCTAACATGAAATGCATTACAGACCATGCTAACATGAAATAATACACTACAGACCATGCCAACATGAAATAATATACTACAGACCATGCTAACATGAAATACACTATTGACCATGCTAACATGAAATAATATACTACAGACCATGCTAACATGAAATAATACACTACAGACCATGCTAACATGAAATACACTATTGACCATGCTAACATGAAATACACTACAGACCATGCTAACATGAAATAATACACTACAGACCATGCTAACATGAAATACACTACAGACCATGCCAACATGAAATAATATACTACAGACCATGCTAACATGAAATACACTACAGACCATGCTAACATGAAATACACTACAGACCATGCTAACATGAAATAATACGCTACAGACCATGCTAACATGAAATACACTATAGACCTTACTAACATGAAATAATACACTACAGACCATGCTAACATGAAATACGCTATATACCATGCTAACATGAAATACACTACAGACCATGATAACATGAAATACACTACAGACCATGCTAACATGAAATACACTACAGACCATGCTAACATGAAATAATACGCTACAGACCATGCTAACATGAAATACGCTACAGACCATGCTAACATGAAATACACTACAGACCATGCCAACATGAAATAATATACTACAGACCATGCTAACATGAAATACACTACAGACCATGCTAACATGAAATACACTACAGACCATGCTAACATGAAATAATACGCTACAGACCATGCTAACATGAAATACACTATAGACCTTACTAACATGAAATAATACACCACAGACCATGCTAACATGAAATACGCTATATACCATGCTAACATGAAATACACTACAGACCATGATAACATGAAATACACTACAGACCATGCTAACATGAAATACACTACAGACCATGCTAACATGAAATAATACGCTACAGACCATGCTAACATGAAATACGCTACAGACCATGCTAACATGAAATACACTACAGACCATGCTAACATGAAATAATATACTACAGACCATGCTAACATGAAATACACTACAGACCATGCTAATATGAAATACACTACAGACCATGCTAACATGAAATACACTACAGACCATGCTAACATGAAATAATACGCTACAGACCATGCTAACATGAAATACACTATAGACCATACTAACATGAAATAATACACTACAGACCATGCTAACATGAAATATTATACTACAGACCATGCTAACATGAAATACACTACAGACCATGCTAACATGAAATAATACGCTACAGACCATGCTAACATGAAATACACTATAGACCTTACTAACGTGAAATAATACACTACAGACCATGCTAACATGAAATTATTTACTGTGCATACTTTATTGTTCCACGCCTATTAAGGAATTCTGGTTATTTAGTGGAGGGGAAGTTGTGCCCATGCAACTATGTGCATCACATTCGTACACCGTGGGAGGGGACGCTGCTAGTTCTATAAATCAATGCTTACAATTAGAGAGACAGTGAGTCTCCCCCTGATCGTTCATTCTGTATTCTGATTGGTTAGTTTGTAGACAAAGGACATAGTGATGTCACATGTGATGAACATGTAGGTTTTCTTACAGATGTTATCTAAAACCACCATTTTTGGTGGATGACTTAATATTTACCCTGCCAACGAAAGCAGCCATTCTCGAGTTTCCCCAGCGGTCCCAGTAAGTTCTCTTGGATTTTGACTTATGCCTGTTTGTTGGATTTTGCTTCTCCCTGTCGTTTTTGGATACTGTTGCTTGCTTTGGACTGCCTTTTATGTGTTTGACCCTGGACTGTTTGAATATGAAATCTCTGAACTGCACCCTAGTTTCTCAGTCTTGTGTCTGCACTTGTGTCTGGGTCCTCATACAATTCCACCAATTGATGACCTCCTCATGGTTAAATAGAAATAGAATGCATATATTTATTGTGCATATTCAAGACAGCGCCTGTTTCTTCTTTCAGAGGCCTGAATATTGAAGGAAATTACAGAAAGGGCTCTTATATGAGTGGCTAGTGAAGCTATGGTTCTCTGAGTGCTTTCTAGTTGACCTTGATTCTCTGACAGCTTCATCAGCAACAGTCCAGAATCAAACATTGTGTTATGCACAGCCTTATCCTTCTCTTGTTTCCTTTACAATACATTTAGTTGTATTGAGGCACTTCAGAAAATGTAAATCGTAAAGGCAAATCTTTCAGTTTTGTTAAAAAGCTAAAACATTGATATATTTGATTATACTGATGAAAGAAGAGTTTATTGAAGAAAGGCCAATTAGACTTTATTTATAAAGAGAACCCAATGCATGAAAAAGGAATAGATCAATGATGTTGTCACATTGTGCTTTCTTTTGTTCCCTTGTGTTTGTTTCTCCTCTCTAGGGTTCTTAAAGAATGCTTTTCCCGACAAAATATCATTTTTAGCACTGATGTGAATTAATTACAATGAGTAACCCTAACCTTATTGTTTTATTTATGAAAGAAATATGATGGAGACCAGATTCTGAGTATACAGAGGTCTTAATGTGTCATATGGTCTGAACTGAGCAGTAATACATTACATTACAAGTCAGGCACATTAGATTTTAATGTCTATTAACTTCTGCAGTGTGTCATAAACCTTGATTGTAGGTAACTGGCTATGGAGGTTACACATGATAGCTTGTTGGACCATCATTAGTCTTAATGGGGACACTAAAGATGAGTGTGTGTGTGTGTGTGTGTGTGTGTGTGTGTGTGTGTGTGTGTGTGTGTGTGTGTGTGTGTGTGTGTGTGTGTGTGTGTGTGTGTGTGTGTGTGGTGTGGTGTCTGTGTGTGTGTGTCTGTGTGTGTGTGTGTGTGTGTGTGTGTGTGTGTGTGTGTGTGTGTGTGTGTGTGTGTGTGTGTGTGTGTGTGTGTGTGTGTGTGTGTGTGTGTGTGTGTGTGTGTGTGTGTGTGTGTGTGTGTGTGTGTGTGTGTGTGTGTGTGTCTGTGTGTGTGTGTGTGTGTGTGTGTGTGTGTGTGTGTGTGTGTGTGTGTGTGTGTGTTGTGTGTGTGTGTGTGTGTGTCTGTGTGGTGTGTGTGTGTCTGTGTGTGTGTGTGTGTGTGTGTGTGTGTGTGTGTGTGTGTGTGTGTGTGTGTGTGTCTGTGTGTGTGTGTGTCTGTGTGTGTGTGTGTGTGTGTGTGTGTGTGTGTGTGTGTGTCTGTGTGTTGTGTGTGTGTGTGTGTGTGTGTGTGTGTGTGTGTGTGTGTGTGTGTCTGTGTGTGTGTGTGTGTGTGTCTGTGGTGTGTGTGTTGTGTGTGTGTGTGTGTGTGTGTGTGTGTGTGTGTGTGTGTGTGTGTGTGTGTGTGTGTGTGTCTGTGTGTGTGTCTGTGTGTGTGTGTGTGTGTGTGTGTGTCTGTGTGTGTGTCGTGTGTGTGTGTGTGTGTGTGCAGGTGGACACATACATCAAAGAATGTAAATGAATAGATGGTGCATGTATAAATGTAGCTCTTTACATGCAAATCATGAATTTTGATTGCAGGCGCTGCCATGACAAGATTAACAGTACAATTTTGTTTGTCCATCATGCAGGTATCTGTCCGCTGGGAAACACAGTTATACTCTTACAGTGAAGGTAATAAAATGTTTGGGACTTAAGGTAAGTAGACATCTTTGGACAGATGTGCAGTCCTGATCAGAGGAGGCTGATTGTCAGCAGTGAGCGCTGTACTCACTAGGCAGCTTGATCACCATGCTCATCTGACTTTCTACAATAAGAAATAGTGTAATAAGTGGACTTTCTACAATAAGAAATAGTGTAATAAGTGATTCCCCAAAACAGGGGCGGATCCAGGGGCGGGACCAGTGGGGCACTGGCCCCAGCTGAATTCTGATTGGCCCCTGAAGTGCCCCTGTCCTGTCAGTTGTCTGTATTTTTTTTCTGTTTGTTTACAACTTGAATACTTGACTGTGTCAAGTTTTTCTCCTCTAAACTGTTATGTATGCTGTAATATAGTTTATAAGTATTTTCTTCAGTGTAAACATTTTTTAAAATCATTTTATGTATTACATAATTGGAAAAAAGTGTCTTATGTTTTATATTTATTAATGCATCCTAGTTTAAAATTCAATAATTGCTAAACTTTTTTGATGTCTTTACTAAAAGCTATGGAGCCAACAGCAAACAATGAATGACTGGTGAAATATTCTGTGTATACATCTTACTGAAGAAGGAAATGTGCATGAATGTTGGACATATAGTTGGCCCCTCTGTAAAAAATGTGGCCCCTCTATGGCCCCTGATTTAGAAAAATTCTAGATCCGCCACTGCCCCAAAATGTAATTATTTTCCAGTTTTGTAGAACACCAGATCAAGCTAAATCATTATTTAAATGTTGTTCACTCAAAACGAACATAGCTAGCAAGGAAAAATGGCATCTTGTCCTGTACATTAACAGTGTTAGGCATGCAGTATACAATGCCTGATATTTGGTTGGCCTTTGATAGCATACCCATGTGCAAACATACAGCTGATAGCCTAGCATGACTGCTGCCTACCAAGTCAACTAACTGTGAATTCTCTTATTTATTTATTAAAGATATTTATTTATCTTTCTCAGATCAGTCATCATCAGCACTTTAGTGTCTGCTGTCTGATGTCTCTGGATCAGATTGCTCAAGTTCACCCAGGATCGAGACAAGTCAGCTAGTCATCAGTATTACTCTTCACTGATTAACCAATCAGCATGCAAATCACTAGCATTTTTTATCAGAATTGATGACATTCTGGTGTTGATTGTTCGGGTTCACCAAAGTCTGTGGGCTGGAACAGATTAACTAGATGTGAGTCGTGCCTTTCACGAAACACCAAATCAACTATTAGTAGATATTGCCAGTCCCACTCAGCTTATCTCTTCTTATGGAATATCAGCATGCAGCACTACAACTAGAACTTTAAACATTTATACAATACTACAATAAAAAAAAAGTCTAGAGCACACAAAACAGGATAATTTTCTTTTTTCTTTTTTTTATTTATGAACCAGACCGTGTGCAGGTTGCACACGGTCTGGTACATGAGGTCACCGAACACATCAACAAGGTTTGTAACAAAGCTAATCGTAGAATAATTGTGAAATTGAGGTTTTAGTTTGAAATTGCAGGTCTGTACTTCCTCCTCATTCCTCAGGCTCAGGCTGTATAGAACAGGTCCATCAGTGGTGAGTGTTGTCATTTGTTGTCACTCAGTGTGAATGTGAGTATATTATAATATCCCTTTCTTTGTCTCTTCTTTTTGTTCCTCATGTCTTTTCACACGCAGCATCCTGCTGTACTGCTGTACTGCTGTGTGGTCTGCAGTGTTTCCAAAGCCCGAAGCGAGTAAGTGAATATTTCTACGTTGCACACAAATTAATTACTTATCTATAATTACATGATATTATTACATTGTGTTCTCCTTGTAACTGTGTTGAGAAACTCAGCCTACAGTAAAACATGTGTTTTCATCTTGCTGCCTTCATAGTGTCATGTCACTCAGTCTGGATCATCTCCTGTTTACCTTGTTCTTACATAGACACAGGTTCGAGGTTTTCCCTGTTAAACCAAGCTTAGTAAGTGAGTTAATCTTCTGATGTTCTGCTGGGAGTGCTAGAGTGTGCTCTTTTATAGGCTGAAATGCCTTGCTGTTATCAAAGAACCAGGATTACGGTGAGCAATTAAGTTTCTCTTTATAGTCAGAGTTCCAGAAAATCGTTATTACGAAGCTGGAGACTACATGATGAGAAAAAAAGCTGCTGCTGCAGAGCGAGCCTCAGTCTGTTAGTTCCAGAGGATCTCTCCTCTTCTCTCCTCGTCAACCAAAATGTTGATACCTTTGATACCTCTGTACGAGCTGTGGATCCTGCAGATTATCCACGTCGTCGGTGAGCTCAAAATTAACCGTGACCTCTGACTCAGTTTAGTGTGATATACAAAGAGCTGAAAGATGTAGAGGTTAATGTGTGTTTTATTATCACAATGTTTTTAATATCACAATGTTAGAGGAGATGAGGAGATGAGGGTGTTGCTTGGAGACATGCCAGGTGTCAGAGGGACTGCTGGGTAGTTTCCTATTCTGTGGTTAACAACAGAGCCAACATTGTATAGTCATACCCCACACCTCACATCCTGCACATCACACCCTGCATATCAAACCCTGCACCTCACACCCTGCACATCATACCCCACACCTCACACCCTGCACATCACACCTTGCACCTCATACCCTGCACATCATACCCCACACCTCACACCCTGCACATCATACCCCACACCTCACACCCTGCACATCATACCCCACACCTCACACCCTGCACATCACACCCTGCACCTCATACCCTGCACATCATACCCCACACCTCACACCCTGCACATCAGACCCTGCACCTCACACCCTACACATCATACCCCACACCTCACACCCTGCACATCACACCCTGCACCTCATACCCTGCACATCATACCCCACACCTCACACCCTGCACATCAGACCCTGCACCTCACACCCTACACATCATACCCCACACCTCACACCCTGCACATCAGACCCTGCACCTCACACCCTGCACATCACACCCTGCACCTCATACCCTGCACATCATACCCCACACCTCACACCCTGCACATCATACCCCACACCTCACACCCTGCACATCACACCCTGCACCTCATACCCTGCACATCATACCCCACACCTCACACCCTGCACATCACACCCTGCACCTCACACCCTGCACATCATACCCCACACCTCACACCCTGCACATCATACCCCACACCTCACACCCTGCACATCACACCCTGCACCTCACACCCTGCACATCATACCCCACACCTCACACCCTGCACATCACACCCTGCACCTCATACCCTGCACATCATACCCCACACCTCACACCCTGCACATCACACCCTGCACCTCATACCCTGCACATCATACCCCACACCTCACACCCTGCACATCAGACCCTGCACCTCACACCCTACACATCATACCCCACACCTCACACCCTGCACATCAGACCCTGCACCTCACACCCTGCACATCACCCTGCACATCACACCCTGCACATCACACCCTGCATCTCACACCCTGCACATTACTCTGCACACACCCTGCACATTACTCTGCACATCACCCTGCACCCTGTGAGCAAAGCTCAGACTATTCATAATGTGTTCATAGCTTAAGGATGAGGTCTTAAATAGAAGAAAAGTCATTTATTTACTTACTTATTGGTTTGTCAGCTGGCAAAAGTAGGGGAGCACATATGTGAAGGACCTCACACACAGTGCTGGACAGGTATCTATTCACGCGTTTACTCTTAGTATTTCATATGACAGATCTTTGGACATGGGAATAGACCAGTAGATCATGGTAGGATAATAATAATAATAATAATAATAATAATAATAATAATAATAATAAACTTTATTTATGTAGCACTTTTCAAAACAAAGTTACAAAGTGCTTCACAAAGTTAAAACAAATGGTTCAAACAATTCATCATGCACACAAAGTTAAAATGTAGAGATAATTTATAGGGCCTCAAAACAGCAAACCCCAATATTAAAATGCAGATGGAAAGATATTGGAATGAATAAACAAGTATTACATACTGTACATGTAAGTAAATTAATGATTAATTAAAAACACTATAATCAATAATAATAAAAAAAATTTTAAAAAGTCATGTTAATGAAAGACTTCTTTTTTTTTAAAGAAACGTTTTAAGAAGTGAAAATACGTTGAAAGAGGAATTTACTGGCAGCTTTGGTTGTCTTGAGTCACCAGTTTCTTTTCATTTTGAGGCTGAGAGAACTCTGTCATTGACCTGATGTAGGCCCACCTCTCAGCTCTCAGGATACCTATTGACTTCTTCTTGTGTTTATGGCACAAAGGATAAGTGCTTTTCTTCTTATCTTTTTAATTTCTCTTCTTTCCAATCAGCTGATGACCCTCCAAGCAAAGCTTCACCAGTAGCATCTGTGATTATGTATTTTACGTGTTTTGTTTGTTTGCTTTTATTGTAGCTGCTGTTATGAAACGGGATGCGTCTTCAACAGAGGACCAATCAGAAGTGCAGTTATGGACCGTCTCAAACGTGCCTCAGAGAGTCAGGGGAGGCGGTTACAGCCGGTAAAGGTAAAGATTGCTGTGGGCCTTGGCAGCAGCCATACTTGTACCTCTGTTCTTACTCTTCCATTCAGCTTTTGACAAACTGTTTACTTCAATTTTCTAATTTTCATTCATTTATTTTCATTTTATGTACATTTCATTCATATACATTGAATTCATTTGTACACTTTACATACAGTATGTTCCATGAGTTCAGGACATTCAGTGTTAAATTGATCAGAGTAGAATTAAGTAACTTCTGCTTGGTTCATTTATATTCATGGTCAGTCTTACCAGTGGTTAACAAAACGGTGTCAGGGGACCCCGGGTAATCTTTGAGGGGTCGCCAGAAGGTTCACAGAAAAATGACAAGCAGCTTGTCATTACGATTATTCATAAGAAATTATCCAAACTAGAAAACCTAATAGAAACACTACTGTAAACCGTAGATGTGACTCTCACCCTGTTTCCCCATGTAGACAGTGCTACAATTAAACGCTGAATCAGCTACAATCTTTCCATGGGTCCCTGAGGCAAAATCTTATTCAGGCCTATAATCCTGATATAATACTATAATCTGCAGATCCATTACATGAAAACCTCTGAGCATCTGGTTAAAAAAGCTCTTAACTACCTAAACTTCTGTGACTCAAATTTATGTTGGAGTTAAGACTGATTGTAAAGATGGATCCCTGCAAATATGTCTGATGACTGACAGGTTAGGGGATCGTTAATGTGTAAAACGGGGTCCGAAAACTGAGTGGAAAAGATGTGGAAAAGACGTAGCCTATAGCTGTTATGAAAAAGTCATATTGACTTTCATATTCTGCCATACAAACACAGATACTGGTGTCTGTGCTTTGCACTGGTAACAATTTGGATGCTCCTTTTCCTTCATTACACAACTTTCCCAGTCTTTTGTTTCCCCTGTCCCAACGTTTTTGAGATGTGTTGCTTACATACAAATCAGAATAAGCAGATATTTACAAAGGAATCGATGAACTTAATGAGATATTTTGTCTATGTACGGTTTTCAATTGAACTGAATTACAGAAGGAGCATCACAACTATTCTGGAATCAGGGTTGTAAAATATATATATATATATATATTACTATATTACTATATTACTATTTGAATTATATTCGACTCCCATACTTACACCTATATACAATACATTTACAATCCATTTAGATTATATTCAAACGGCCCTACGTAATAGGGTCGAGCTTGTAATCAGCATGGATTACAAGCACAAGTATCAAGTTCCAGCTTGAACCGTTTCTACCAGTAAGAGTTTCTTCCAGGTCATCGACTCCTTCCTACCTTGGTACCTCAGTAAAATATTTTTCCTCAGCTGAATGCTTTTGACAAGATACAGCTGAATGCATAATTCATGTGTCTCATCAGCATCATCTGTGTCTGTTTGCATAAATCACCCAGCTTCACAGTGTCAGTTCACTGAAAACAACAAAACCAGGGTGAAGGTCTGAAGGTCTTTCTGTTAAGGATCCATACAGATACGGACAGAGCCGTCCATACTTACTTCATTTCAGACGTATTTGGGCACATTTTCAGAGAGCTGATGGACCAAACAGAGCAATACCAATGGAACTGGTTGGGGGCAGTGTAGCTACAATTCAAGAAAGTCACGACAAATGTGTTTGGAAACAACAAAGAAGCATAAAGTGATGCGAAAAAGTGAAAAAATTCTCCATCCTCAGACCACCGAGTACATCGTCACCTCTGCTTTTGCCCCTTAGTATTCACTAGGTACAGTACATCATCATGTTCTCCTCCGACTGTCGCCATGTTTGTTGTTGTCCAAGGTTTTGACTCTTCACTGCCCTCCTGTGGATGTAATGATGCCAACATAAAAGACACAAGGAAGTATGTGGGCATGGACAGACACAGTTTGAAAGATTTTAGTACATAAATGGATGATAAATGAGTCTTTACACCCCCTCGTCCTCACGCACACTCTCTCAACATTATCAGTAGTTTATTATTATTTAGCTTATATAGCTGACATAACACTTTATCGTTACTGCAGCTCATAAAACAAACAATATATATGCATGCATATATACATATATAAGTGTAAATGCCTTAAATATTATATATACAACTTATAACAGATATACAGAGATATTGTAACCATGTAATATTGTGTTGGTCCCCTTTTGCCACCAAAAAAGCTCTGACCAATAGAGGCATAGACTCCACCAGACGCCTGAAGGTGTGCTGTGGTCTCTGGCACCAAGACGTCAGCAGCAGATCCTGTCCTGTAAGCAGTGAGGGGGGGGCTCCATGGATAGGACATGTTTGTTGAGCACATCCCACAGATTGCTGTATTGAACTGTGATCTCCCTCTCTCTCTCTCTCTCTCTCTCTCTCTCTCTCTCACACACACACACACACCATATAATTAATTAGAAATTAAAACAATAAATAAATGAATAGCTATTGCAGTATTTTGATGTTTGTAAATGCTAAAGATAGAAAAATACACGTTACGCTTTACATTATGTTACATTTCCCTCTGAAATGATGAGAGCTACTATCAAGAAAGAAAGAAAGAAAGAAAGAAAGAAGAGGGACCTAGAGGTGCCTATTTATTGTGCGTTCAAATGCTCACCTGATGAGTTGGGAAGTCATTTTCAGGAGCTTTTAAGTCTAATGTGTGAACAACAAGGACTCTATGAAGACGATTATTTTATAGCTCAGAGCTTTTAAACAACATGCTGAAGTTTATATTACACAGTGATCCTGTCCTAAACGTGTTGCAGAACCAGTACATTCCCAAAAACAACTACAATGTTGCTTTAACTAACTTGGTATTAATGCTAATAATAACTTTACTAACTAACTGATATTCATGGTCATAACCATGCAAATTACAAATGGCATATACATAATAAAAATAGCATTCATTGACTGAATTAATAAAATTTTGATGCAACATTTACACAATTTTTTATATTTTTAGAACTCTATAACACGCATAATAATTTCTTTTTTATTTAATTTCTGGTTCAACACCAAAATATTATGGATTTGTCCCTGGGTCCAGCCCAACCCCTTTAAAATGTCACCAGTAATTAACCAAACCAACTAATCAACCAACCAACCAATCAACCAAACAACTAACCAACCAATCAACCAAACCAATCAACCAACCAACCAATTACCTGCTGTCAAACCAACTAACCAACCAACCAATCAACCAAACAACCAACCAATCAACCAAACAACCAACCAACCAATCAACCAAACAACCAACCAACCAATCAACCAAACAACCAACCAATCAACCAAATTTCCCCACTGTGGGACTAATAAAGGGATATCTTATCTTAAAAAACAACCAACCAATCAACCAAAACAACCAATCAACCAAACAACCAACCAACCAAACAACAAACCAACCAACCAACCAAGCACTGGACACAGTGAAAAGATAGCCTCCTTGGCAGAGGGAACTAGAATGGGATTCAGTGTATGGTTCTCCAAAGGCTGATAAATCCTTGAGCATGTCTGTTTACCTTGACTGAATCATGCCCCTCCCCTCCAAAAGAACAGTATCTTGAAAATAGGTTTTTGCATAATTAGAGAATATGTATAAAAAAATCCTGGCTATATTTGGACCAACACTATAATGAAAGGGTTCGTTCCTGGCCCATGCCCCATCCCGAAACCACGGTTTGTGGAAATCTGTCTGTAGTTTTTCCTGCTAAAAATCCAACAAACCAAAAAACAAAGGGAAACAGTGAAAACATGTCTGACCTGATAAAATACCAACACAGGACTGTCCAGACTTCAATGATTTGAACTGTTTATTTGTGCAAAAACACGTCTACTTTGATTTTACAGCAACTTTGTAGACCTTGAACAAATTAAAAGCTAACATTGGTGATTCCCAACACATTATTACCTTTGATATCAGTGTGCTGCAGATCACTGTGCTGTATTGATTGTGAATCCCTTCCCTTAACCTGCAATGAAAGTCATGGTGTGTGTGTTTGGAGATCAATGACATCTGTGGCAGAGGCCTCCCTCAGGGACTTTGTAGAGGTCAGCACTGATGTGGCTGGTTGGTAGAGGATATAATCTCACAGTTTCCCCCACAGTGTGTTAATGTGTGTGTGTGTGTGTGTGTTGTAGTAATTGATGGGGTTCAGTCAGTCAGTTGCAGGGTAGCCACTGAGAGGCTTCTCTATCGTAATTCTTCACGGCTGACACTGCAGTTTGCTGTTGGGTGATGAAATTAGATCCATTAGATCCAGTGTCAAGTGAACATGTGCTATGTTGCCCGGGTTTTCAAATCTCCTCCCAAAAATCCCAAAATCTACCTTTAACGAACATCAGTATCAGCTAAGAAAAAAAATGTGAAAAACATAATCTATACTCGCAATAACATAAAAATCCTCAGCTGTGTCACATCAATCTATGATACTAGGCAGGCAAGCAGCAGACAGAACTCTCCCTTCTTCCTACGCACTGCAGCACTAAGTCCTTACAGTTGTGCTCATATAGTACATAAAGTCAGCGGTAAGTGGGTCAGGTCAGCTTTGGGTGGTTGATTAGCTCATATTTTTGCAGATAGGCTAGTGCATATTGGCTCACGTAATGGGCCGGACAGGTGTGCATACTATCAAATAATTTCTCGGGTATCATTCCTGTCCTGTTTCCATAAGGGCTACCAGCAGCTGGCTTCTCCTCTCTGCTTGCTTTCGTGCAGTGGTTCTCTTTTGCCTCAGCTTGTGAACTTTGCTCATGCCGCTGCAGTGCTGTCTTAAGTTGCAGCTTAAACTCTCGCTGCTTCTATCGCTTAGATTTTCTTCTACCGGTTCAGCTCCTTGGTATCTCAGTACCATCGTAACATTCTATCCCACCCACCCGAATGCCTTTGAAGACCGTCTCAAGGCTGAATGCATATTTTACATATTGGCTCACCATCATTGTTGATGTCTATTTGGCCTTATTCGCAGTGTCAGTTCATTTAAAAAGAAAAGAAAATCATAGTATTATCTGACACCCTCCTCCTCACACACACACCCTCACTCACTCTCTCGCTCTCTCTCTTATTTTATCTGCTGAACATACAAAGACCAGCACATTATTATTTTAGTTTAGTTTATATGCCTGGCCTGACACTGTCTTCTGACTATGGCTCATAAAAGTAAATAGTAATAATATTACAGCCTACAGATGTGTAAATACATATGGCCTTTAAATATTCTGGATAGATAATTAACATGCACCACATAAATAATTAGCATTATGTTTTACTTGTCTACAAATAATAACAAATGTCATATTTGGTAGTAAACAAAAAACCCTGTGATAACAGCCAGAAGCATCACAGTGCTACGATTTTATTGTTAAAATGTTTTAAAAGATAGATACATAAAAGTTATGCATTTATTTCTTACCTCACTTGTATATGTTATTATTTATTAATTCAAGTTTATAAAGAACTTCTTGTGTCAGTTGTTCTCTTCCTCTTAAAATCTGAAGCTCAACGATGAGGCTCCTCCTCTGTAAACACTTTTCTAATAAATAATAAGTGTAGCACCTTCTGATCATATCTTATCAATTTCAGCCATAAAATAACAACTTCCATTTTAAGCACTGCCCACTTCTGATTTAAGGATGAGGATGAGGTTTGAACAAATACAGATAATCATGTAGTTGCTCATCCCTTATTCCCCCAACTGTATATTTGTTTTGACCTACACTGGTCATCTGTGATGATTATTGTCTGCTATACATCAGACTTATAAATGGATTTAAAATTAAACAATAGATAGCAGTAACGGTTTGGTCTATTAGTCTGTGCATGCAAAATGATCATCATAAGTGTTGTTCCTTTGCAGTTACATTCAAGTCCAACTCAACTACATGACATCATTTTTGGCACAATGGTTGTAAAAGTGAACAATTATTGAAGTAAGTACATGAGACAAATGGGTGCCAGATGTTAAAGTCACTCACCAACTCAAAGGGAGAGTTTAGGACCCAGATCCTAGGGTGGCACAGGAAGGGTTCTAACATGAGTCCTGAAACTCTACGCACCCCTCAGAAATTGTGCAATGAGGATACCACAGTCCTTAGACAGCCACCGTACCTTTTAAGGGTTTCTGAAGCCTTACGTCACCTTACCTTACCTCCGATCCAGCAGAAACTCCCCCCTCTCCTGTGCCCCACAAGTGAGTGGGCTGGCTTGGTTTTCCCCACACCATGACTCAAACGTCTTCAATGGTATGAGTTCGCTGCTCTTGCAGATGGAGCCCACATTCACTGAAGGGTCTGTACCACCGATCAACCCATCATCACAGCAGGCCGGTCCTGTCAGGGACCCTGAGGAAAGGGCTGACGCTCCATCTCACATCGTCTCACATCTCACTGCTTCCCCAGGGCACCGGCTTTCACAGTGAGACTGCACCTAAGTGTGTTAGTGAGGTGACCATGCAGTATGTTTTAGATGTGCTGAGAACACTCCTAAGACCGACAAGCCAGAAGGTTTTGTGTTCTCTGTTTCCTGTTTTATTCTGAAGATTGATTTCTCCATGTCTTTTACTTATCATCACGCTCATCATTTTAACCTGAGCCCTGTCGCCCTTGTTCCTGTCTCATCTCTCTGTGTATGTAGTCTGTGTGTTTTCCTGTGTTTGTTGTGTCGTGGATGTCATTCATCACTCGTTCCAGCATTTTTGCCCTTAAGGTTCCTTCATGCTCCTCCATGTTTCATATGGATGTTTCTCCACACGTGTCCAGCTTCCTCCCTCGTGTTTCCTTTGTGTTCAATCGAAGTTTTCTCAGTTTTTGACCTTCGCCCATCATTTGGATTCTGCCTTGTCCTTTTGCATTTTGGATTGTTTAGTTTTGGACATTTTTCTTGTGGTTTTTTTTGGGACTTGAGTTTCCCCTCATAAATGGACTTCTGATTATCTCATCTATGATTATTGCTGCCTGTATGTTTTTTAACTATCTCTTATTAAATCCTCTCAACTGCAATTTCTGTGTCTTTGGCCGTTGTCTGCATTCGATCCTCACCTTAAGCCTGCTGAAACGTGACAATACTCTCACTATGTGGTCACCGGAAGGTGAGGTGGGATATTTTACCAAATGAAGAGCACATTATAACATTAAACAAACAAAGTTAAACACATGATCCAAATGTTACACAGTTGCAGCTTCCAAATACAGGAAGCTGGAAAAAAACCTGAAGTTTGAAAACAAAAAATTGTGAAAGAAAATGTCATTTCCCAGAGAATTGATTGGTCAGTAGGTTGTACTTTTATGTGTTTTGATCTGTTATCTCATAACCAGCTCTCGACCAGGTTAGGAGAGCAACATAAGGTTCAATGGTGATGTATCCAATAAGAAGTGAAGCAGTCTGTAACACTGAAAGCCCAAAAGTAACCCTGATGTTGCCTCACAAATCCCCAAAACCCTGCTTAGAGAACAGACTCCAATTTAACCAAATGTATATGTATGTTTATGGTCCCAACGGAATAAATCCCAAAGCACAACAAGGATCAAATCTTATCACTTTTAAATTTTAGTAAGAACTTTCACAAACCCCAGTGAATGAACCTCCCTCTTAATGAGCTTTCCTTAGGTCCACCCTTAGGTCTAAAATGTCATCTTTGCACATGAACAGGGAACATTCATGCTGTCAGCAGGAGAAAGGCTTGATTTTGATCACCTCTTGGTGTTTTCTTCAGCGCCTCCCCCCAAACCACACCTTTAATATTTTTAAAATGGTCAGTATGTTGTCCATCATATCCAACACCTTCACAGAGAGAAGGTTGCAGGCTCTAGGGCCTGCTGCTGTGGCTTTGTTTGTGTACACCAGAGAGCACTTACTCCATCTTATGTTTTTGTGTTTATTTGCACATATGGAGAGGAGAATGGTCTCTCAGTAAGTCTTTGTGTAGATAAAGGTGAAACTGAAGAAATGGAATAAATCTCCCAGTGGAAAACCTGACCTCATCACTACACTTGACTGTTGCAGAGGTCTCACTCTCTCTCTCATATATGCACACATATATGCTAATAGTGCTCCATGAGCCATTGACATCTCAGTGCTATTCAGAGGGAAACCACTCACCGTGAACTTGTGAATAATACATTGAAAGTATGTGGAGTACAAAGCGGAGCATCCCTGCTTGAGAGAGCTAGTCTGATGAATCACACATGCGTGGCTGTTTGTTGCATCTTTAAAAGTCAAACTGCTCTGTTTGCATTGCTCAGGTCGGCTTCACAAAAAAGACCAATGACTGAAGATGCAAGCAGCTGCAGAAATCAAGTGTTAACTTGAATGTTTCCCAGGAATAGAAATAGGTAGGATCAGAACAGTAGAATGGGTTTGTGCTTAGATCAGAGAGCTGTTGTGACAAACAACTGATGGTCTCTATGGAAATTGTATGTTGTGATGGAAGCAATCAATTAGTGTTGAGTGACAGAGAAGAGAAGAACCTATCTCCACCTTTTCTTATTTCTTTTGTGTTTTGCATCTAAGAACAAAACTGGAAAATGAAATGTTGATTTCACTGTGAGCTGCACATTTAATGCAAAATAATAACCGTATTTCTCTCTCTCTCCACTTGAAGAGCATTACAGCTCATCTGAATTTTCCACAACAATTCTCTTTGCCTGGGTTGTGGAGTGGTCAGGAGTTCAGATGGGGGGCAGTTCTATTTTCCTAAGGTGTGGGGTTATCAGGGAGTCCGATGAGGGAAATTCTCTGTGTCTAAGGTGGTCAGGAAATCATTGTTCTATGGAAGGCATGATTTACACCTGTAATGAAGCTTGCATCTGCTGCCCTGTTGTTACCTGACAGTATATAAGCTAAGGGAATCTGAGGGTTGGCAGAGAAGACTCTGACTGGGTCTTCTCTCCATGCTGCATGTGTTAACCCTTTGATGCACAAAATGGCTCCAAAGTAATATTTTATTTATGGGCGCCTTTCAGGACACTCAAGGTCACCTTACAGATTCACCAATAACAAAACAACAAAAATCAAGTGATCCCACTAAGTTTTTATTTGCTATATCATTTCAATTCATTCATTCATTCATTCATTCATACATTCATTCAGGTATTCCTCAGTTATCTTGGTTTTGATTTTTCCTTTATTGATATTTGAATAAAAATCATTTTTGTATCTCTACCCTCCTAATGCACAACATCAAAAAATGACCCGTATTCATTCTCTATGTTATTTCATGCATGACTGAGTGTTTCTTTGCTATACCTTTGTAATACTCCTCCCTTTTTGGGCGTGGTCTTGCTTTTGCCTCTCCATTACACCTGTTGTCACCAAAGCAGGTGGAATTGATTCAGTTGATGACTTACCTGCCAAGCATTTCACAACTCAACAAGGCTGCTTTTACACATATGATGCATGTAAATCTTATTTTACAATAGTTTTACCTCATAAAATAGGTTAAGATTATCTTGAACAGTATAAACTAATTGATGTGTGAAAATATTCTTTTGCTTTTGCTAGTCTTTATCCAGAGATACAACTGAAATGGTCCTTGAGATGTTGTTTGCAGAACAGAATGAGGAAGATGAGGAGGCAATTCTTGGTCCTGATTCTGAGTCTGAAGTCTCTGATGCTGATGATCTAGTTTAATTTAGTTTGTGCCACAAGGTCAGGCTAGAGTCTCCTAGATGAAGGAGACTCTTTTGATGACATAGACTCTTTTGATGAGTCGTCTGTAGAGGAAACTCAGACCCAGTCAAATAGACTGAGTAAAAAGGTCTTACTGGAATGAGCATCCCCCCCACTCAGGTCAGAACAAGGAGCCACAACATCCTGAGGAGCTGCCCAGGACCTGCACCTGGTTCAACAGCTCATTCACCAAAAGATGCCTGGGATATGTTCATCAGTGACATCATCAATGAGGAGGTTCTACAATGCACCAACTTAGAGGGACGAGGAGCATCAGCAGCAAAAGGAAAGAGTGGAAAAGCATCGACAAAGAGGAATTCATGGCCTTCATTGGTTTGACCCTCCTTGCAGGGGGAGACAAGAGCTGGGAGGTGTCTTTGGGGGAGCTGTTTCTGGATCCGCTGCAAAATCCAATGTACAAGGCTGCCATGGGGCTCATGAGGATATCCACAGCTTCCTACGGTTTGATGACAAGAGGACCAGGGCTTGAAGAATGGAGACAGACCACATGGTAGCCTTCAGATACGCGTGGGACTGTTTCCTGGCCGATTGCAGAAGACGGTTTATCCCCAGTGACTGTGTCACCATAGAGGAGCAGCTTGTGCCATTGGGAAGTGCAAGTTCTTGCAATCTGAGTCGGACTACCGGAGGCACGGAGGCCTGAGTCGGACTTAATTGGACTACCAGGGGCACAACAGTTCAGTATCAGTGATATGTGTGTCATGTGTGACATATTTCAAATATTAAATGCATTGTTTTTTGGTCCAAATTATTGCTGAAGTAATTCTTTAATAAAAGTATTATTATAGTATGTCTCTGTTTTTTTCCTAACTCACACTTACATACATGGGCCATTTTTGACCCACGTTGTGTATTAGAAGGGGCTTGGATAGCTTGTGCATGAAAAGGTTAAAGAGATCTGATTCATAATCCTACAGATTTCAGTTTTGGAGAGGCTCTGACTCAGTCATTGTCCTTGTCAAAGTCACTCAGGGCCTTATGCTTCCCTGTTTTTCCTGTTTCAAACACATCAACTTCAAGGACAAAATATTCCTTGTTGTATGCTAGTTAAGAGCTTAATGAGTCAAATGTTAGGGCCCTATTTATATTATCTAAAATGCATGATCTATAGTTCATGGTGATGGTTCATGTGTCCAACTCCCTGGTTAAACGGTGGATAATCTGGGTGCAAAGTCAGGCACATGAAGCATAAGACAGAACAGGATTATATTTTGTCCCTTAATTATATGTATTGGGTTTAGAGTGTCATCTCCCACTGCTTTGAAAGCACGGTGGTCCTGATTTAATTTTTAAAAAAACAGAATTCAACTTTTCAGGTTTTGGGTTAAATGATCTCTGTATACATTTCTGAAAACACACCACTAATTACTCTAAACACACTGAGTCAGAACCATGCACTTTAGATCATTTAACAGGGGCCCTCATTAGGGGTTGAGTCTTGTCCCAGTATGTGATTTCCACTGGTGGGAAGCAGGTTCTTCTAAATCTAGCATTCCCTCCCCTTGTCAGTGGAGTGTGTGTTTTTATGGAACCAATGAATCATTGATAGCTTGAAGTGCAAGACCATGTAATGCTTTGTAAACGAGAGGCAGGACTTTATCATTAATACATGCATTTACAGCTTGTTCATCATGGAAACTTGTGATGGTGAACCATCTGGTTTACAATAAAAAAGCCAGGAGAAACCAACTCAAAAGCATCGTGTCTGTTGACAGTGGAGCAGTGTCACCCCTGGAGCCCCCCCCACTCCCTCCAGAGGTAGGGAAGTACCATATGTCTAATTTCCTCTAGGGCTCTTCGCTGGATGTCAGTTCCAGTCATGCATCACTGCCGGGTTCATCAGCTCCACCACTTCTTTTCTCTTCCATTGTTTCAAACAGTCCCCAGCTCCCGTCTTTGCTTTCTGCAGTCTCCTCATGCCAGTTCTTTCTGTCACCTGTGGCCTCTGTTCTCCATCTGACTGTCTCAGCTGGGTTCTTCTTCTGTTTTTCCATCAACTCCTTACTGGTTACATATCTAATTGAGTATCACCTAACAATTGATGAACTGCACCTGTCTGTTCATTTTCGTGTGTGTGTGTGTGTCTATATATATATTTATGAGAATTTTTTTCATGTCAAAAATGTGATTTTCCTTTTGAGAGCCTCAGGGATTCAGAAAATCTAATTTACATGATCCTGATCCCCAGGATGATACGAGGTCTAATACGATCCTTCAAAAAGGGGAAACACATCTCCTACACTTGAATAGAGAGAATTTCATAAAGTGGCATGTTGAAATTAATTCCCTGCTGTGTAATAATAAGGGATGTGCGACATTTGTTAATGATCATTTTTACTGGCACAAAATGAAGAAGCTACTTGAACTCAATCAGCCAGTTTAATTCATGTCTTACTCATCATTACTCATAATCATTATGTGGTTTGGAAAAGTATTCTTAACGGCATTCATTTTGGAAGGATGCTATTACTGTTCTGACTTCTTATTCCCTTGAAAGAGTTTTCTTTTTTCAAAAGACAGACTCTTACATACTAACTAGCAAACAAAACGAAAAAACAAAACCTGAAAGTTACCACTAGAAATTAAATGAGTATATCAAAGAATATAAATGAATTCATTAAAACAAATACAAACTATGAAGAAACACACACACAAGTTTGTACTGGCTGATTCCAAGACTGGTCATACATGGAACTTTTTCATTTACAAAGGAAGAAATGCACAAACTCAAGCTCAGTTACTCAGTGATTATGAACCTCAAGGACTTTGCTCCACTGGGAAAACATTCCTGCATGTATATGATACATAACACATCATCCTGTGGAGCCACAGGACCATCATACATTGACTTTCCCAAAACAACACATAATGACCTACCAAAAAAGGCTGAGAGGGGAGACAGGAAGTGGCTGTGAAAGGACAATCTCCTCTTTTTCAAGTGGAAGGACATGAAGGATGTGACAATGAGCAGCAACTTCCATCAGGCAAGGAAGGAGGCTGGACAGCGGCACTGTAAAGACATTCCAATGCTGGATGTAACCAGCTGTACATGTTCATAATCACACGTCTTTAATTCATTATGTCTTACAATCTTACTTTGTAACGGTATCACTGACATTAATACTTCTCTATAATCTCTAATTGAGATTTTATATGGCTATGTCTATGTCCTGTTCGTTCGTGTTAGTTTTTCATCGCATTTGAATCGTTTCATTATTTTGGTGCTTAGCTTACTGTGCTTTTCTATTGTATCTGTTGTGTTTCTATGGTATTTTGTTGCTTGTTCATTTTGTAATTTTGTTGTCAAGGACCCCTTTGAAAACGAGATGGTATATCTCATCTCCTAATGAAGAATTTCTTCACAAAGACTACAACAGCAACATGGGTAGGTGGATCTGTCAGATGCCCTCATCCAGTACTGCTCTATTTGAGGGAAAATGAAATAATGAGATGGTTGTTGAACCAGCAGAAACTCCCTTGACACACATGAGATTTGGAGTGGTCCTGATGTAGATTGCTGAGGCCAAATCTGAGTTGAGGATGAAGTCGGTATACATGCAATAAAAACGTCTCGAAAACCAAAGATGGACAAACGTTGACCCCAAAGTGCAAACCAGGCCAAAATATCTGCATTTTTCAAAAGCATTGCTACACCACCTGCTGCCACTCAACCTGTAATATTTTGAAAAGTTGTCCCCCGCCCCCATTAACCAATAAACCTATAAGGGAAGCACTGGAATCTGTAGCTGCTTCCCCTAAACCCAGCCCCACCAACCCCTGCATGGCTGTGCACTTTGGACAAAGTGCTGAAAGAGGGTGAAGCAGAAGTTTGGTGTTGTCTTATTGCCTTGTGTCTCACCTCCACCAGCACATTGTATTCAAGCAAACAGTAAAACTACAGCAAAAAGCACTTTTTACTCTTTTTTTTGGATTGATTTGTTGTTGTTGTTTTTTGGTCTTACATGTTACATATCTCGGTTTTATTGTTTTCTTTATGTTAGATATCTACAATTTATTGTTTATTTTTACTTGAGTGCAGACAAGGTGATATCCCTGTTGTCAAACAAATACAATTAATATAAGAGTCACTTTGTGACAAACAGCCCCTGAAACCTTTTGACTGAGCTAATTCTGCTTCTATTTAAAAAATCATCAAAATTAAGCTGAGATGTTAAGTAAAGAGTCTGATCTCTAGATCCTATTTGTCCTGTTTATTTCAATACCAATTCCCCCAAAATACTAGTAAATAAATACTCATATTCTAAACATTAATCATCAGTATTGTTATTATTTTTCTTATTGTTGTTATTATTATTTGTTATATTGTTATTATTTTTCTCTCATACCCAACTATGTAAAGCATCCTTGGGTCTCTTGAAAGGCGCTATATAAATTTAAGTTAATATTATTATTATTATTATTATTATTATTATTATTATTATTATTAATCACAGCATATTATTATGACCTATTATTAATATTTTTTTTACATATTACTTAAATTTCTGAAATTGTATTGTAGTTCATGTTAATAAAAAGATTGTTCCATTTTCACAAAAGTGACAACCTGTTTTCTTCAAAGTGTAAGCAGTTCTGGATGTGCCCGTTTTCTGAAATGAAAGGTTTTCACCCAGCAGTGGTGATAGAGAGATCAGAGGAGGGAAGAAGAGATGACAGCCCTCTAAACCAGGACTGAGCTGTGGAGACATTGAGTCAACATTCATTGCAAAGACATTCCCTTATTTCAACAGTGCTTCAATACCTCCAACTCCTGCCTTATCAGGAGATGAGGGAGAGACAGAAGGAAGAAGCTAGAGAAAAATCTTTGTAATTAAACTACACTGGTTCTTAATTTAATATTGTGTGGTTTAATTAGGAAAATTATCTCTGAAGCCATATCTATCTTTACAGATGTTCCAGCAGAGACTTTGTGGAAGGTGGACAGTGGTGGGAGGGCGGAGGGGGTGGAGGGGTACATGTAAAGATTCGGCCATCCATTGCTAGAATGTAATTTCCTCTCATTGTCCAGAATAGGAATTTTCATTAAGGGGAATTGAAAATATGAGGCAATGAGAGGCCAGGTTCTTCATCAGATGAGTGGCTGACAAGAGGTGAGTGACTCAGGCTGGTAGGAGGGAGAAAAGGAGGACTGGGGATAATTCTAAATCAATTATAATCACTACTATCAAAGAGCAGCTGGAGATAACCAACGTGACGGGCTGATCTAAGAGCTTCATCATGGCTTACATTCAGCCTAAAGGTCTGAGGATGACTGACACACATTACTTTGTTTGTGTCAACAGTTCAGAAGAAGAAGAATTAAACCACTGAACAGATTGTTAAGATATAACACCAACAAAGTTTAGGTTTCACTTTTGTCAGTTTGTTTCACAATACACCACAACAAATCACAACTCATGACAACAAATCACAATACACCACAACAAATCACAACTCATGACAACAAATCACAAGTAACGACAACAAATCACAATACACCACAACAACTAACGACTACAAATCACAATACACGACAACAAATCACAACACCAAATCACGAACACAAATCACAACGCCAAATCACAATACACGACAACAAATCACAATACACAACAACAAATCACAACACCAAATCACAATACATAACAACAAATCACAACACCAAATCACAATACACAACAACAAATCACAATACACGACAACAAATCACAACTCATGACAACAAATCACAAGTCATGACAACAAATCACAATACACGACAACAAATCACAACACCAAATCACAATACACAACAACAAATCACAATACACGACAACAAATCACAATAGACGACAACAAATCACAATACACGGCAACAAATCACAACACCAAATCACAATACACAACAACAAATCACAACACCAAATCACAATACACAACAACAAATCACAATACATGACAACAAATCACAATACACGACAACAAATCACAATACACGACAACAAATCACAACACCAAATCACAATACACAACAACAAATCACAACACCAAATCACAATACACAACAACAAATCACAATACACGACAACAAATCACAACACCAAATCACAATACACAACAACAAATCACAACAACAAATCACAATACACAACAACAAATCACAATACACGACAACAAATCACGACACCAAATCACAATACACCACAACAAATCACGAACACCAAATCACAATACACAACAACAAATCACAACACCAAATCACAATACACAACAACAAATTACAACTCATGACAACAAATCACAATACACAACAACAAATCACAATACACCACAACAAATCATGAACACCAAATCACAATACACAACAACAAATCACAACACCAAATCACGAACACAAATCACAACACCAAATCACGAACACAAATCACAACACCAAATCACAATACACAACAACAAATCACAAGTCATTACAACAAATCACAATACACCACAACAAAACACAAGACACGACAACAAATCACAATACACCACAACAAATCACAAAACAGGACAACAAATCACAAGTCATGACAACAAATCACAATACACCACAACAACTAACGACTACAAATCACAATACACGACAACAAATCACAACACCAAATCACGAACACAAATCACAACACCAAATCACAATACACGACAACAAATCACGAACACCAAATCACAATACACGACAACAAATCACAATACACAAGAACAAATCACAACACCAAATCACAATACACGACAACAAATCACAACACAAAATCACAATATACAACGACAAATCACAATACACGACAACAAATCACAATACACGACAACAAATCACAATACACGACAACAAATCACAACTCATGACAACAAATCACAAGTCATGACAACAAATCACAATACACGACAACAAATCACAACACCAAATCACAATACACAACAACAAATCACAATACACGACAACAAATCACAAAACACGACAACAAATCACAATACACGACAACAAATCACAACACCAAATCACAATACACAACAACAAATCACAACACCAAATCACAATACACAACAACAAATCACAATACACGACAACAAATCACAATACACGACAACAAATCACAACACCAAATCACAATACACAACAACAAATCACAACACCAAATCACAATACACAACAACAAATCACAATACACAACAACAAATCACAACACCAAATCACAATACACAACAACAAATCACAACACCAAATCACAATACACAACAACAAATCACAATACACGACAACAAATCACAACACCAAATCACAATACACAACAACAAATCACAATACACGACAACAAATCACAATACACGACAACAAATCACAACACCAAATCACAATACACAACAACAAATCACAACACCAAATCACAATACACAACAACAAATCACAATACACGACAACAAATCACAACACCAAATCACAATACACAACAACAAATCACAACACCAAATCACAATACACAACAACAAATCACAATACACGACAACAAATCACAACACCAAATCACAATACACAACAACAAATCACTACACCAAATCACAATACACAACAACAAATCACAACACCAAATCACAATACACGACAACAAATCACAATACACGACAACAAATCACAACACCAAATCACAATACACAACAACAAATCACAATACACGACAACAAATCACAACACCAAATCACAATACACAACAACAAATCACTACACCAAATCACAATACACAACAACAAATCACAACACCAAATCACAATACACGACAACAAATCACAATACACGACAACAAATCACGAACACCAAATCACAATACATAACAACAAATCACAACACCAAATCACAATACACGACAACAAATTACAACTCATGACAACAAATCACAATACACAACACCAAATCACAATACACAACAACAAATCACAACACCAAATCACGAACACAAATCACAACACCAAATCACGAACACAAATCACAACACCAAATCACAATACACAACAACAAATTACGAACACCAAATCACAATACACAACAACAAATCACAAGTCATTACAACAAATCACAATACACCACAACAAAACACAATACACGACAACAAATCACAATACACCACAACAAATCACAAAACAGGACAACAAATCACAAGTCATGACAACAAATCACAAATCACGACAACAAATCACAACACCAAATCACGACAACAAATCACAATACATGACAACAAATCACAAGTCATGACAACAAATCACAATACACAACAACAAATCACAATACACAACACCAAATCACAAATCACGACAACAAATCACAATACACAACAACAAATCACAATGCACAACACAAAAACGACAGAATGTAACGACAGGCATAAGGTCAGGTCCCACAGTTTACCATCTTGTCTGTGGAGGGCCTGTCGCCACAGATCTCATCTTTCACTGCCCTTCATTTTTATGGATAAGTAAAGAAAATCATGAAGAGTTTTTTTTATTTGATGTGCAAAAAGGGGACATGGTGAAATACACTGTATGCCTGCTCTGCATTAGTTCAGATTAGTTCCACTGAGAAAAAACCTTCAAAAAGGTATTTGTTTGTTTGGTAAATTGTTCTTGGAGAAATCAGCTTCTATTAAAAACATAAAAACATATTTCAGAAGGCAGTTTTATTAAGCTGTGCATACACCTGATTCTGTTTTATAAAGAACCAGGCACACACAGCTGAGCTTCATTTCGACTCCCACAGTCATCCATAAATAGAAGCACTCTTGAACATTTGTTAGCATATTTATAATTGTGCTGCACCACTCATTAAAATTGTTTATGACAAATAAGAGAGTGCAACATAATGAACTCATCAGCAAGGTTCTGCAACAGCGTCAGAACATCTGAACTATTGAGATACTGTATTCATCCCACAGGGGGAAATTCTTCCTCTGCATTTGACCCATCCCTGAGGAGCAGTGGGCTGCCTTTATGGCGCCTGGGGAGCAGATTGGGGTTCAGTATTTTGCTCAAGGATACTTCAACTTGTAGACTTGCAGGGGCTGGGGATTGAACCACTGACCTTTCGTTCCGTGAACGACCGCTCTACCTCCTGAGCCACAGCCATTTACAGAGGTTAGATTGAAACAGACTTTACAAAGTGCTTAACAATGCATGTCAAATGGAAACATTATTAACAGGGAAGTCCAATGTAAATTTAAAAAAAGGATCAAATTCATCACTGTCACATTTTAATGATCACTGAGTGGAGATGCAAACAATGTTTTATTCTAAGGTTACATCTGTCACCATATATTTTATGTCCATCTAATCATTTCACCTGCAGCTGCAAAACTGTGTGTATGCCTGGTTGGAAGTAGAGAGAGCAGCACACAAACTTCATAAATACTAGAATACATGTGGGGAAAAGACGTATGCATGCTTTTTTTTGCTGTTGTTGTTTTGTTTTGTTTTTATCTCACACTTTCTTTAGGCTTAACATCTGACAGTGTTGGGGAGTAAAGAACTATTATTAAACTGACAACTTTTTCTTTCTTTCTTTATTTATTTTTGTAGCTAACCACTGAAACGACATTTTGGGGGCCATGGAAGGAAAATAATGACTAGTGAGGAAAAAGGACTGTTATTTGGACCAGTGCTGAGGTAATCACTGTTGTCCAATAATAATAATAAAAAATCAAGACTAATTTATAGCTAACATATAACTTGTGTTTGTTTTTGTTATTCCAGGAAGCTGGACTGTCAGCTCCCCTGTGAAAAAAAAAGATTGTAGTTGTTAAAGTTTTGGTTTTCAAATTATAAAGATTAAGTTGCTTGCATTTGGTGAACTAGTCCTAATTATTGATTGTTACTACAATATGTATTAAGTGTTTGGAGATGTTGTTTTAGAAGTTACCTAGCTAACTAAGTAATCCTGCTTGGTACAATTCCCCCATCTCAAGACTCAAGGTGTCTGACTGATGGACTTTGTTTTTGAGGTGGTGGATTTATCAAAAAGACGAAAAGACTTTCACACTCCGTCGTTATCAGTGGAAACCCAATGGCGGCTGATGGTTACACAGGGATGAACATAATTGTTTAAGCTGTCAGAGGTTTAATGGTCGATGCTGTCATAGAACATGAGTTAGCTTGCAGTTCGTCCACAAACCCACTGCTTGCTTAGTGTTAGAGCAAGAGCACCGCTTCCTAAAAGTGTATCACTGGGCTGAACAATCTGCCTTGGTGGAGGTATGAGCTCCTCCACCAGGTCTGTTCAGCTTGCCTGGCCCATACCCCAACCCTCCACAACGCTGGTGGAAATTGATTCAGTAGATTTTCAGTAATTATTAGGATTAATTTATTAACTCGTCAAGGAAAATGTAAAACATGACATCTGGCAATATTAAAGAAAGTGGGAAATAAACATCCTGGACCCGTCCCTTTATGCAGGTCAGAACCAAAATGTAATGGGTTCTTTACTTCCCCTTGCATCATCCTTCCATCAAGTTTAGTGTAATCCTTCAGGTAGTTTTTATATAGTCCTGATGACAAAGCAACATAACAACCAAAAGAGATGGGTGAAAACACAATCTCTTTGGTGGAGATGGTGGTATTGGTGAAATCAGCCGCTCTGTCAGTTACCAGCTTTTTCCTTATGCAAACTATTGTCATTATTTTGGCCTTAAAAATCCACTATTGCTTGACCCTCTATTGTAGGAAAAACAAAGCTGACATTGCTTTTCCTTTTACGTTAACTCTTGGGTGTTCTGAGTGGCATTGTTGGTGGCATGTGACTTGTGTCATGTACATTACAATGACTTGTTTAGTTAACCAAACTAGATTTCTCTCTATGGTATCTTAGCTGCTAATTTACTAGTAGTTTACTTCTAGAGTAACATCCAACAGTGCTGTAGGTTATGATGTGATGTTGGACTGTAGGACAGTCACTTAATTTCCACACTCCCACAAAGATAGGCGTATGCCACTTCATTTCCATCCTTGAATATGAAAATTATAGATTTTTTTTAGCAGCATTTTGTGCTATTCAGGCAAATGAAACAAAAACATATGTATTGTCAGCAAATATGCTGTAAATTACTTTTTGATTGTCCTTGACAAATCCCCAGCAAATAATATCCTTATTTTATGCTCCCAAATGTTTGGTAACATGTTGTTGAAGAAGCTCATTTAAATTCTGATTGAGAGAAGGTTTGCTGCCCACTCTGCACATGATGAGCAGGGTGAAGCAAATTGCATTGGGTTTAATCTGCCTATTTTTATACAGTAGGTCATAAATGAATGCAAATGAGTTAATTCAAAGTTCTGTAAATGCTGCAGGAGCTCTAAGCAGCCTGGTTAAGTATGCAGACACCTGGTTCAGACAATAAATAACAAACAATAAAAAGACTTGTCTTCCTTCTTCACGGTGTCGCAGCATTGTAAAAATTTTATTTACTATTAATTTTAGACCTCAGAAACTCATTTAATCCTGGGACTGCCAGCCCCTCTCATTGTGTTTTATGAGGTGAAATATGTCCTATTAAATACTATGCTATATATTACTTCCTGCCACCTCCTGACTTAAATTTGCTCTCTGCTCTTACCTCCTTCTCCTCATGTCAGCCTCCTGCTGAGCTACCAATCCTGATCATCTGAACGCGAGTCCAGACACTGTTGCTCATAAAAGCTGTGTGAGTGTGCCGCTGGTTGCCTTTTCTTCTCTCAGGGGGGCTTTACTCACCACAGCATATCTGAAATCCCAATAGTCTACCCCTGAGGAGCTGACAGACCATGGATTTCTCTCAGTCCCCCATGATGGGAGCTCAACGGCCGCTCTTTTTCATCTTCACGATCAAAGATGAAGTGAAGAGAGGAGGACAAAGCTATGGCCAGCTTAACCAGCCTTCCTCTCACACAAAGAAGGGTCAAACCTTGCAAAATTCCCAATTTATTTTCCTGATGACTGATGTGACCCCTGTGCATTTTCAAGTGTGTTGGATTTAGATATATATTCTGATTCATGTTAACGACAGAGGAAAGAATGTCGTCATATTCTTGTATCCGTCTTCCTTTTCTCTCATTTCTTGTTCTAATTAGCTGTAGAAATATCACAGAATAATGTGAGGAAAAAAAGTATCTAGCGTGCAGAAGATGAATAAGCTGATATACAAATAATTCATGCATTAATAAAGTTGACCAGGACTAAAACACTGAAGTCTGATTGTAACTATAGAAGGCACTCAACAACCACTGTCACTAAAACCTGAACAATCAGAAAATACACTGTAAAAACGATAAACTCTGATATAAAATGTATCACAGCGAGGTCATCAGTTGTTGTGTCATCATATCATTCAGGCTGTAGCACATGCAGGGTGATGTTGCCATGATAATATCCCTATATTCATATCTGTGTCATGCCCAATTAAGCAATACGACCTGATTCCTTGACCCTGGAAACATACTTCTTTGGAATCATGTGTTTATCATCACAGATATGAGGGAACAGAAGGAATGATTTTTTTTTATGTGTTCAAAAAACAAGACCCAGACGCAGACAGGACACAGGCACAGGAGGCAGAGTGCAAATGAGGGAGTTAATGAAAAAAGAGGAAAGAGGAAAACCCTAAATGACAGTCGAAGTCCAAAAAAACAGTAAACTAACATGGAGCCACAAGGAAATAAATGTTCAGGGAACACAGGAGAAGAATACAAGGAGCTCAGGAGTTCAGTAAGGCTGGAACATGGAATCACTGGGGGACCAACAAAAGAGAGCACAAACACAGGGACTGTAGACACAGGGAGGACAATCAGACAACAATCAGTGAAGAACAGACAATCACTGATGAAGCAGGTCATTAATTAAGCAGAAAAAGGGGAGGAAACAGGAAGTAAACACACAACAAGAGGAAATAAACATGCGACAGGAAATCCATTTCTGAATCTCCATTAGTTACATAATGTAGGCAGCAGGACCGTACTGACCAATATATATTTATTTATTTATTAAATATTTTAATCTACCAGATCCAGATTAAGATCTGGCCCCCCAAGATTTTCAAGAGTGTTGGATTTAGATGGATTTTCTGCACATTTGGATCCAGATCCGGATTTTGATCCAGATGGGGACCCAAATGGATATAGAGGTGGAACATCATGAGTGGTGCATCATTATTTGTATTCTGATTGACCTACTATTAACACTTCAGGAACATATAATATATTAAGAGTGAACATGAAGCAGTTCATCATGCTCTGATGTCATGATACTTTACATCCTTTACAGGTTACTGTCCTCTCTAAAATCCTTTCCTCCTGTCATCACAAATTACCCATCATGCCCTGTGTTTTTTTAAGTTTTGTCATTTGTGTCACTGGGTCTTAGTTTAGTCAAGGTGACCAATATTAAGGCTTAATATGAGTTCTTATTTTTAATTAAACTGTCTTGTTTTGTAAAAGAAAAAATATATAAACTCCATAATAAAAACATGATGATGATGAAAAAAATACAAATGAAAGAATGAACAACCTTTCTGTTGTCTGTCATGTTTACATCATCTAAAAGAAAAAGTAAGCATTTAGACACATACATTCTAATTAACAGGTCCAGTGAACGCACCACAAGGTTTACTGTGTTTATATTTTACATTTTCCAACTTCAAGAGTTGTTTATGTTTCTGTTGTCAATATCAATATACTTTCATTGTGGCGATCACATTCATTCATAATGTAACTGTTTAACCTTTGTAAAAACATATCAGGCTCTATGCTGAATATAATAACCTAACCTTTAAGAGCTATTTCAGCATCAGCTCTCCTCCATTACAACTTTCCTCTACGCTCACTATGACATTTTCACTGAATAACAGTAATAAGCTTTCATAGCGACTCTAAACTCCATCCCTCATTTTAGTTTGGTGGCTCCAATCGTTTCTTTTTTAGAGCCAACATTTACACAATTCATCTTGATTTTGTTACTTTAAAGTGAGTCGGGATTGCTAACAGGGAAATGCTCCTGTCCCTGTGAGCAACTTCCTTATCTCTTATTTCACCTCAAAGACATGATTTACATGCCTTATACTATACAAAAGGGAAACATTTAAAAGAAAATGAAAGTTTTCTTCACCCACTTTAACATAATAAGCAACACAAAATAAGCCTTGAGCAACAAAACCCATTCATTTATGTACAATAGCAGTAGGTCTGTAAGTACATTTTAAACTGCTGGGGCTGTGCACTCTGCCCCAACACAACAACACACCACACCACAACTCTATCAGGGGTCAGCAACTACAATCATCTAATGAACACAATCTTTCTAGAGGGTGGGGGTCAGCTTTTCAAGCAGCCTAATTGGCCTAATATTGAATATTGGCCTCAGCTGAACTAATCAATGAGTGCTTATCGCAACAAAAAACAGATGGCAAACTGAAATACTAGTTTATACGAATAAAATATTATTGTTCTGTTCTAGATTCAGTGAATCATGATGGAGGAAAAGTTCATTTTCCTATTAGACAGAAAGAAATCAGAAGAAATGAAAGTTTAGCCCAGAAATCATTGATGTGATAATGTGATCTGTCCATCCATCCATCCATCCATCATCCATCCATCCATCATCCATCCATCATCCATCCATCCATCATCCATCCATCCATCATCCATCCATCCATCATCCACCATCCATCCATCATCCATCCATCATCCATCCATCCATCATCCATCCATCATCCATCCATCCATCATCCATCATCCATCCATCCATCATCCATCCATCATCCATCCATCCATCATCCATCCATCCATCATCCATCCATCCATCATCCACCATCCATCCATCATCCATCCATCCATCCATCCATCATCCATCCATCCATCATCCATCCATCATCCATCCATCCATCATCCATCCATCCATCATCCATCCATCCATCATCCACCATCCATCCATCATCCATCCATCCATCCATCCATCATCCATCTATCCATCATCCATCCATCATCCATTCATCCATCATCCATCCATCCATCATCCATCCATCCATCATCCACCATCCATCCATCATCCATCCATCCATCCATCCATCATCCATCCATCCATCATCCATTCATCCATCATCCATCCATCCATCCATCCATCATCCATCCATCCATCCATCATCCATGCATCCATCATCCATCCATCCATCCATCCATCATCCATCCATCATCCATTCATCCATCATCCATCCATCCATCCATCCATCATCCATCCATCCATCCATCATCCATCCATCCATCATCCATCCATCCATCATCCATCCATCCATCATCCATCATCCATCCATCCATCCATCATCCATCCATCCATCCATCATCCATCCGTCATCCATCCATCCATCATCCATCCATCCATCCATCCATCCATCCATCATCCATCCATCCCTCATCCATCCATCCATCATCCATCCATCCATCATCCATCCATCCATCCATCATCCATCCATCCATCCATCATCCATCCATCCATCCATCATCCATCCATCCATCTGCCCATCCATCCATCCGTCCATCCATCCATCCGTCCATCCATCCATCATCCATCCATCCATCCAACATCCATCCATCCATCCATCTTTCCATCCATCCATCCATCCATCCATCCAACCATCCATCCATCTTTCCATCCATCTATCCAACCATCCATCCATTCATCCATCCATCCATCCATCCATCCATCTGTCCATCCATCCATCCATCCATCCATCTATCCAACCATCCATCCATCATCCATCCATCATCCATCCATCTGTCCATCCATCCATCCATCTGCCCATCCATCCATCTGTCCATCCATCTAGCCATCTGTCCATCCATCCATCATCCATCCATCCATCATCCATCCATCCATCATCCATCATCCATCCATCATCCATCCATCTGTCCATCCATCCATCCATCTGCCCATCCATCCATCTGTCCATCCATCTAGCCATCTGTCCATCCATCCATCCATCCATCTATCCAACCATCCATCCATTCATCCATCCATCCATCCATCATCCATCCATCATCCATCCATCCATCTATCCATCCATCCATCCATCCATCATCCATCCATCTGTCCATCCATCCATCCATCTACCCATCCATCCATCTGTCCATCCATCTAGCCATCTGTCCATCCATCCATCCATCCATCCATCTATCCAACCATCCATCCATTCATCCATCCATCCATCCATCCATCCATCCATCATCCATCCATCCATCCATCCATCCATCATCCATCCATCCATCATCCATCCATCCGTCCATCCATCCATCCATCCGCCCATCCATCCATCCGTCCATCCATCTAGCCATCTGTCCATCCATCCATCCATCCATCTATCCAACCATCCATCCATTCATCCATTCATCCATCCATCCATCCATCCATCCATCATCCATCCATCCATCCATCCATCCATCCATCATCCATCCATCCATCCATCCATCTATCCAACCATCCATCCATCCATCCATCCATCATCCATCCATCCATCCATCCGTCCATCCATCCATCCATCATCCATCCATCCATCTGTCCATCCATCCATCCATCCATCCATCATCCATCCATCCATCCATCCATCCATCCTTCCATCCATCCATCCATCCATCATCCATCCATCCATCCATCATCCATCCATCCATCCATCCATCCATCCATCCATCCATCCTTCCATCCATCCATCCATCCATCATCCATCCATCCATTATTTTCTGTTGACAGTAGCAGCAGGCAGATTATTTCAGATGTCCATCTCATTTTCCAGACTCTCTGATTGGATCCAGAGACGTTCCCTGGACAGATGAGATAGTTGAGACCAGTTGAAAACAGTGGAACCACCATTACCATTACTGGACTATTCCATACACACTACCACAGTATTGTATTTTATAATCCATCTTATTTGATATTATTCTATTTTATACATTGTATTCTTTGCATTGTTAAAGGGGGTAACAAGCCCCTAACCCTTATTGTAATAAACATGACAACTAGAGGTTGAACAACTATCACGTTGATGTATGGAACATCCGTGTATTAGGTGTGGTTGATAAAGGTATATGCTAAATAGATAAAGACGATAGACATGTATCTATTTTACATATATGTTACCTGTATGTGTGAGCATGTTTGCAACATCTTTCTAAAATGCATCTGTCCTTTAAAATGCACACATGAATATGATACAGCCTGTAGTGTAAATGTTATTAATGTATACAGTTTTACTTCCCAAAGCTCTCATATTAATGTTAGATGAAGCTAATATTATGTAGATGAATTCAGTTATGACGTCATGACGAGTCAGTGACATCACACGAATGTCTTGTTTTCTGTTGTTTGGGATTCTGTTCCTCCATGCAGCATTTCTTTAAAGCCAGTGAGAGGAGTGAAGGGCTCTCTGGAGCAGGAGGTGAAAGGTTCTCCAAAGAGGTCTTCATCTGACTCTCCTTGACTCAGACAGAAGTTCTGCCTCAGCCAACCTTTTAATATGAGGTCATTAGTCAGAGAGAAGCTTCAATCAATGTTCAAACAGAAATGTGTTGAAAACTCAAGAGAGGACAAGATGCCCTTCTCTTAATCATCATCATCATCATCATCATTTGGACATGACCGTGTTAGCACTAGCCAGCTAGACAGGACAAGACTGTCTGTTTGCGCCCCCCCATGTGTTAGCAGATCAGATAGAGTACAACCATAATCAATTACTATTATACAACAAATGTAACATTTACTAACAGGTTTGACTGATAGATATTTTTATGATATAGAGGATATGTCTAAATTCCAAATAGGTTTTCATGGATTTTACAATTGAATGATGTCATGCTATTTTGATAGATGGAACCTCACATAATATTACTTGTGGATTGCTTGACTTTTTCTCAAGTCATCTATTTCATATTTTTGAATAAGCGAACTGGAATTGAACTGCAGAGCACATACATATATATTACTAAAACTGTAGGAGACATTATCTCAGCTAGTAGCTCATGTTTCTACAGTAGCTCTATTTGATAGCGACAAGATATAGATCACCGCCTACATATACATATATTCATTAATCAGCTCCACAGTATCATCTGGATCTGCACCACACTAAACACACTCACAGATATCAGAGCCATAAATATGTTTGATTTTTCACGTCCTGATTTCTGGAGTATTTATTGAGAAATTAGACAAAATTCCTGAAATACCCTATTTTTAAATGCTAAGTTCTAAAAAAACATTCATGAATCTGCCTGTCTATCTAGATCACTACTGACATTTAATTGGTTCTTCTCTGATATGTGCTCTGTCCTTGTCCAAGATTTGAGGAAATTGGTTCAGTAGTATTTGGCATAATTAGGGAAAATTTCAAAAAATGCTAGCGGAGGGTTTGATATGGGTACAAGGCAGAAACGTGCAGTCTGGATCATCTGTGACATCCAGTCGGTCCACATCAGTCTCAGGTTGTGCTGCATCGGTCCCTCTGATGATACTCGTAGTAATATCCTGTCATGTGTGAGGCACCATTATTTTCAAATCTTGTGAGTCTATTGAAGATTAGATAGAGGAAAATCTGTCATTTCTATATGTGTGAGTTGCAACATCACTCCTGTAGTCTGAGACTGGCATTTGCTGCTAAAACGTCCAGTGAAAATCTGTTATTACAAAGTCATAAAGTATAACAATCCAGTAAACTGCACAGGCGCACATTAATACACTTGTGTTGTCAAATTCTTGCCTTCAGGCCTTCACATCTTTAATGCAACACATAAAAATCGATCACATATAAAAAGAAGTCAACCTCATCACTGTTGCCACACACGTTTTGTTTAGTTCACATGAATCCAGTCATCCTAAAGTTTAATTGGGAATTTTATGTCACCTGCAGGTGACAGGAGACATATTATTCCCCCTCCAACACCTGTCACCACCAAGGTCATCCACAATAAGAGCGTGCACGCTGAACACGGGGGCTGCCTGATTTGCATGCATAATACAGCATTCCTATGTTAAATGTCTTGTCAAAAGGGAACATTTTCTTCAGGAAAAAAATGGCTCCAGTCTCAATGGCACCGCTGGGTATGTTCCATTTACTGTACCGCACCTGGTCTGTGTTCTTATCATAGCAGGAGCGCTGACGGCCATTTTCACTGCAGTGAGGCAGGGGTAGAAGCTGGAGCTTGAATATTAATATGGTGTTAAACTTTGAACAATATACTTTAGATATTAAATGCCCACCATTCTATTGAAAGAGTTCGTTGCTCCAGGCAGCATATTTTCAGAGGGGAAATGAAGTAAGGTCGCTGTGGTGGAGTAGTGCACGGATTGAAATGTCATTCTACGAGATATTTTTTCCTTCCATCTACCTCTCTGTACCTCTCTGAGAGGAAGTCGGAGGCATGACCTTTTCTAGTTTCCTTGAGGCTTTACTTGAGCTAAAGGCCCTGCGATATTTTACTGTGCATCCGAGCTAATTGAATTTAAAAGATTGCGTGTGAACCCAAGGCTGTGGTAATGAGAGCAGAGCTGCCTGCACACAAAAGGTCTGTAAATTGATAGAAAAGGTGGGCGATCCCTCTGACAATTTGCCTCAGACAGAGCCTCCAAAGGGCAGTTTCCCAGCCTGCCTGATCCTGTGTGGGAGCCAAAAGGGCATGGAGGGACGGGTAACTTCTAACCCACAGATCCAGGCATCTACTTTATCAGTCAGACATCAGTCTGAGGCTTGATAGCTTACTTGCTGCTACTTGCTGGAAGGTATACTTATGTACTTATTCAGGCACAACAGTGTTAAAGGATACGTTCACAGCTTGTCAGAGGGCTGCAGCACAGATGTTACAGATGTTATGGCATCAAAAACCTGGTTATTATGTTTTCAGCCTATGTCTGACCCTGCATACTGTTTTTTGCCTGGAGGCTACAACCCAACCCTGCCCAGGGGCTAATGCACTGTCCCAACACTGAGACATATGATAATATATAAGAAGAAGAAGAAGAAGATACAGACAGGGTCTCTGCAAACACACATCTAGTGAGTTATAAGTAATGATTGAGAAATTATGCTGATGCTTCGAGTTTTCCTTCTTTTTTTCTTTCTTTCTTTCTTTCTTAAGTAAAAAACACGACACAGGGAAATTAATTTTCCAAATAAACCAAGATATAAGAAGCTAAACCCAAAACATGACAGTTTAGTTTAACAATTTTTATATATTTTGTTATGGTTCCTATTTTCAGATTTAACTTTTCATGTATTTTTAGCCTTATTTCATTTGTCATGAAACAAAAACACCTTTAGTCATAGTTTTTATAAACACACTAGTTGCTGACAGAAAAATGCTGATGTCCCTCACACACACACATGCACACACACATGCACACACACATGCACACACACATGCACACACACATGCACACACACATATAGACTTAAATAGTGCACATGTAATTATGCCCATTTTCTTTCTTACCTCTTTGCTGGAGCACAACATCTACCAGAAAAGCCCAGTAACCTGTAAAGCTGAATAAACCAGGCTGACACTGATAAACCAGAGCGATGCTGTACCTCACTTCTTACTCTTACGAGGTTCACCCCTTTCACAAAACAACTTTAATGGTCTAAAAATGAGGTTATGATCTGTCCCTCTGGTGTAATAGATGAGTAATAACGAACTGACGTTGGAAAAACACAACTCCCTCCTGAATACAGACATAAAAATACTATTAGCCACAGACTGCACTCCATACATTAAGGCCTGTCATCAGACCCACACATCTCTCTGCAGAGCATTGAATCCTGATACATCAGCCTTTAGTCATCACAGGTAACATGTTCTCATCCCAGCTTGTCACTTACTGATGCTTTGTAATGTCCCTGAACCCTTTGGTGTCTGTGGACACCATGCAAAGCCTCTCTGACATGAAACAGCTGTAAACTAAACATAGTTACACATTGTTTACATATAGACTAGTCTTACAATACCCGCACTATTTTCCACAAATTCACTTTAAACAGTACTGTGTAGCCTGCTTGTATACTATTTTGTTGCACATGTCCTAAATCGTGCACTTTATGTAATCCTATGTCAACATTGTCGCAGCAGGGTTCTGGTTCTCATCTCACGGTGTACTTGTACATGGCTGAAATGGTAATTAGGCTCCTTCACTTGACTTGAACGATGTGGTTATAGGTTCAGGAAAAGATCAGCAGCCTGTGTTTGCTTTCACATGGGACATAAACTCTGGTCTCCTGGTGAAGGTTCTGTGTGTGTCGCTTCTTCAGTCGTATGTTAGATGTACATATTTTCTGAATTCATGAATATGTTGCAGGCCAGATGAGATGCCATACTAGAATGAAGACACGCCAATTGCTGTGATCCAGGGAGGGAAAGGCTTTTAAAAGGCACATACTAATCATTTGTGGCAAATGGGCTGAACACCTGCAAAACCATGATCCTTTCATCCTTGTCTCTCAAGAGTGTAAAACTACAACTGCCCCGAACAGAGCAAAAGTTCCTCGCCTCACCAACCCACAGGCAGCCGTCCACCCAGGAACAATAAAAGCAAAGTGCTGCGGTGCTGCTGCTGTCGGAACCATCCCAGAGAACGATCTGAGAGCTGCTCCATGCTCCTAACAGGCATTTCTGTGAGCAGGCAGTAGTGATTAAAATGACATCAGCACCATGGAAACTGTGCATCGTGCCATTCCCTCAAGGAAAATCACAGCCCTATTTCCAGCTGTATTTCACTCCAGATAATTCAATATGAAATTTAGTGCCACAATTAAGCTCTGAGATGTGTTCTGAGGAGCACCAGAGAGGCCAAGCTGATAGAGAACAAATATTACAAAGTAGAAGAAAGTGACCATAGAAATTCAGGACAGAAAGAATATCTGCTATTATTTTTATCCACTATCACAATCAGTACTAACTATCAGAGCTGAACAGAAAGGAAGACGTCATCGCCCATGTCATCTCTGAGATGCAATGAAAGATGTAATGCAATGATGTAATGCAATAAGCATGCACCACTGTATTAGTAGGTAGTGACACATAGGAAGACAAATCTCCAACAATGACAACGACTCTATTCTGCAGTGTGTATACAGTTTAAAGGCTTATGTACATCCTGGCTGCAGAGACCCTTAAACCAGAGAAACTACTTTGAATTCATTTCATGATCTACATCTACTGTATGTCTTTACAGCTGTGTCAAAATGCAGTTTGTGAAAAAGGCATATCTGATAAAAGGGCATTAGCTGTTTCTGAATGGCATCATTGTGATTCTTAAAATTCTCATGCTCGTTGATTTTTTCTGGCCTTCCTCCAGTTTGTGAAGCCTCCCTTAACAAAACATTAACCCTCCTGTTTTGTTTGTTTCCTGTTTACTAGTTTGGTGTTCCTTGTCAAAAATGATTGCTCTGTTCTAGCTGATTATAAATCCATAATAATACATATATTATCACCTGATGCTGTGTTTCATCTGTGTTTATCAACTCATGTTCTTGAGAACATCACAAGTTTTGAACCTCTCATTTGTTATTTATGGCCTGTAGGCCTCATGGACCTGAGCTCAGATCACTTGGCCATCATGCTGCTGCAGAATGAATGAAAGCTTTATGTACCAGAAAGTTGTATTTATCATTGAAACAATGATGATGTTGTTTTTGACACTTGCCAACAGGTGTGGTTCCCATGAGATAAAACTTTATTGGGGATGTTTTCCCGTGGTTACAGGGGCATTTCTAATGACTGGTCATTTTTGACTGGGAACACCAAGGATGTACACAAGTTCAATTTAACACCTAAAATTTTATAAAACTTCTTAAAATGTTTTTTATGTGTTCAGACACCATGTGTGAACAAAGTCATGGAATCTTATGACAAACACATGAAATCAATGACATTTTTTTGAGAGTAAACTTGTAAATTGGTCAGATGTGACCTTGAACACAACACAACATTACACTGTCCTCTTTAACTGGTCCTTTCACTGCTTTGACAGGTGAAACAGTCTGTGGAACCAGCTTGTTTTTAATGAGTGGTAAAATGTTTGTTTTCCTAATGTCCTTCCAGGAAAGCTGAAACAGTAACGTTAGCATTTTGACCTGCAACATTAGCCTGGACGTTACCAGGGGCGCTGCTCCCGTCAGATTTGTGCTCCCTATCTTCAGAGTCTGGAGACGGTGTAGTTGTGTTGGAGGTGCTCGGTCTGGGCTGCAGGTCTATCAAACTCCTATTGCCAGACCAAGTTTGCATACCACACTGTATAACATTACTGGGAGTAGTTACACACTGTTTTAATGATAATATACTCAACAAAAATATAAACACAACTCTTTTGCGTTTTGCACATTGTAGAGTGGCCTTTCATTGTGACCATCCCAACATACGTGTGCAATAATCATGATCTTCAGTCAGCATCTTTATCTGCTGCACCTGTCAGGTGGATGGATGATCTTGATCAACGGCAAATACTCACTAACACTGGTTTAAATACATTTGTGAACAAAGTTTGAGGAGAATAAACCTTTTGTGTTCATCTTTGATATTTTACTTCAACTCATGAAAAAATGGGAGCAAAAACAAAGTGTATATTTATATATCTGTTGATATGCTCTGAGATGTGATAATACCAACGATAATACCAACGTAGAAAATGTGTGTCCAACGACACAGATGACCCTGCTACTATGTGCTGATGAGGATAGACCATAACCATACGGGAGAACTTAAATGATGTTGCTATCGATTTGCACATTGACATACTGTAATGTTATTGTCTATGATCCCCGCTTGAACCCAGTATTGCTGGACCTCTTCTTCTTCTTTTGCCTTTAGGCAGGCTAAACACTAATGCCTCTACATAAGTACTGCTCATGAACAATTGAAGTCAAATGTAAATGAATGCTGTCAGTGTTTAAGGTGATGTCAGTAGGATATAGTAGACAGGCCTGTCATATCAGACACAGACATGGTTAACCCCATGTGCCCCTATGGTGGAGGCATAAAAAGGGCTGTACGGAAATAAAAGGAGCTACAATACTGGTAGTTTTATCAAATCAGACTCACAATTTGGGCCAATGGCGAATCTTTCCTTATGAAGATTTATACCTTAAATCAATGTTGGTGAAATAAGAAAGAAATTACAGACCCCAACATGAAAGTGAATGATCTGATCCAAATTGTAATTAATTCATATTAAAGGACATACAATTAGAACTAGAACTGCATTACATCAAAAACTGACATATAAACAATTAAATATATAAAAGAGAAATGGGAGGCAGAGTTCAGCATAAACATTACAGATGATGATTGGGCAAAATGTGGAAAATACACCATCGACATCCACCAATTTACGGATATGGAGGGAATTCTCTTTGAAAAATTTGATTCATTCTTTTTGTCACACCAAAGGTAAGAGTAAATATTTAAAAAGAAATTAATGGTGGAGCATTAGAGGCCAAACACTCACATAACTAACACTCACATATACTATTTGTGTATTTGTGGGAAGTACGGATAAATAATATATATCTGCTCAAAATATAGCTAATAGCAAGCAAAAAAGTGATCACAAGGAAGTGGGGTAAAAAGGATGTAGAGATTTGTTAGAGATAGTAGAGATAGTTAAAGAGACACATAATGGAGCGACAGACAGACTGTTTAAGACTGCAAGAAGATGTTCATCATTCAGGACCTGTCACAGCGGCAGAGACAATGGAAAGGATAACAGCTTAAGTTCATGAATCTGAGAGAATGAATGGAATGTTAAAAAAAAACAACTCCCAAAGAGGATTACATTTTTATTTATTTTTCTCTTTCCTGTTATGTGTGTATACACATGCACGGGCGCACACATGTATATGTGGGTATACATAAGTGTATGTATGGATGTGCAACACATTTTTTTATTTTATTTATTTATTTGTTCTTGTTCCAATTGAGTAAAAGTGAAAGTGAAAGAAAGAAGAAAGTGAAAAAATGGTGGTGCTCTAGAACTATAACACAAATCACATTTCACTGTAAAGGATTCCTTTACCCCAAACAAATCATTATCATTATTATCATTATTGTAAGCAGTGTCTTAGAACACTTGAAGGTGCTGTGCTTAATGGATCATGCCACAACCAATTCACACGAAATGCCTCACTTCTCTTAGGTTACAGTTGTACTACTGGTGATATACTACTAAATATTGAAACGAAAGTGATGTTTGCAGTAATGAAAGATGATAGTTCAATAGGCTACCAGAAGATGAATCGTCGGCCTGCTGTGTGCCTTAAACAACTGTCTTTTGTCTGTACATTTAAAATGTACTATTAGATCTGACAGAGACACTTGTTACTGTTGCTTGAGCAGATATCTCTCTTTTGTGTGCAGGTAAACATGATCTTTTAATATCAGGTTGGGTCTTGGAGACTTGGAGAACAACATAAAGCTGTATGTAGTCATTTCATTTTGGCTTTCTGGCTGTGGCGTAGTCTTAAACGGGACACACACACCTCTCATGACCCAACCATCAGCTATCAGAGACAGGAACGTCTGGACCTCCTCAATACAGCAGCCGCAATAAATCAAAGTTACGGCCGCTAAAGTAGCCAAGGAACAATTCTGTCTGACCAATCAATGGTCTACAGTGTCTCACTGACCAATACCTGCTCAGCCTCTTTGGAACCGCAACGGGAGTGGTGGTAAAAAAGTACCAGGAACTTTTTACCTCATGGAAAACCAAAAAAAGGGAGTGGAGTTGCTACCAAGTAGTGGAAATGCAGCTTTTGTGAACCTCTTGTATTTTGAATTGAAGACCCCTGACCTGTCCTCATCAGAGTTCTTCAGCTGTGGAGGACTCTGTGTTCTTGGACACAAACGTTGTAGTTTCAAATTTGTGCTCGCACTTTTACATCAGTTGTTTTGGGGGTGAGTTCATCCAGAAAACAGGATAGTGACGAATCTCTGCCCTGTAATGGTTCCACTGGTTGATACATATTGGATCATAAACATAAATAAAACCTTCCAAAAGTTTAGTGCTTATATACAGTAACAATTATTTCTAGAGTATCGTCAGCTTCTGTGTGTTGATATCTCAGAGGGACTTTCAGAAGATCTCAGTATTGTGACTGCTCCGTTCTCAGGGGAAATTATGGCTCAAACAGTCATTCAGTACAAGTCATTGATCCCTTCATCTGTGTGCATTCATGCCCACAGAGAAGTCGCCTCATAGACTGACCAGGAGTTAGACAGACTCATTATTTCCCTTTACAGCCTGTCACAGCACTGGCAGCCCGAGGGATCAGATCTCACGTGGGAGAACATTAGAGGAAGCAGGTAAGTAGTTTCATAAACACTAGATTATATCTGTCAGATGTTGTTTTGCATGATGATTTAGCGGTAAATACTTTTAGACTCGGTGCACCATATCACATTACAATTACAGACTCTTAGCTAAAGCTGTTTCATGAGTAACACTGTCCAGGAAATCAGGCGAATTAGCAGTTGTGTGACTGGTCGGATAGTTTCCTGATCTCATGTGGTTGCGTGATAGGCTGATTGTTTTTGAGGAGTGAGGCTTTAAAGTCAGTTAAATACCAGTTTGAAGGTCACAACCTTTAGTTGATCTGAGCAGATGGACTGGTTTGTGATCTGAACCTTTCAGATGGAAGGTCGATAGCATGAATGATGCTCTGCTCACGTCCAAACAAAGGGATTCAAAGACAGGAAATGGTGATAGGAAAGCAAATGTGCAGCAAATGAGAACCCTTATCCCATTACAGAGATCTTTATTACTGAATATAACTTCTCAAGTTAAAAGTGTTTAGTTTACATGTATAGCTGCATGTTTACCAATCGCTAGCATGTGAAGAGTAATAATAATAACTTTATTTGTATAGCGCTTCTTTAACACAGTATTAATGAAGTTCTTTCCAAGCAATAGAATACAAAAGCAGGGACAAAAACAATAAGTTAAAGGTGATGTTTGAGATAAAGTGATCCATCTAAAAACAGACTAACAAACAGAGTACAGATAAGAGATCAATACTTAATGTTCAACCATGTGCTGAAGAATTCTAAAAATAATAACAACAAGAAATACAAGAAAAATGGGCCAAAGACAAAGACTTTAAGAGGTTCCAAAAAATACCAGACAGTGGTGCATGTAGAGTGAATCACATGGAAAACTGTTTATAAAAGGGAGTTTTTAGAAATTGTTTTAAAGAAACTGAAACAAAAGGCGCAAAAAAAGGTTGATAGATAGATAATAGATAGATAATAGATAGATAGATAGATAGATAGATAGATAATAGATAATAGATAGATAGATGATAGATACATAGATAGATAGATAGATAGATAATAGATAGATAGATAGATAGATAGATAGATAGATAATAGATAGATAGATAGATAGATACATAGATAGATAATAGATAGATAGATAGATAGATAGATAGATAGATAGATAGATAATAGATAGATAGATAGATAGATAGATAGATAGATAGATAGATAGATAGATAGATGATAGATAGATAGATAGATAGATACATAGATACATAGATAGATAGATAGATAGATGATAGATAGATAGATAGATAGATAGATAATAGATAGATAATAGATAGATAGATAATAGATAGATAGATAATAGATAGATAGATAGATAGATAGATAGATAGATAGATAGATAATAGATAGATAGATAGATAGATAGATAGATAGATAATAGATAGATAGATAGATAGATAATAGATAGATAGATAGATAATAGATAGATAGATAATAGATAGATAGATAGATTGATAGATAGATACATAGATAGATAGATAGATAGATAGATAGATAGATGATAGATAGATAGATAGATAGATAGATAGATAGATAGATAGATAGATAGATAATAGATAGATAGATAGATAATAGATAGATAGATGATAGATAGATAGATAGATAGATAGATGATAGATAGATAGATAGATAGATAGATAGATAGATAGATGATAGATAGATGATAGATAGATAATAGATAGATAGATAGATAGATAATAGATAGATAGATAATAGATAGATAGATAGATAGATAGATAGATAGATGGATAGATGATAGATAGATAGATAGATAGATAGATAGATAGATAATAGATAGATAGATAGATAGATAGATAGATAGATAATAGATAGATAGATAGATAGATAGATAGATAATAGATAGATAGATAGATAATAGATAGATAGATAGATAATAGATAGATAGATAGATAGATAATAGATAGATAGATAGATAGATAATAGATAGATAGATAGATAGATAGATAGATAGATAGATGATAGATACATAGATAGATAGATAGATAGATAGATACATAGATAGATAGATGATAGATAGATAGATAGATAGATAGATAATAGATAGATAATAGATAGATAGATAATAGATAGATAGATAGATAGATAGATAGATAATAGATAGATAGATAGATAGATAGATAGATAGATAGATAGATAGATAGATAATAGATAGATAGATAATAGATAGATAGATAGATAGATAGATAGATAGATAGATAGATAGATAGATAGATAGATGATAGATAGATAGATAGATAGATAGATAGATAGATAGATAGATAGATAGATGATAGATAGATAGATAGATAGATAGATAATAGATAGATAGATAATAGATAATAGATAGATAGATAGATAGATAGATAGATAGATGATAGATAGATAGATAGATAGATGATAGATAGATAGATAGATAGATAGATAATAGATAGATAGATAATAGATAGATAGATAGATAGATAGATAGATAGATAGATAGATAGATAGATAATAGATAGATAGATAATAGATAGATAGATAGATAGATAGATAGATAGATAGATAGATAGATAGATAGATAGATAGATAATAGATAGATAAATAGATAATAGATAGATAGATAATAGATAGATAGATAGATAGATAGATACATAGATAGATAGATAGATAGATAGATAGATAGATAGATAGATAGATGATAGATAGATAGATAGATAGATAGATAGATAGATAGATAATAGATAGATAGATAGATAGATAGATAGATAATAGATAGATAGATAGATAGATAGATAATAGATAGATAGATAGATAGATAGATAATAGATAGATAGATAGATAGATAGATAGATAGATAGATAGATAGATAGATAATAGATAGATAGATAGATAGATAGATAGATACATAGATAGATAGATAGATAGATACATAGATAGATAGATAGATACATACATAGATAGAGGTGTGATAGACAGGCAAGTATTTTTCCTTTAAGTTCCCATCTTAAAGTAAGACATACAATTACAGGCTGTCAGTTTGGGTTAAATCCCAAACAAACAAACATATATAACAAATGTGAGGCACAGAACAAAGGCTGGCTGTGGGGGCCTCTAGATCATAAAACAAGCTAAACAAAAACTTGTTTCTTTATCCCACAGAACTACTGCCTGACTGCAGCTGCATCAGCTGAAAGAAAAGAAAAAAGTGAAAGTAAACCTATAGCCCAAAAACCCCAAAGTGTTAATCTAGAGCCTGAAACATGATAACTTCAGGTTTAACTTCACAAATTAACTTGAAAACTGAAAAACAACCACCACCACCACACACATGCATACACACTGTCACACTTTAAGCTGTGGATCACTTACTGTATCTCCATTTCAATCAGTGCTGGCCACTCTGAGACATGAGGTATAAAAAGCAGGCAAACACAAAACAAGAGGAATGTTTAACTGGACAGGATAGAAGAAGAGCACATTCAAGACATTGCCTGGAGATTCAATGAGATAGTTGTTTATATCAGGTTTGTCCTCTTTTATGGAGGTAGACTGCAGGTACACTCATTATCTCATATTTATTCTTCGTGTTGAATCATCTGGTCTGTTTAATGAGTGTTTCAGGTCCTCTCAGTGCAGCGCTGGACTCCTCTAAACTGCCTCTGTATGAACAAAATGATCAGCGAGAGCCACAGCTGGAACAAGTTTTTAATTGCTCCAGTATCATAGGTTCACATAAATCTTCATAATCATTCACACCCAAGGCAGAACACCAATGAGAGAGAGGAAGTCATCATGGCCAAATTCAAAGATGACTCTTATTGTCTCCTTTTTCAAGGTCCTAATCGCCGGAAGGCCTCTGGAACTCTGACTCATCAGCCTTCAGCACAGCTGACTACACAGAGGAGAACTCATGACCATCAGCATCAGTTAAATACGTGAAGACCTTCTGCCTGTCAGCAGGCACTCCAGCATCAACACGCACACTGAATCAGCCACATGCATCGGCGAAAAATCGACTCTCGAATTCTTACGTTCCCAAAACATTCCCAAGATGTCCTTCACTCTCTCTTTGGAATGTTTATCACCAACATGAGTGTCATAATAATAATAATCATAATATTTTCAACACTTTAGTGCACTGATCCAAAAACTCTTCATAGGGAGAAGAAAACCTTTTTTCTACACTCGCTCTGCTCCTCAAGTGTGTGTGAAATCAATTCAGTCAATCAATACTTAGTGCAAATCAAATCATGTTGCCAAAAATAATCAGAAACTACTCCATCTCCCAACAACACATGCATTTACCACAATTAGACACACAAAGAACTTACGAACGCAGGACAGGACTATAGACGTCATCCAAGACATTACCTTTATTCACAAATCAGGACAGTAACACAATCCTGCAGGATGCTTTTAACACACTGCAGCACTCGTTAAAATCAAAATTGGCTTTAAATTTAAAAAAAGACTAAATAAATGACCTTCATTCGCTCCCTAAGGCAGCTGATTTCACTGTTTCAACATTAGATGGCAGATGTATAGAAAGAGTCACTTCTTACAAATACTTAGGAATATGGCTTTTGAAAAGTTGGCTTTTAATGTGTACATTGACAATCTGTGAAACAGCTGACACCAGAACTGTTTTTTGTTTTTTTATCGTTTAAAAAATGTTTTCCTTTTGAGGCCAGAAAGAGAATTGTTCAGTGTTCATTTGTATCTGTATTAGATGATGGTGATGTGATTCACATGCAGCTTCATCCTTTCTTTAGAAACTGGACTCTGCTTTGTAACTAATGCTGGTTCACACTGTAGGATGGCCTTCTCTAAATCAGAGGAGAAAATTTACTATATAAATAATGTTGGCCCTTTTTAAGAAGTAATACAAATAGATTTCCTTATACAGAAACACAAGGCTGACATATTCCTTCATTACGTTGCTGTGACAAAGGTTTTAGCAAACAGTAACATTCATGTAGGATGTGGTCACCTCATGGATGTACCCTGTGTCACCTCTGTGTGGTTAGTCTCCTACTGTGTCTATCTACTGGGTGGTGGTTGGTGGGTGGTGTCGGCCTATAGTGGGTTCATCAGAGCTACTTCACTGAAAACAGCTGCCTGTTGAAAACCAGTTTGATCCAGCTGCTGAGACTGAACCAAGTGCAATGCTAATACACTCTATAAGGTCTCCTCTGATTCTATATTACACATTTCACATTGCACATAGTCATAAAATCAATCGTTCAAATAAAAGTATTGATCAGTACAGGTAAGTCTATGATAACTGATATTAGCTGACATGAGAGCTTGTTCCAGCTGACCTCTATCTAAAACGTTTTGTGCTTTGCGCTGCTGTTAGTTAAGTTTCAGTCCCACCTGTTTTTGAACTGGGGGTTGTACCTTAAAACCAGCACAGATTCAGCAGGTCTTTATGTAACTGCATACATGCTCTTGTGCACCAGAGCAGTTGCTCCAAGGCACGCCGAAATACGAAGATAATTAAACTGCCAATCCCTGCGAGGAACATGACAGCCAGAGAAAACCAGAGCCTTCATCAGAACAGATGAGTGGTGGGGTGGGGGGGTAGGTGTGAAGCAATCTGCAGGATGTCAGGTACTTTTTTTTTAAAATAGGTACTATCAGTGACGGTGTATGGTCCTAGAAATAGTGCCATCATTAGTTGGTATGCATGAACACAGTAACACACTAGCTATAAACATATTACCAGGATGTTGATGAGGCCAATTAACACTATGTTAACTTGATTTCTTTTAAAAGGGTCCATCTGATCTGATTGAGGTGATAATATTAATCCTGTATGGTTCGGGTTAGTAGATTTGACACTGACTTCATTTATCATATGTAAATGTGCCACACAAAACAGATCCTAACAAATGGTAGATTCAGGCATGGATTAGTATTGATCTGCACAGCCTCCTCCTGTCACACAGGGATGAATGAAGGCTTCATACACAGAGTCAAGGTAATGTCACACATACAGACAATGTAGACTCACCAGTTCACCTCTAGTGGATGTTTTTGGTGGTGGGAGGAAGCTGGAGAACCCAGAGGGAACCCAGAGGGAACCCAGAGGGAACCCACACAGACAAACAAACATACAAACTCCACACAGAAAAGTTCCAGGTCCTCAGGTGGATTTGAACCCAGGACCTTCTTGCTGTGTGGTAAACACTGCACATCATGCGACATTATTATGCTACAAAAGAATGCTACACAGCTTGGCAGTGCTGGAGGTAAGTGAAGGGGATGTTGTGATATCCTGATGGAAGCCTTATAAACCTGAACTTTACTTTCTTTATGCTTTTCATTTCATCTTTAAGCCTCATGTGTTAGAAAGTTACCCACATCCTTTGTGTCAGCAGGTCAAATTTAACTCAGCCCCAAAACACTCAAAAAACAATGATTATCATCCAATATTGTTTTTCACCTCATAAATAACCTTTTATGAATTCATATACATGCAATCACTGTTTTACATACAAGTCCTTTTCAATTAAAAAAAGGTTTAAGTTCCCTCATTATATTTCCTATAAGACAAGGGGTCATTATGTTATCTGACTTTAATAGACTAATATTAGAACACACTTTCCAGAATAAATTGTTTGTGGTTTTCTTCACATACAATTACACATACAATTAACCATAATGACGTCTGTCTATATATGTTAGGAAAAAGGTATGTTTGCTTGGGTTCTACTGCCTAAAGGGACAGCGGCCTCTGAAAGGGACCAGGTGCTCATCCATGGTGACCTCTGGCCCAGGATTGTAGATGTATGGAAAGTGCTCCACCCATTTGTCCCAAACACCTCTAATGGGAGTGAGTTTGTCATTTACATGGCGAATAACTCTTGTTTCCCAATTGTCAAAGCGTAGAACTCTTGACGATACATGAAACGTCTAAATTGACATGGTGGCACGAAAAACACTTCAGCCTGACTCAGCATCCCATAAGCCAGCTGTAGCCTCATTACAGGATCTTTGCACCCCAGCAAGAAGCAACAGCCCTAAGCATTGAGCTTTCGTCTCATTTGGGCCCACCTCTTCATCAGACGTGACTTATGATCAATAGTCTCATAAACAGTGAGAGTCTTGCTACAGTAATGTTGAAATAGATGCTGCTGCAGAATGAAACTGACAACTCAGGCAGTCTGCACATGTTGACAATTGCAGTCGGTCATGTGTGGACAAAAAGGTGATAGAGCAGTGCCGCTATTAGCTGGGGAGATGTCCTCTGGTGGCTCGTTCAGTAGCAGTGTTTTTCTAAGGTCTCCCTCTCAGCCTAGCACACTGAACGAGACAAGGAAGGAAATATGTGAGAGCGCCAGGCAACAGGGAATATCCATTTTCTAACCCAAATGTGATCTGCTCCGTTGAAATGAAATCAGTGTGATCGCTCTATTTGTAAGCATAAATGAATGATTCCTCGCTGTTTGGGGGCACGGAGGATTGTACAGCCTCAGTCTGGCACAGTTCTGTGTTTTCCTTTTCTAACATGATAAAAACACGACTTTGCTCAGAGTTTCTGTGCCTGTTATGAAGAGAAGAGATGTGGACAAAATTCCCCCGACGGCCATGAATATACAGACTGAAGACAGCAAACTGCTTATCATCAGTCTCTGAATACACACCATTCCAGTAGGACAGATAATAAGTGGTAAAATGTTCGTAAATGCAGAGCTCATCTGTCTGTTTTAATACCATGTGAATGTGCCACCATGTTGACATGTTGATGACCTACCAATACATTTGTTAGAGATATTTAAGATCTGTAGACGATACATTTTCCTGTGGCCCAACAAGCAGATTTTTTTCACTTATTCAGAGAAAAATCTAAACATCCACTTAATGGATTAGAAAAAAAATGTAAAGATGCTCCTGGTCCCTGAAGAATGCATCAGTATTCTACTGATTGTGATGAACCACCGTGAGGTTAACATTTAGGTCAAGCCAGCTGACATTGGGCGAGAGGCGGGTTCACCCTGGACAAGTCACCACACAGAAAAGGTGGATCCAGGTGGATTCTGGACCCAGAACCTTCTTGCCATGAGGGGACAGTGTTACCCACTAAACCACTAATATAAGATTTACTCCTGTAAATCTCCTTGTACATTTTTTCAAATGGAAAAAGAAATAGTATGTCTCCTGTAAATGTTATTTAAATCAATAAGAAGCTGTTGAAGAAGCCCTTTAATATACCAGTGAGGCACATCTGTGCTCCTACATTTACTAATATCAGTTGCCAAGTTCAGTTCCACCTTTTCAATCCACTGCAATTTTTGCACATCCAAGGCCATAAAGGTAGATTTGACCCTAAATCAGCCAAGCTCTTCCGTTCATAATGCAGCTCAAACAGGCTCTGCATGATGAATACTTGGCTCCAGGACTGCAGTGTCCAGTAGGATCATGTAAATACTGTTTGAATTCATTGCCCTGTGCATTATAGCAATAAAGAAGTGGTCAGAAACGTATTGATTTTTATCAGTGAAACCTGCTGAGTTGAGATTATTACTGTTTAAAACAGTGAGGCGCTGCCTGTTCTCATACAGACATAACCTGGAACACAGTTCATTGACCATATGCCGTCACTGCTAAGCTTTATTTAAAAAACAACATCAAAGTATGAACCAAATGTGGGAATAAAACACATATTTGAGTTCCTCCAACAATATGCTAATCATCCCCCTCAATGTTCCTCTCTTGTCTGTTTCTATGCTGATTGTCTCTCCCCCTCCATCCCAAGTCTTTAAGGCTTCATGAGGAGGGAGTCACATAGCTTCTCCCTCATCAACTTCCTACATATTCAACTGCTCTTCCCACTTCCTTCAGAAAACATAATAGGATTTAGGGCCAGAGGGGAGAACGGGTGTTTGTTTGATGGTGATGTACATGCAGCCTCTGAGGTGTGAGGTAGACCAGTGCATCGGTCCCTGTGGCAGCAAACCTGCTTCACATACATGCTGACATTGTGTAAGCAATAAACACTGATACTCGGGGTTTTGCATACAGCATAGTAGCAGAAATGTTGCAACAAAAGAATAATATCCATCCATAGCCTCCAATTTCACTGAAAGGCACAAACCAACAACAGATGGATTTGACTACTGTTGGACTAAATTGCAAGAGACTTGCAAGTGACATCAAGTAACATTGCTATCATTTCACCTCACCTGTTATCTACCAGGTTAGTGTTTGTGTTGATCAGGGTTTCAGAGGATGGACCCCACGATAAAAACACTGAACTGACCTGTTCAAAACTGGCCATGTGAAGATAAGAGAGGTTAAATGTGAAAACAAGCCCTTTGGTATGAGTCGACTGAGACGTGTTCAGCTCCCAGTGTGCATAGCATTCAATAAAACAGCATGTCAATGTGAAGAGTTCTGTCACCCAACTGTACGGAAACACAAACCTCAACTATCTGAAATCATTTGACTTTGATGGTTCCAGCAGAATATTTGTAAAATCATGTCTTTTCATATCCTTTTTTTTCTTTGGGTTGCATAAAAAATGGTATTACACAAATATGAAAACATCCCTTGGTGGAGATAACAAATGTCAGGAATTTAGATTCTGGTCTTAACCAAAGTTCAACCAAGTATATCTGTTGGGTTTGGCTTTTTAGGGGAGTTAAAGTAAATGTGACTTCTGTGTTCTAAAAAGATTTTTAAGTCACTTGCATCAGTGTTAAGATGCATAGCAGTGATTAAAAAGAGCTTTAATGGTCCTTTACTAATCAATACCTGCTATACTGAAGAATCAACTGCTTCTTGTTAGTCATTAAATGTGAACGCACAAATGTTTAATGATAATTGCTTAGCAGGGATGTAGCTTTAACTGATGACATAACTAACTACGCTCTAAACACAGTGTGTAGCTTGAGTCACAAAGGGCCTCTCAATGAAAAGAAAACAAAAGATGTGTGTGGCGTTGGATCATGGGAGTTATTGTTTTTATTGTTACACCATCGCTGATGAAAATGTTTCCGACGGGACTCGAGCAGAATTGTTCACAGATGAGGTAAAGTTTTATTCACCTTATGTTGAGTCACATTCACTGATGGGACTAAACATTATGGAGAATGTAAGTATTTTTAGACAATGAATGAATATTTCATATTTAAAATCAATACTTTTCTGTTAGCTAGGATTATAAAAGCTACAGTGTCTGTGTGTTTGTGTTTGTGTGTTTGTGTGTGTTTGTGTGTTTGTGTGTGTTTGTGTGTCTGTGTTTTTGTGTTTGTGTGTGTTTGTGTGTTTGTGTGTGTTTGTGTGTGTTTGTGTGTTTGTGTGTCTGTGTGTTTGTGTTTGTGTTTGTGTGTTTGTGTGTGTTTGTGTGTGTTTGTGTGTTTGTGTGTGTTTGTGTGTCTGTGTGTTTGTGTTTGTGTGTGTTTGTGTGTTTGTGTGTGTTTGTGTGTTTGTGTGTGTTTGTGTGTTTGTGTGTCTGTGTGTTTGTGTTTGTGTGTGTTTGTGTGTTTGTGTGTGTTTGTGTGTTTGTGTGTGTTTGTGTGTTTGTGTGTGTTTGTGTGTTTGTGTGTCTGTGTGTTTGTGTTTGTGTGTGTTTGTGTGTGTTTGTGTGTGTGTGTTTGTGTGTGTTTGTGTGTTTGTGTGTGTTTGTGTGTTTGTGTGTGTTTGTGTGTGTTTGTGTTTGTGTGTTTGTGTGTGTTTGTGTGTTTGTGTGTGTTTGTGTGTTTGGG
>CM075190.1:3695000-3880000 GCA_037577475.1 Chaunax sp. Z400 | reverse complement strand
TGTGTGTTTGTGTGTGTGTGTTTGTGTGTCTGTGTGTCTGTGTGTTTGTGTTTGTGTGTTTGTGTGTTTGTGTGTTTGTGTGTGTTTGTGTGTTTGTGTGTTTGTGTGTGTTTGTGTGTCTGTGTGTCTGTGTGTTTGTGTTTGTGTGTTTGTGTGTGTGTGTGTGTTTGTGTGTGTGTGTGTTTGTGTGTGTTTGTGTGTGTGTGTGTTTGTGTGTGTTTGTGTGTGTGCCGTTGTCAGATTTGTGGTGTTTGTGAATGGGCTGCAATACCTAAAAGGTAACACCACAGGCGTATCTCCCTGAAACTACCCCTATCATCATCATTGTAGGAACATTTTATGAACATTTATGGACCTGGAGCCTGTCTTATAAAGCAAGCTTAATAAATAAACCAGGCTTATTCTGGTTAGTCTGGCTTATTTTCACATGATTCGATTCCATGAAGCGAGTTCAACATGGTTTAAGCTGAGTTACTGTGGAAACGTATTCTGGGAAACTAGCCTGGTCCAGGGCAGGCTAACCGTCAGGCTAAGCCTCAGTTGTTGTTGAACCATCTTTGTCTTTGATTGTTTTTGTTTTTTTTAACCAATCACGGTGCAAAGACCAGGATGCAGTGACTGGCTAAACAGCCACAAAAGAAAAGGAAACTTCTACATGTTTAGGTTCATATCATTAGCGACCAGGTTAGGGGTAGGTTGACATTTTGAACGTGTAGGACATTAGCTCAGAGGTTGTTATAGTTTCCCATAGAGGTGGGGATTCTGACGCTTAAAGCAGATGGCAGAAAAGAGGACAAAGGAAATGTGCCTATATATCCTAAAATAGATCATATGTCCAGTAGCAGACTAAAACAGCTCATTCCATGCAGTTGTGAACCCAAACATACATTTAAAAACCATCCACTTGAGTTAGGACAAATTTTAAAACAATATATTTATACTTAATACCTCAGTGAAGAGTTATTCAGTCATATTAATTGTGTGTAACAAACAATAGGCCCTGCTGCTCCCACTACTATTTATTGTTATCTCTTTGCTATTGTAGGTTTCTTACTAAGAAATATCTAATTGCATACATTTTTAATTGATTTGCTGTTATTTCAAACTGCACTAGTACTAGTAATTATTTTTCTATGTAATGTGAATAAATGTTAAAGAATATATCTTTTAAGTCATTGCTATGATGCCATGTCTTTTGTTGTGTTTCCTGATTGCTCCAGTGGCTGTGAGATTGTTTGACTTTTGTGCTCTGAGGTTGTTATAGTTGTAGTTCTTAGTGTGGATAGCCTTTAAGACTTTCAAAGAATGATCTTAAACTCTTCTTGTTTCCTAATAAAAAGGAGCCTCTGCACTCTGTATGTTCATTATCCTATATATTGACATGTCAGTGTTTGTGGCCGTCCTGTGGGACATAAACGTGTCCTTTCTATGTCGGAGCAGACTGCATATAAAAACACGTTGTTAGGAGCGGCTTTATGGTTGCCTGGGGATCCTTCCGGTGCACAGTCCCTCCAAGTGAGGAACCTTCCCTCCCGGCCTCCTCCTCTTCTTCACTCAATGAGCCTTGTGTCCATCTCTTTGCCCACAATCCTCTAAATCTCTGCAGTGGCACAGCTGGTTGGATACAGCCGTCTGAAGAGGCCACGGCTTGGAGGGAAGGTTGGCTTAAAAAGAAACGCATCATTATGATCTGCATGAGTCTCAGTGGTGTGTGTGTTGGGGACATTGAACATGCAAGTGTGATGTATTTGTGTGCCCAAGTGTGTATGTGTGTGGATTCCTCTGTATGTGTGTGTGGAGCTACAGGAGGATGTTGGGAAGATTCATTGTAGGATATTCACATGACGACCAGCTCCTGCGGCTCTAGAAGCACATGACTGCCACCAGTTGTCAGTGAGCTGCTACTACAGAAGGAGATCTCTGCACAAACACCACACAGGACTTTGTCTTCAGCTCTGAAAGCTCTACAGGGACGAGTGGTAGTAATCACAGGACTCGAGTTGATTTTACTCTGGGGTTACGCTGCCATTGGTTGATGTAAGGGTTCCGACAGGAGCAATCTATTATTTTATGCTTCAATTGGATTTCATCAATATATTTAATGTAATGCATGTTTAATTATACAGGACATATCATACATATCAAAAACCCAAATGTTTTTTTTCTTAAAACTAGATTTATTCCATGTATTATTATTGAATAAAAGATGAAACCACAATCATAATAACACCCCTATTATTGTTTGATGTTACACTGACATGTCATTAAAGTTAACTTGTTAGGATTTAAAACCAAAGTTCATGGCTTCAGTCTCAACTTGATCACTGGAATATGATTTATCCGGGACATTTGGGACCTCTATATCAGTTCCTTCTGTTTGTTTGAATGCAGTGATAACTTTTTTTGCATGAATATAGTAACATATGACAAAACTCGTCTTTCACCACTGGAGCCCTGAGATGTTTTTTGGGATGTTTTTTTACAAGCCCGCTGGATTAATAATTGTGGTTTGGTACTGAACTGTCTATGTTTAATGGTACAGAACAGAACTGCCTCTGGACTACCGAGTAGCGATTCCACTTAAATCAATCACTGCCAAACCTTTAGCATCGGTGAGGGCATCTGGGTGAGAGAGTAGAACAAGAGAGAGAGAGAGAGAGGGCGAGAGAGGCGTCACTTTTCAGCTTGACACAGACAACACTCACAGCAATACCTGCAATGTGAAATGCAAAGATGGAAAGGACAACACATCTAATCTGAGGAAACACCTGGTCAAACATAGAATATACATTAATGCTGTGCATTGTGTTTAACAGGGTGAAGCCAAAGCCGAGTCCTGCAGCAGCTGCAGCTGCAGCTAATGTTAGTATGTTTACAGCCAGAGTTCAACGCTACAACCCCGTTTCCAAAAACGTTGGGACGCTGTGTAAAATGCAAATAGAAACAGAATATGATGATGTGCGAATCATTTAAACCCCATATTTAATTTAAAATAGCACAATGACAACATATCAAATGTTGAAAATGATCAATTTCATTGTTTAAAAAAAAAATTATACGTCCATTTTGAATTTGATGCCAGCAACACGTTTCAAAAAAGTTGGGACAGTGGCAACAAAAGACTGTAAAAGCAGTGAAATGCTCAAAGAGAACAGCTGGTGGAACATCTCAACATTAATGAGGTTAACTGGAAACAGGTTAATAACATGACTGCGTATAAAAATGACATCCATGCAAAGAGGAAACCGTATATAAACCAGATCCAGAAACGCCCCACCTTCACTGGGCCTGAGCTCATTTAAGATGGACTGAGGTGAAGTGGAAAACTGTCCTGTGGTCTGACGAGTCAACATTTGAAATTCTTTTTAGAAATCATGGACGCTGCATCCTCCAGGCTAAAGAGGAGAGGGACCATCCGGCTTGTTATCAGCACACAGTTCAAAAGCCAGCATCAGTGATGGTATGAGGGGCATTAGTGCACATGGCATGGGTAACCTGCACATCTATGAAGGCACCATTAATGCTGAACCATATAAACAGGTTTTGGAGCAACATATGCTGCCAAGTAGACAAAGTCTTTTTCAGGGAAGGCCTTGATGAAATCCTACATCAGGCAAGAATGGAAAACATCCCACTTTCAAAATGACAGCAACTGGTCTCCTCAGATCCAGAGAGATTCCAGCCAAGTTTGTGACAAAAGCAGGTATTTTAAGGCAAATATTATAATAATAATAATGTTATGCTAGTGGTAATAATAATAATAATAATAATAATAATAACAACGTATTTGTTCAAAGTGAAGTTACATCTATTATGTGTGTTTGATTTAGGGCTGAAAAGGGTATGACATGTACTTCTGTGTGTGTTGCATGCAGCAGACAGTGTCAGCATTAAATGTGCTCTGCTCTCTCACATTTTCTGTGTGTGAGACGTACCTGCCTGTCAGCTCAATGCTCTGACTGACTGGTCCCTGAAGCACACAGCTTTGATCATAGTATTAGAGCTGAAGATTCAACCCTTGACATGTGTTTATCTAAGCTGAGGATGAAACTCAGAGGAATCAAAGAGCATTTACCAAAGAACATGAAAACAGAGGCGGAGGGAAAAGAAGATTATAGAACGGAGATGCTGAAAGTTAACGGTTTCCCTCCCACAGAGGTAAAAATGTCAAAGACTGTGTTTCTCTGCAGTATCTGATCTTTAAAAATACACAAGCAACCAATTTATAAGAATAAAAACTCTTGAATTCTTAACTGAAAGAATATACTGACATGGGTTTACAATAGCTCATGATACCATTACAGTATGTGGTTTGACAGCATTAAAAGACAATATTAGAGCCCGTGATCTTAATGAGATGGGCAGTGTGACATGGTGTGAGGTTTGGTCACTCATCATTGCTCCTCGTCTTCTCCCACTTTGTCCTATTTTTCTTGTTTTGTGCGATAAAGCAATAAAGGTCATTTTATTTCTTCTCCATTCAAAAGACTCACAAGGAGATGCTGCATTGTGGGTGGGGCCTAACAGGCCTGGCCCCACCCACTTATGCATCCTAAATGACTGGGACAACATGCACAGTACTTTCTAACTTTTATTCTTAATTATTTAAAAAAACATGTTCAATATACCACATAGCTCTGTATAACTATTAAAGTGCACAATAATTAGACCAATCACAGCAGGGTAAAAACAAACTAATGAAATAGATAATGAGTGTGTTAGATTAACATGTGAGAAGAATTAAGATTGACAATCATCAGCTGTGTTGTTGGTGGGGCGCTAAAAATTAAAATCTGCATAGGGCTCCATAAAGGCCTGGGCCAGCTCTGAAGAGATGTGTCTTTACTGTGAGTGTAGACTGGAGATGATGGACCAAAACATCTTTTTGATATTGCAGACTACAGTTATAATAATTGTTGTGACACAACAGACATCGATTTGTATTAGCCTTAAAATATTTTCCCCTTAAAGTTCATTTCAGCCAAAGTATTTTTAGTATGATACCCTTGAAAACTGCATGTAAACCATAATAAATGTACTTAAACCCTAATATGTATGTATATTACTGTATATGAAGGGAGTGTCCAGAATCACAGCTGTCTAGAATGTGTGTGTTAGCAGTTAGAATGCAGATGAGGCCACTTCATTTCATAGCTGCTAATGCATGTCATTGAGACTGAGAGAATCTACAAAACAATAACACAAGAGTTAGAGCTGAATTTTCCTGCATCACTTGCTTGTCTCTATAAATTAAATAGATCATTCAAGCAAGATCATCCAAGCAAGATGATATTTATATGTCGTTGTTCTAAATCACTGGTTGTATTGTCTACACAATCACCATTAAAATAATAATATTAATAATAATAATAAAAACACTTTACATAGGATACTATGTAACATAGGATATGTTTCATTTTCACAGTACATGAGCATGTCCAACATGCTTCGAGTGAAGTTCCAGGAATGTACAGGGGGTAGGATGGTGGGGGTGAGGATGTGGGGGCTAGTAGTTTGACTGCTAGTGTGTAATGTCTGCTCAAAGGGCCCGGATGATTTTCTTGGCTGCTCCACATTCATGCAGCTGACAAACCACACTGACACTCAGTATGGCAGCACGCTCTCAAGGGCACATGGATAAAAGTTCACCAGGAGCTTCTGCAGCAGGTTCATCCTTTGGAGTTTGTGCATAAGAAAACGTTACTTTATCACTAACTGAGTCAGTGTTGGTGCTGCAGGACAGGTTCTCAGATACTGCCAGGCCCAGGAACTCGAAGCAGGGAACCCTCTCAAGTGCCTTGCTACTTATGAAGAGTGGGGAGTGGTTGTGCTGTCCTGGTTTTCTATAGTCCACTATCATCTCCTTGGTCTTTTTGATGCTGAGTGTCAGGTTGTGATTGTAACACCAGACCTTTGTTCCTCACTCTTAAAAGCATTGCTGTTGGTATTCATGTCCAATATGTCAAAGAAAGAATATATAGTGTAGAGATGTGAAAAAATACAAGTGTAAACATTTCTGTGTTTGCACAATTTGATGAAGACATATGAAATAGTTTTAAAATGATGTCCCCGACAAAGAATGTTTACAGGCAGATGGACAGAGTGACAGCTATAGTCTCCTGCTTTATACAGCATGTCATGGGTACATAATAAGATATTTCTGCAATAGAAATGTTTTAGAATAATATTTACAAAGTGGTAAAAATCAATCTGACAAACAACATAACAACATAATATCAGTCATTTCTGTTTAAGTGAGACCATTTGGTCAAAAGAAGGCAAACAGAATGAATGTCTGTAATCAAAAGGCCCAGAAAAATTCATCTGGCCCAGACTTAATCCTGGACTTACGCCTGCTCACAAGACTGCATGTCTCCTCAAACATAACATGTCCTATTAGCTTAAAGAGCAGGGATGACATTATTCTACAGTCGCTTTAATGAAAAGATCGTCACCAGTCATGTTCATCCATCTGACTTCCCTTTTCGATGTGGGTGGCACTCCTTCCCAAGTCCATTCGTTTCTCCTGAGAATGTCATTGAATGTGCTAGGGACTACTGTCAGTACTGGATTACAGACACATTTGGTGCAGCAGCAGGAGGGTGTATGTGGGATTGAATCTCACCAAAAAATTCTCACCGTTTTCATTCTTTTACTTCAACCTATGAAAAATGGGAGCAAAAACAAAAGTTTTGCATTCATATTTCTGTTGAGTGTATTCTTTGGACAACAGTGGAACTCTATGGCACAGAGGAATGAGATGTATCAGGCTTGGACACATAAGTTCACAAAGATGATTTTAAAGATGGATTTGGAACATTAAGTCTTACCTGATTGTAAACCATGTCTCTTTAATGGAGCAGGCTACACTGTGATAGAGGAGGTTCAGTAAACTGAATAGTGTAACACCAATACTTTCTCTCTGTCCCTCCCTCCAGACACATTCCACTTCCATAGGCATCCTCATTGCCATTTACCTGTCCATCAATGCCCTCAGTCTTTTCTACCTGTCCCAGTCACCTGACTCCCACATCAATGTTCCTGCCCATTACCATTACTTGTAGATAAGGCTGTCACCATATCAGATCTACACTGTGTGATTATTGTGGCCAAAAGAATTCACTTTATTGTTGTAATTTCAATACAAAATCTCCTTTTGAGCAGCAGTAGGAGAGTAGCACTCTGTGGTGGTAGACAACTGTGTCCTCTTCTTTCTGTTTGATGGCAAATGGCAAACAGCATTAAGGCCACTGCCACCTACTATGAAAAAATATAATAATAATAGTAATAATATTATTATTATTATTATTATAATAATAACATTAATGCAACAATAATAATAATAATAATAATATAATTATAATAATAATAATAACATGAATACAATAATAATAATAATAATAATAATAATAACATGAATACAATAATAATATAATAATAATAATAATAATAAATATAATAATAATAATAATAATAATAATAATAATAATAATAACATTAATACAATAATAATGATAATAATAATAATACACATATTATCTCCGTCCTCATCCGCAGAGCAAATTCAAAGTTGAACTCCACACATAGACTTACTGTACCTAAAACCTGTACATAGATCCACAAAAATGTATGGTGTGAGTTGGCCTTTAGCACAGACACCAGGTAAGATTATAAAGCTGATGTCTAGTCCATTAGCAGAACAAATGTTATTCAAATTGTGTTGAATGGTGTTGAAACTTCCTCTTTCAGATGTTAACCAGGAAAATTGTTGCTGCTGCCCTCAAGCTCATGGTTATCTTGATGCTTCAACACTCAACACCAGTCCTTTGCACAATTAGTGTATTGTTTACACCTTGCACTGTAAGGCCATGCACCAAAACAGAGCTCTTTGTCCATCTGCCCATATTTTATCAGTAGTCCAGTGTGTAACAGTTGCCTCTGGCTTCAGTTCAGAGTGTCATCAACCTCAATTCAGACGGAGCGAGCTCAGTACATTTCAGTGTTTTGATGGCTCTCCAGGGTCAGGCACTTGTCTGCTCCTTCCTTTTCATCTTCAACCAGCAGTGGGTGGTACTGTATGACTCACATGAAAACACAGTCACTGTCATCAACACTAGCTTTCTCTTCCGCTCTAAAAACAGGAAAAAAAAGTATTCACACAGACTCAAACCTTTGGCACGCAAGGCCTCCAGTATCCTCTGTTCAAATACAAATAGATCATTTGTTTGAAGAATATTTGACAACAGTATCACACTCCAATTACAATCAGAGCAGCTCATTAACTATGGGACTTAATACGCCATCGGACCCAGAGAGCACAGCCTCCCACAGGAGCCTGTTTTGCATAACAGATCTCTGACTGTCAATTACAGCATTTTGTATCTCATTTTATGAAGGTGAGAGGCAGGTTATCTGACCGACGGGGACTTCAATTAACAAATGACAAGATGAATTTTCTTGGAAATGTATTTCGTTATGACATCACTGCCAGTCCTCTCCAGGCATAGACATGCCCAGACAGAACTAGACGTATACTCAGAGAGCTCATATCTTGACCAGGCTGATTCTATGATATGCAGATCTACAAATACCAAAACTGCCTGAGTAATGTCTAAATACATGGCTCTGTGTAGCTGAAGTGTCAGCATCACCTCTCAATCATTATCTGTGACCCACAGGAAGTATATGGTGGTATCTGCTAACCTCCTGTATTTTCTTCTTCTTTTTATTATTATTTTGCAATGTGCTGACATTTCTGTACGCAAGTCTTTTGAGTCGCAGGCTTGTAGCAGCCAGACAAGAAGAGTGTGCAGAGTGTGAGGTTGGACTGCAGGCTAAAAATAAAGCAGCCAGGTGACATCAAAACCTTTTACGTCTCTGATTGGCTGCTGTTGCTGCTGCCACTCACTTGTCCGCTGAGGCTCTCTGGAGCTGGGAAGGAGGAGCCAACCTGTAACTAAATCCCACACATTGAGAGTGAAAATTATGTGTGTATCCATCCATTTCCTATAACAGCTTATCCTTTGCTGAGTCATGGAGGGTCCCCAGGTCTGGGACCCAGAACCTTCTTGCATTGAGGCGACAGTGCTAAGCACTGCTCCCATTTGGATCTGCTCCAAAATGCATTGGGCTCTTCTCCGGCACATGAAACACCCTTGGTTTCAAGAAAATCTGCCCAGTTTCTTTTTTCTGTAATCCTGCAGACTGTAAACATTTTCAGCAGCGATGCAGTTCCTCTCAGCTCCTGAAGCATCTTTGTTTGCGTTGATTATTATTATTAATTAAGTGCTTTCAATACAAATTATTATATTATTAAAATGATACTATATTATATAGTTATCTGTTACAGTTACATTATTGAGGGGGACATTTTGTGGAAGGCGGGGACATGTCCCCCCTGTACCCCGGCGATTTCCGCCCCTGGCTGCAAAATGCTTTGAGAGGTCAGTCAGACTAGAGAGACACACTGAGTACCGTCCATTACTATTACAATATTCATTAATGTCAGCGGTCAGGTGTCATGTCAGTGAAATCCCAAAAGCATCAAACGGCAGACAGACAAAGTAGGGCTGCACAATATATCATTTCAGCATCAACACTGCAATGTGTGCATGTCTATATCTATAGTCATTAGTCACATTGGAGGAGACAACATGTTACAATTGCTGTTTGAAGCATTTCTCATGACTGACGTACAAGAAAAAGTCTGTTTATCTTTCTTTCTTTTTTTTGTTTTGAATTTGTTTACGTTCCTCAACATAGGTTAAGCAAATGTTTTAATAGTTGATACATGTAAAAATCACAAGTGTGACATAGAAGTCTATTTATGAAGTTTATCAAGAAACATATTGTTTTCCCTAAATACCATGCTGGTGTCACATTGATGTGAAACTGAAAGTGGAGGCGTGGCAGTGGACTGTTTTGTGAAAAGACCATCAACTCAAAATAATGACAATTATAATTAACTGTGTATCTAAAGAAGACTAACACACTGTATGTACTGTATTACTGTATTTGTTTCACATTGTAGGGTATATCAAAGGAAAAAATATATCACAATTTCAGTTGTTGTTTTTTTTCAATTTTGTGCAGCCGTAAGACAGTGGAGACCTGCTGCTCTTAGCAAATAAATCACCAGATATTTCCCCAGAAACCAAAAGGGAAGAGTGAATATTAACTTATTCACTGTATAAGGGGAAAATGAGATGAAAATGTTGGGTTTGCAGGTTCTTGATTTCTCCCAAAATGGCAACAACGAAAAGCAATCCAGTGTGAAACCTGCTAAGGAAGAGTTTTTGTTCCTACTGAGGTAATTTTATATTTTGATTAATGATGGGTACTTTAAATAATCAAACAATTACTAACAATGTAGCATTATCACAATTTATTGCAAATAACACAATGACCCAGAGAAAACTTGACCTTATTGGCTAAAGGTGTACAATATTATAGGTGAACTGCACAACATATCAAATCATTCTGTCCAATCCAATACACCAAACTTCTTATTTCTCTAAACTTTCAAATATGAGTATGTCCATACACTTTGTTCCATGTCATAAAGCTCTCAGAATTAAAAAAGTAAATTCATATCAGCTGAGGGAAGAAAAACATGGACAGAGCTAATGACTTCAAATGGATCGAGGTCCAGCAGCAATTTATGAAGTTGCCCTTTTTATTACGGAGGCACATTTTTAACAGGTCGAATAGAAGCAGCAAAATTACACACTGCATATGTTATGATAAATACTAATGAAAAGAAAAGGTGCCCAATTCTTTTGTTTGCAGAGCTGGAATATTTTGGTAGCCAGCAGCAATGAGCAGAGGGATGGAGTACGGCTTGAGTCAACAGGGAATGGTAGACCGGGGGGGAGAAAAGGAGGTGAGGGACATGAAAAAGGGAATGGAGAGAGAGGAGAAAGGAAAGAAAAATCAATAAAGTCATCAAAAATGAATTGCGTGCTGAAATGATTTCTTATGTCCCATCAGGAAAGCGACTGGGAGGTGGAATGCAGTGAGAAACCTGGATGTCCTTCAGCAGCACTGACTCCATCACTGAACTTCTGATCCACACTCATAGCAAAGCAGAGCAAACTGTACTGATGCCACCGCTTTCATACAAAGATATTCATTTCCATGGTCTTTGTGTTTCTCTGTTCTGCTGCTGATGTCCTCTCTGACTCTCTTCACTTTACACCATGCTTGGTATTTTCACACTATGATATTCAAGCAGAACTTCAATTTCAACATTTTGTATTACAAGAAGCCTGTTTTGCAAACTTAAGCAGATAAGGGCTAAAATAACATGCAGTTGTGTGTAAGATCCAGTGTTTGGGAGGCTTTACCCAGACAAGGGACACAAAAGAAAATGTATTTTTGCATTCATTTGTTGTTGTGATGGCAGTCATTTGATCCACCATTTTGGTCTACAATGATATACCTCAACAAGGATCAGATGAATTGGCATGAAATCCATATATCACAAAGAAATGCATGGTCCTCAGAGGATGAACCAGACTGACTTTGCTCATCAGGTCACCTTCCCTCTAGTGGCAACATAGAGATTAGATTTTTGGTTTGAAATGAAACATCTGGAAAACTATCAAATAAATCGCTATGGAATTTTACACATTCATGGTCGACATGGGATGAACCAGACTGACTTCTAGTTTCAACAGATTTTTGGTTTGAAATGAAACATCTGGAAAACTTTTAAATACATTGTCATGGAATTTTACACATTCACGGTCGACATGGGATGAATAAGTGTTTCCATAACTTTTCATCTGGTGCCATCATCAGATTCACCAGTGGCCTCAAGGGGATGCAAGATGGAGGGTGTTTACCCCCCTGTAGTGCCAACATGTTCAAAACAATGCTGCAAAAGTGCCCCAATGAATGCCTCTACAAGAGATAACACAAGCGTCCTTTGGGGTTCCCTCCCAGTGCACAAAAAATATTTAAGTTCCCACTCCAGTGCCCTTCCAGACAACAAGAAGTGATCAAGTTCCCTCTAAGGTTCAAGTTCAAAGTTCAAGTTCAAACAACTTTATTAATCCCCCTGAGGGCAATTAATTTATCCCTCCAGATCCATGCAGTAGTAAAAGCTTTTTCCAGCTCCATACCATTGCTAAAATCAGCCATTGCTAAAAAGTCTGTTGTGTCTTTTAATGACCTTGAGAAAGTTATCCATGCCTTTATTTCCTCCCACTTAGAGTGCAATTGACTTCACACTGGGATTATTCAGTCATCCATATGCTGCCTGCAATTGGTCCCGAATGCCGCTGCAAGACTCCTAATGGGCGCCTGGGAGAGAAGCCATATTAGCCCCATCCTGGCCTCTCTCCACTGGATTCCACTGGATTCCAGTTCAGGATTAATTTCAAAGTCCTGCTGTTTGTTTATTTGTTTATAAGCCATAAATTGGCAAGCCCCCTCTTACATCTGTGACCATATAACTCCTTATTCCACCTCCAGGACCCTCAGGTCATTTGACCTGGGGCTCCTAGCCGCCCCACAATCTAAATTTGAGCTGAGGGGTGACTGCGCCTTTGCTGTTGCAGCCCCTCAACTTTGGAACAGCATCCCTCTGTTTATCAGATCTGCCCCATCCATTGATTCCTTAAAGTCCAGACTCATAACATAACTCATAGCTTTTATCCTTTAGCATTTGGAACCACTTGATGTGGGTTTGTGTGTTATTTATATGTTATGTGGTTGGTAATGTTAGTTAAACTCTGTTTTTTACTGCCTATGTGTTTGCTGATTTGTGCCGTGTGTTGTTATGTTTGTTCATCTCTGAATTTATTGCCTGATTTTTATTATGTATAGCACTTTAATCCACTTGTGTTGTTTTTAAATGTGCTCTATAAATAAACGTGACTTGACGTCTTTAATTATATTTGCCCCTGCCCTCAGACAGTCTGAGTCTGCCACTGGTCAGGTTGGCTGGCATGTTTGGTTGGAGTGATATGCCTCACTATTGGATGGATTGACGTGAAACTGGACTTGTCATTCATATTCTCCCCCTGGAAGAATGCTGCTCTTCTAACTTTACATGTAAAAGGCCTCAGGTGTAGGTTAGTTTGGTGATAATCCTCCCTTTGATGCTGTTTTTGGGGATAAAGATGGAGATGTAAGTATAAAATCAGGCTGATGTAGATATTTTGAGTTACTCTTGGAGTATCTCCTCTCCAATCAGCTGCTCTGATCTTCGTCACCCGCCCACACAGATCTTGGATCCTCCAATCAGCTGCTAGGACAGGTGTCATCCTGCCCACTCTGCAGCTGCATACTGTAACAATGAGCAATGATGCAAATCAACATTACTATGGCTCCTACGTTATAACATGGATATTTATACATTAAATCATGTTGTACCATATCAATGAATTATCAGATTTTTTTCAAACAAGATTTTTGTCATCATCTCCTGTAGGACTATTTACAGACTCACTATAGCTACAAGACAGACTACTACGTGATCCACCCTGGAAAGGGTGAGGCACCAAAACTACTTGTTTGGGTGAGGACAGCTCTCTGGGGGAGTGTTGTTTGGTACCTGTGAGACTGCAGCTGAACTTTTCTCCATCTGCGCCATCCGCTGCACAACAGTCTGTAACATGAAGTGCCTGTGGGACCCTGAGCTAACGAGAAATTAGCTGTTGTGATTGGTCCAGACTTCACACATGACAGAAGCTTAAACTGTCTTTTCCTTTTTCAGAAAATGAAACAATAGTTTTAGCCTTTTTTGAGTATTTAAACATTCATTTCATTAATTAAAAATAAAAGTTAAGAATATTTGTTCTCCCAGTCATTTAGGAAGGGTCAGTTGGACAAGAGGGTCGGCCCACTGCAGTCTGACGACAGTCCTATGAATTGTTGCCCACATCTCTGATTTGTTCAGTGATTCAAATGTACCTGATTTAAATGGTTGGGATTTCAACCAAGCTTTAAAGGCAGGTTTAAGAAAGGAGAACTAGTCAAATAAAAATGGTGACAAGTATGGATGAGACTATCAGAACAGATAATCATAACTTATTTTTCAATCAACATCCAGACGTTACTTCAGTTTGTGGTAACAGAAAACAGCAGCTGATGAGCTCCCTCATTCTCTCCATGCCTTTTGTCCCGTTTCAGCCTCCATAGCTCTCCTCTCAGGCTGGTGTATATCTTTGCGTGTCCAGAGGGCTGTGTGTTTGCTCAAGAGCCAAAGTCATTATTTCTGTAGGAACTGGGTCCATACCTTTGGGGTTGAGTTGCTGGCGGTGGTGATGGGCTGGGACACGCTGCCTCATAGTGACAGCAATGGGCCGTTCAAGGGTTCACAGTCAAAATGAGGTTGTAGAGCATCAGCTGCTCAGCTTGTCTTCAGACAGCCTCGTTCTCATTCTTATTCAGCCTTCAGCTTTCACGACAGGCTGCCATTGTTGACCAGCCTAATAGCTTTCTCACAGAGCTTAGGATGCATCTCGAAGAGTCAATAAAAATACTTTGCATTGCCAAACAAGCCAATCAAAAATCTCATCATGGAGGTGGTGTAATGCATTGAATGTTTTCTTCAGTATGCTACACCTTTCTGTCAGCATTTTCTTTGTGGTGCCCCATGTCATATAGGTCTGAATAACATACTGTGGATTAGAGGATGTTCATACTGTTAACAACTGTTTAATCTCCATGAGATGGTTACATTTAGATCATGTTGTCTGTTATGTTTGCTGTTTTCAGTGCCATAAGCAGAGCAGGAATGTTGACCTTTGGCAGAAGGTTGGTACCAGAGCAAAAACAAAACGGTTCATTCTCCCGGGAACATGAATATCCTCTACAAATGTCAGCGTGGTCCACAAGTTTGATGATGAGATCATCATCTTGTTAAGCGTACTGAAACTTTTTGACCTTTAGATGACACTAGAGAGAAGCTACACTGTGAAACGTAAAGTATCAAGTAACTCAATCTGGATTTATTAGTTGTTTCGACCGATTATTTTGACTCTAGTTTCTCTTTGGATTGTTTGCACCAAGCTGACATGAGTGTGTAATAATTGTCGTTTCAACTTTATAATGCAAAAATATAAATAACCTGTTCACTTGTCCTGCTTAGTGGTTTCAACGTATTTATTTTAGATAAAGGAAGTCCTGACATTACTTTTGTAGTTAAGAGTATACTTAAAAGTGTGTATTGTTTTAACTCACAATGTGACTCTATTCCAGATCTGACAGAACTGTGATATAACGGGATGGGTGTAATTTAACTAACATATTGTATTTGAATATTCCAAATAAGGCCTTTTCTGAATGGAGCATGTTCTGATTAAGACGTGAGATAAGCAAATACCATTCAAGTTTTAGGAGCATTATTTGGACATGTATACAGTCAGAATATGTGTCTCTGGTTTCTACCTTAAGATGCAACACATGCACAACCCATTGTTTGTGGTTACCTGTGGTAGAGATAAAGATCCACCAGAGATGCATGGGAAAAGAAATGCCCACATTTCTGATCACAAGTAGGGTGACCAGATCCCAACCAACCAAATGTGGGTTCAATAGATACTAGATATATAATTATCTTAACAGGTCATTATGGTTAGATTAAAGATAACCAAATGTGATCTGAGCAAAACACTGGACAATGAGGCCTTGGAAGGATGACCTCTCCCTCTGCAGATATAATGTAAATGTTATTATGAATACTATATTACATTCCTGTCAGTATTTGTTTTTCCATGCCTTCCCCTAAATCTAAAACACTGGACCATTAAATTACTGTCATTGTTGCTTTTCTGCAGAAATCAGACACAAACACCAGAGGGAAAGTGAAACAGGTCTCATTTACAGAAGAGAGGTAAATAAAGGTCATGTCTAGTTAAACCTATGAAAAGCCTGTGAGTGTGGGAGAGATGTCTGATGTACTTAGGGTTTTCAAGGAAAAGATCTGCCTTCCTACAAACACAATTCTGTGTGCAGATTAGGCAGCACTGAATGAGCTGTTGTGGTAGGAGATGGAGGAATGGAAGAAAACAGGAAGAAATGTCGTTCGCTCTTACAAACACGCCATTATCTAGACAAGCACACAGATGGAAACAAAAAACATGTCCCATCTGTTAGTAATTCTGTGAACCCATGAGGACCTTTGTTGGTCCAAAAACAAGCACTGTTCTCAAGTGCAACTGAAGAAAAGAAAACTAGAACAGCGTGATTTTGTGGGAAAGTTGGGCTGAGGTAGAAGAGAGCCATAATAACATGAATAGGTTAAAAAAAGAGGGGTAGGTCAGCAGGAATCAGTCTATCGCTCATGAATCAGGAGGGGAGGCAAGTCAAGAGCCTCGTGACAGACTGACAATGGTGTGAGACTGACGAGAGGTGAAGAGGCAGGAAGGTCTGATTCACTGGTCGGTTGGTCTGGAATGCAGAGAATAGATTCAATGATGTCAATTTAAAAGAAGAAGGAAGGAAGAAAAGATGATGTAAAAACAACAAGAATGACTTGAGAGTAAGTAAGTGACTAAAATTGTTCTGTGGGAAATTACACATCCAGTTTAAACAGAGCTAGATCATAAAATGTACTGCAGTATAATGGCCAGTAGAGGCCAAATGGATTTAGCCCAAACCCAGCAACGCAAGCATATTTTCTACTGCTCTCACCAGAAGCAAGTGAGGCTTTTTACAGCTGTCTTTATCAGGGATTTTCCACTTAGAAAATGGTCAGCTCAGCAAAGGAAAGCGATGGGCAACAGCGACAAAAGAACAGAGGGGGGGAAATAACACTGGGATGGCTGTTTGAGAACAGTACAGTTTGACTGGTGGGAGGGTGTGAAGATAAGAGAAGAAGAAATAGATGTGCATTCTGCATTCTGAGGGCCACTTAGAATGAACTGCTGTATGTGACTGTATTTATGAGACAAAGCTCAATGCTGGTGTGTCTATCAGGCTGTTATGTCCACCACATGAGCCAAAATCAATGTGGGGGGTATTAAACCTAAATAAGTGGATCTTCTCAGATCATGTTGTTTCAGTCGAGGTTTGTCTGGAAGCTTTTTGGGTATTTAATATTAAATATCTGCTCTAGCTTCTCCATTACTGTTATTATTATACACACAAATGTGGTGACAATAATGACCTAAAATAAAGTGAACTTTCACACACTGCAAATTTGTTGAACACACAACAACAATAGGTTTTTAAAACAAAACAGCAACAACAATTCATGTAAAAATTAGGGCTGTAAACATGTTAACATATTTTAACGAAACTAATCACATCACCAAAGTTTTGCAGTGATGTGATGTCTTTCCTCTAAAGCACAACAAGTCTAGGTATCATCTTCACTAGGGCAGGAGTGTTGGAGGTGCAAACAGCCCGGATGCTGGCGCCAGAGTTTGAGATGTGACATCAGACAAACAGATCAACAAAGTCCATCCTAACCTAAGCTGAGTGAAAAAAATGTTTTTTCTTATTAAAAAACTCGATCCATTTTCTCACACTGGTACCCCACATTTGTTCAGCAGCTCTCAGTGGATATTGTGAATGGTCAGTGCTGTGTGTCTCCTGTGTTTGATTCATTAGCCCACAATGGAAACAGATTGACAGACAAAGAGTAATGTGTTGCCAGGTGCAACCTGCTGAAAACCTCCTGTGATGGCAAGTAAAGAAACAGAGTGGAGCAAGAAGACAGAGGAATGTGTGGAACACAAACACACAAATCTGAGGAGAGAATCCCAAAAGCCTGAGATCTCCTGCCTCATTAGCAGCTTAATGATGTGTATCATAAATGGTGTCACCGCTTCATCTCCACTGCCTCCCAAACCTTCGTCTCCACACTCCCTCCACCACCCACCTCTTTCTCTGTCCCTGCACAATTCAATCCCCCACTTCAGCCTCGCTCTTAGACGTGACTCCAGCAGACAATACTTTCAGTCCCAAAGCAGAGGATCAGGCTTCAGCTGCACGTCTGTGAGGCGGCCAAGAGTTCCACTTTTTGTTTGGAAGGAAAATATATCCTATAGTCATCTAATCATCTTCATCAAATGTCTAAAAATAATAAATAAAACAGTGTACATGCACACTTGGACACTTGAAGAAAAAAAACAACTATGTGAGACAGTCCTTCAAAGCAGAGTAAACTGTGAAAGACTGATCTCAGACGAGGGCAGTAAGCCTTTAATGTGCATACACAAAAGGGGATCAAACTGATCACCTTCTGATCATAATCCTGCCTTATCGTTTAGGTCACACTGCTTTATAAGCACTAGACTATAAAAGGAATGGATGTGAATGGTTGTTTCTCTCTCCATGTGTCGGCCCTGTGTTGAACAAACAGTCCACTATGTAGCTCCTCTTTTGCTCAGTCTCTCCTTCAGTTTCAAATAAATATGTGTGAATGTTGGATGTGTTTGAGAAACCCGTGTGCTTCATTTGATGTCTAAATCAATAAGACCACATCCACTACATGAGGCTGGCCTTGAGTCACTTCATCAGCAGTTTCATTTACACCGGATGGTCGGTGGCTTGAGGCCTCAGCAATGCTGAAACCAGCGACAGCTGACTGAGAATGACAAGGAAACTCAACACAGCGTCAAACGATATTGATAGCTAATCGTTTGTCAATGGAGAAATGCAGTGCTGAAAATTTGCTCTGAGTAAAATCAGCTTATGTATTAAAACATTGTGCAACAACAATAAGACCTCAATCAATACTTCCAATCAAATGTAACTGCACATGCATTTAAACAGAGGACCTCGAGGTCACCCAGAGACAACAGGACTCACTGCAAGAGCTGCGAGAGAAAAATGGACTCACATAAAGATCTTATAAATGCTTGATAGAACTGCAGACTCTGGGAATGGCACACAATAATGAGCTGCTGTGCAGTTTCACAGCTGTTAATGGATTGAGCCAGATGATGGTAATTTGCATGAATATGCAGCATAGACAAAACAGGAGCGCTTACTTTGTCAATCATCTCATGTAAATGATTCTAATTTTAAAACATCCTCACTTGTTCACAGCTGAGCTGATGACTAATGATTGTTCTCTGAGGGCTTTCACAGAGCTGTGCTCATGGTGTATTGATCACGCAAACGTTTCCTCATGTGTGGCATGAGATATCCATATACCCCCAACACAAACACACGAGAAGCCACTGTGGGCTTTACGTTCAAACATGAGAGGCCACTGTGGGCTTTACCTGCAAACACACAAGCAGCCACTGTGGGCTTTACGTGCAAACACACAAGAAGCCACAAAACACATGAGAAGCCACTGTGGGCTTTACCTGCAAACACACAAGCAGCCACTGTGGGCTTTACGTGCAAACACACAAGCAGCCACTGTGGGCTTTACGTGCAAACACACAAGCAGCCACTGTGGGCTTTACCTGCAAACACACAAGCAGCCACTGTGGGCTTTACGTGCAAACACACAAGCAGCCACTGTGGGCTCTACCTGCAAACACACAAGCAGCCACTGTGGGCTTTACGTGCAAACACACAAGTAGCCACTGTGGGCTTTACGTGCAAACACACAAGCAGCCACTGTGGGCTTTACCTGCAAACACACAAGCAGCCACTGTGGGCTTTACGTGCAAACACACAAGCAGCCACTGTGGGCTTTACCTGCAAACACACAAGAAGCCACAAAACACATGAGAAGCCACTGTGGGCTTTACGTGCAAACACACAAGAAGCCACAAAACACATGAGAAGCCACTGTGGGCTTTACGTGCAAACACACAAGAAGCCACAAAACACATGAGAAGCCACTGTGGGCTTTACGTGCAAACACACAAGAAGCCACAAAACACATGAGAAGCCACTGTGGGCTTTACGTGCAAACACACAAGAAGCCACAAAACACACAAGAAGCCACTGTGGGCTTTACGTGCAAACACACAAGAAGCCACAAAACACACAAGAAGCCACTGTGGGCTTTACGTTCAAACACACAAGAAGCCACTGTGGGCTTTACATGCAAACATGAGAAGCCACTGTGGGCTTTACATGCAAACATGAGAAGCCACTGTGGGCTTTACATGCAAACATGAGAAGCCACTGTGGGCTTTACATGCAAACATGAGAAGCCACTGTGGGCTTTACGTGCAAACATGAGAAGCCACTGTGGGCTTTACGTGCAAACATGAGAAGCCACTGTGGGCTTTACATGCAAACATGAGAAGCCACTGTGGGCTTTACATGCAAACATGAGAAGCCACTGTGGGCTTTACGTGCAAACATGAGAAGCCACTGTGGGCTTTACGTGCAAACATGAGAAGCCACTGTGGGCTTTACACACGTTCAAACACATGAGAAGCCACTGTGGGCTTTACGTTCAAACACACAAGAAGCCACTGTGGGCTTTACGTTCAAACACACAAGAAGCCACTGTGGGCTTTACGTTCAAACACACAAGAAGCCACTGTGGGCTTTACGTTCAAACACATGAGAAGCCACTGTGGGCTTTACGTTCAAACACACAAGAAGCCACTGTGGGCTTTACGTTCAAACACACAAGAAGCCACTGTGGGCTTTACGTGCAAACATGAGAAGCCACTGTGGGCTTTACGTGCAAACATGAGAAGCCACTGTGGGCTTTACGTTCAAACACACAAGAAGCCACTGTGGGCTTTACGTGCAAACAGATGCATCTTTGAGGGATTTACACAACCAATAAATGACGGGTGAGATTTTATTAGCAGCAGCCTTCAGAGATGCTGTATGTACAGTATGTCTGGGAGAGAGAGACATAACAGAGGGAGAGGATATATCAGCACACATAATCCTCCATCTGTTGTCGCTCATTGGGTATGTTGTACGATCACTGTTTGAATTACATTCAAATGGAACAACATGAGAGTTGCTCATGAGCTGAAGAAAACACATTTCCTCAAAGAAACATGGAGAGGGACAGCGCAGTGTTTAGAGAGCGACCCATGTAAAGAGGCTATAGTCCTCTAGAGGCCAGCAGGGGTTCGATTCTGACCCGTGGCCATTTACTGCATGTCTTCTCCCACATTTCCTGTCATGTCCTGTAAAATAAAGGCATAAAACTGCCCAAAAAATAACTTTAAAAAAAAAGAAATAAGGCGAACCAATTGAAATGTTCAAGCCTTATAAATTTTACCCTCATCACACGATCAATCAAGACTGTTGAAATATGTTATTGAGTAAAACACATTACTCAGTACAAAACACAAAACTGTTATCAAATCAATCAATAGTAGGTCAAATTAGCGCAGTTGCCTCAAAGCAAGAAGGTCCTGGGTTCAAATCCACCTGAGGAACTCACACTTTTCTGAGTGGAGTCTCCATGTTCTCCCTGTGTCTGTGTGGGTTCTCTCCAGGTTCTCCCCATGTCTGTGTGGGTTCTCTCCAGGTTCTCCCTGTGTCTGTGTGGGTTCTCTCCAGGTTCTCCCAGTGTCTGTGTGGGTTCTCTCCATGTTCTCCCCGTGTCTGTGTGGGTTCTCTCCATGTTCTCCCCGTGTCTGTGTGGGTTCTCCCCGTGTCTGTGTGGGTTCTCTCCATGTTCTCCCTGTGTCTGTGTGGGTTCTCTCCAGGTTCTCCCCGTGTCTGTGTGGGTTCTCCATGTTCTCCCCGTGTCTGTGTGGGTTCTCTCCATGTTCTCCCCGTGTCTGTGTGGGTTCTCTCCATGTTCTCCCCGTGTCTGTGTGGGTTCTCTCCATGCTCTCCCCTGGTCTGTGTGGGTTCTCACCATATTCTCCCCGTGTCTGTGTGTGTGGGTTCTCTCCATGTTCTCCCCGTGTCTGTGTGGGTTCTGTCCATGTTCTCCCTGTGTCTGTGTGGGTTCTCTCCATGTTCTCCTCCTGTCTGTGTGGGTTCTCTCCATGTTCTCCCCGTGTCTGTGTGGGTTCTCTCCATGTTCTCCCCTGGTCTGTGTGGGTTCTCACCATGTTCTCCCCGTGTCTGTGTGTGTGGGTTCTCTCCATGTTCTCCCCGTGTCTGTGTGGGTTCTGTCCATGTTCTCCCTGTGTCTGTGTGGGTTCTCTCCATGTTCTCCTCCTGTCTGTGTGGGTTCTCTCCATGTTCTCCCCGTGTCTGTGTGGGTTCTCTCCATGTTCTCCCCGTGTCTGTGTGTGTTCTCTTCATGTTCTCCCCGTGTCTGTGTGTGTTCTCTCCATGTTCTCCCTGTGTCTGTGTGTGTTCTCTTCATGTTCTCCCTGTGTCTGTGTGTGTTCTCTCCATGTTCTCCCTGTGTCTGTGTGGGTTCTCTCCATGTTCTCCCTGTGTCTGTGTGTGTTCTCTCCATGTTCTCCCTGTGTCTGTGTGGGTTCTCTCCATGTTCTCCTCCTGTCTGTGTGGGTTCTCTCCATGTTCTCCCCGTGTCTGTGTGAGTTCTCTCCATGTTCTCCCCGTGTCTGTGTGGGTTCTCTCCATGTTCTCCCCGTGTCTGTGTGTGTTCCCTTCATGTTCTCCCTGTGTCTGTGTGTGTTCTCTCCATGTTCTCCCTGTGTCTGTGTGTGTTCTCTTCATGTTCTCCCTGTGTCTGTGTGTGTTCTCTCCATGTTCTCCCTGTGTCTGTGTGGGTTCTCTCCATGTTCTCCCTGTGTCTGTGTGTGTTCTCTTCATGTTCTCCCCGTGTCTGTGTGGGTTCTCTCCATGTTCTCCCTGTGTCTGTGTGTGTTCTCTTCATGTTCTCCCTGTGTCTGTGTGGGTTCTCTTCATGTTCTCCCTGTGTCTGTGTGTGTTCTCTCCATGTTCTCCCTGTGTCTGTGTGTGTTCTCTTCATGTTCTCCCTGTGTCTGTGTGGGTTCTCTTCATGTTCTCCCTGTGTCTGTGTGGGTTCTCTCCAGGTTCTCCCTGTGTCTGTGTGGGTTCTCTCCAGGTTCTCCCTGTGTCTGTGTGGGTTCTCTCCATGTTCTCCCTGTGTCTGTGTGGGTTCTCTCCATGTTCTCCCTGTGTCTGTGTGTGTTCTCTTCATGTTCTCCCTGTGTCTGTGTGGGTTCTCTTCATGTTCTCCCTGTGTCTGTGTGTGTTCTCTCCATGTTCTCCCTGTGTCTGTGTGTGTTCTCTTCATGTTCTCCCTGTGTCTGTGTGGGTTCTCTCCAGGTTCTCCAGCTTCCTCCCACCACCAAAGACATGCAGTAGAGATGAACTGGACTGTAGGTGTGAATGTGAGTCTGAATGTTTGTGTCTTTCTATGTGTGACCCTGTGATGAACAGGTGACTTGTCCAGGATGAACCCCGCCTCCTGCCCAACGTCAGCTGGGATAGGCTCCAGCCCCCCCGCGACCCGACACAGGATAAGAGGTTACAGAAAATGAATGAATGAGTGAATACATTTGGGAGACATAAAAAAAAAAATATATGTACAGTTTTGCACAACGCTATTTACATTTCACAATGGTAGCAGCTGTACCCTCCTAGGAAATAACCCTGTATAATGTCCAAGTCAAAGTTTATGTTGACCATAAATAACTGACATCTAAATACATTGGCATTATTACTCAGCAACCAACCAACATTGTGATTTATTCCTATGCCAGATCAAACATGAGGTGTTATTATTTATAGTTGCTTTTGAAACATGCCTATATTGTCCTGATGATTCTAATTGCTCCAGCTGAAGGTTGTAGTGTTTTAAATTGGTCCAAAAGGTATTTTGATAATATGCTATAGAAAAGAGGTATATTAGTGTTTATATTCATGCATTAAGAAACAAATCACTTTAGAAAACCAGTTCATTGAATAATAAATGATGAAGTTACAGAAATATGTTAAAATATGAATTTGGAAGGAGCGTCACAGTGGCCTCCCTCGTCTACCTGCCTGTCTGCTCGTAGAAGCTGTTAACTCTTAGCCTGCAGCTTTAATGTAACCTTTTAATTTAGCCTGTAAATTCAGGCATTCACTCAATTATTTCTCCAGCTGTTGCCCATTTTTGTTTGACCACTTAGCAATGCGGCATTTGTTTGGTTTTAGTGAAGCTGCATAATGGAAAGATATCCTATTGAACATGCCTCAATTTGCAGGCCTCTGCTCTCTAGACTGCACTAATAACACTTTTAGTGTCAGATAAAACAACATGACAATGCATGACACATCTAATAATAGTTGCACAGGTGCTGCAATGATCAACAGGTTCAGTCCTTCACTGAATTACACTGTATGATCATATAGTTTTACCCTGTGCATGGATGCTGGACTGCTGCAGCACCATGTCGGAGTAAAATAAATGAGTTTATGGGAGGCTTTATAGTTTGTTGTGCTGTTTAAATCACATGTACTGCAGATGTGTGAATCCTTATGTGACCTCTTTATTATTTCATTCACATTAAACTATGGTTTTATAGAGCCTCAGAAAGGCAGCTCTGGTGTCAGCTGGTTCATTACTGATTCTATGAGGGTGTTAGCATTTCCCAGTAGCACACCACACCACAATGCATTTCATCTGTACTCAAATACTCTACTAAGCTAGTGCTCAGTCTGTGAACATCTCCTCATGGATTATCCTGTAAATTTAACCCCCTCTCATCAGTCACAGCCTTTCTCTGTGTTTTACTGTGGACTCAGGTTTTCTGACGGTGATGAAGTCTTTAAAAGTCACAGTATACATTGAGTTCAGATTGCCTGTGTGTAACGGTGTGACATATGACTTTAGTACCCGAGGTGCAGATGCTGCAGTGGTTTAAGCGTTCACCACATACAGTATGTGGAGATTGCATTCCTCCAGCGGTGGCTGTGGGTTCGATTCCCGCGTACCTATCCCTCACTCTTTCTCCCCATTTCCTGTCACAAATCTTCAGCTGTCCTATTAAAACTGTCACAAAAATAACTTACCTTAAAGGTCCAACAGCCAACGGTCAGTTTAATGTTAAAACTTATAAAGAAACCTTATTATAAAGAACCAGTCAGTGGACAGAAATACTCCAGATATCCTTTAGAGGTTGGGGGTTTTTAATCACAAAGAACTGAAGGAGCTTTTTGTTAAGGAAAAAGACTGATTAATTATGGAGCTAGTTCTGTGTAGATTACAGTAAAGGTTCAGTTGATCCATCATTAGGCTGACTTTTCTTTTGTTTTACTGCAGTAGAATGATATATGATGATGGCCATACAGAGAAGATGCTGTAAGAATTTGTGGGAGGAATATTACTTATATTTAAATGAACTGTGAGGCTAATCTTTCATTCAGATACACACCTGATGCCTGAATAGAGATAAAACCCAATCTCCAATCAAATTTGTGAATCTACTTGAAGAAAATGAAGCATTGCTGCACCAGCTTTGCAGAATACAAACTAAAACCAAACTGGTGGAGACAACTGGTGGAGCTGTTCACCATACAAACCAGTTCAGGACCCTTCACATCCTTGTTTCATGAATTTGAACTCCCTTCAGGAACATGATGGGGGGAACCCACAGCACAGGAACACTTCTTTAAGAGGTATTCTATCCTGTCATCTTATTAAACAGATTACTGCTGCTGTTTATTCTGATGAAAGACATGTAATAACTGTTCATATTTTAGCATTTTCATCCCAACCGTATTGTGGTCCAGTTATTTATTATCTTTATCTCATGAACCCACAGCTTCTAAGTGTCTGTAAAATATACATGTCTGTGAAGTCTGCATACTGTTTATAAGATCACAAGGGGGCTGGAGCCCATGTCTGCTGACATTGGACAAGAGAAGGGGTACAAGCCACTTCATCACAGGACCAACACATAGTGAAACAACAACCATTCAAGCTCTCATCCTGACCTATAGAGTCACCGGTTCACCTGTGGTGGATTTCTTTGGACTGTGAGAGGAAGCCGGAGAACCCGGAGGGAACCCACACAGACACACACAGGGAGAACAAGCACACTCTACACAGAAAGGACACACTTCTGGATTCAATCAGATATCAGATATGGAACCCTGGGACAAAATCTTATCAAACACATTAGCCAGTGATCAACACAAAATAAGATATATATCTGCATTGAAAATGTTTTAGATCTAAGAAGTGTTATAATCAACCCGACACAGGGGACGCATTCAACAGCATGATATATGTCATTTCTGTTTTAGTGAGACCAGCTGTTCAAAGGAAGGCAGAATATTAACTTCTGTCATTAAAAAAGGTCTCAAAGTTCATTTTGTTTTGTTTGTGTTTTTCAACTTATGCATCTGGCTAAAAAAAAATAGATTTGCAAGGTAGTATTTTCCCCATCCTAAACTAAAATTCTGCCTCTTTGCCTGAGTCATTTTTACACTAAAGTAAGCATTTAATTGTTCTTTTATAAAAGAATATATAGAAGAAGAATATAGGATTCTTAGCTGAAAGTAATGTGGAGTCTTTTCTTTTTTAATGTTGAACTGTTTAGGGAACTAATATAGCGAGTTTTCACATTGAATGAATAAGTGTCATATTATAGAGTTGTGTTCAGGAGCTTTGAATTTGACATGTGAGAACAACATACAGTGTAGATGCTACAAAAGATGTGTGTGTGTTTTATTGCTCAGAGCATTCAAACAACATGTTGAAAGCTGTTGGAAGTTTGAAGCCTTTACGGAGTGATTTTTACCAGAACATCTCTGAAACCACTGAAATACTGATTGTTGTTATCAAATAATAAAATGAAAGCTAATAAACTTTATTTAATCAGGTCGGTGTACATGGACAGCAACAGTTACGATGTAATAATCTTAATCTTATCATGTTGTTCAAGCTGTTCTGACATGAGGTTACCTTCACATGAAATTTCCCAGTCTGGAACTAAGATTTCCGATTATTCCGACATCTCAAGAATTGTATTCCTCTATAAAATGTGGAGCAGTGCATTCTGGGTTTCTTAGCAGAACAAGGTGTGCATGCCATGGCAACGACTTTCATCCTTTCCATTGTGGAATTCTTGAGGGCACACAGAATCCTGATGACTTCCACTGTGATGTCAGCTTTCTCTTTCTTTCTTTCTCTGCATCAGACCACATGTTGTCTGTTAGAGCTGGATTCTGGTGTCTCATTTAAAAGCCAATCACTCCCTGCAGGGAAGACCAACACTTCTAGGAGACGGGTTTGAGAGCAGCATTTAAACAGTCCTGATAAATGTGTCGGGGAAAACTGCTCAACCTCTCAGCACCACACAGACCTTACATTTCCTGCACAGTATTAGAGCGTACTTCAGTTTAAGGGGTACATAAAAAGTAAAGTCTACTAAATCACCTTCTACTACCATCTTCTTCCTCCTTTTCCCCCAGGTAGTGAATATGAATGGTATTTATAAATGAGAGAACTAGACAGACAGGACCTTTGGTGCATCATTGCCATTGAAGAAGCCAAATGTTTGATTGACATTGTGCTCAAGCTCTTTGCAGCTGCACATCAAACAGAGACCAATATGTTAAAATCAAATCAAATGTGTTGACAAGCTCGGATGACCTTTGAATGTCAGTATCTGACATTTTACAGACCCACTAACAAAGTAGAGATCCGTCAACAGCAACTCATCAACTCCTCCACTTTTGATAATTGGCTTATAGCTTCCCATTTCTGCTTAATGCTCCTAGCTGTTTATGTCAAGTCATTGCAAAGATCTCCCTCATTGAATATCCGATTATGTTACACAGGTTCTAAAGACGGTATTAACCATAGCAGGTTTGTCTCTTAAGGGTGAGTCTCATTTAATTAACAGAAAAGATTTAAGTACAACCCCACATATAACTACAGGTAGTTATTTATAGAACCATACTTTGACATGGGCTGGATCTTTGTGTAACCCAGGAAATGAGTTGCCATACAAGACACAATTACTGGGGTTCTTGCAGCAATTAATTGTTGCAAATATATCATAAAATATAATATTAAATATTACAATTAAATATAAACCCCATTCCCCATATATATATATAAATATATATATATATATATATATATATATATATATATATATATATATATATATATTTGTTTAATCCATAAAATCAGTAAGTATTATTCCAGGGCTTTAGAGTGGGTATTTCAAATTGTAATAAGGGGATGGAAATAAGTGTATTCGACATAGAAATCTCTTTTTAAGTAAGGGTGACAATGGATTTACATTCAGTAACCTGCAACTGATTAGTCCTCATAACCCCAACTTAGATATGGTTTTGGTGCCAACGCATATTAAGTTGTAACAAAACCACAAGGGTATCATCTGAGCCTAATGAGGAATTATACATGGACCCAGTGCAGCACTCACGGCTTGTCAGTTTGTAGCAGATGGATCGACTCAGCTGGACCATGAATAGAACCCCACGAGTGCCAGCCTGACACCTGCTTGGCTGAGGCCCTGTGATGCAGCACTCTGATGACCAATGAGGCAGGTCGACATAGACGGGATGGGTTGAGCCCCTTGATGAGGACTTTTGGTGTTAGCTGCTTACTGCTAATTTAAGGAGATGTTTTCTGATTTCGCCTCATCTGGGTGTGAATGAACCATAAAGATAGGAGATGTCATGCAATTAATTAGGCAGTGAGAACTCCATAGCTCAAAAAACTAAGAAGTTGGATAAGCCTGGAGCGATAAAAGAAAATATAGCCATGCAAACTTACAATAGGGATCTTCCATAAATACCTCTTTGACTGTACACAGCCCTGTAATATTTCAGCTTCAAATTCCACTTATTTCATCAAATCTCTTTTGACACATACGGCAATCATCTGCACCGATCAACGGTGGAAGCAACAGATGAGAATGGAGAGGTCAACAATGTTGCTGCTACACTCAAGCTAGGCCAAGCTGACCAAGGGCGAGGCAGCTGAGGAACAGAAGACAGAGCGATGCATATTAAATGAATTATCTCTGAGCTGAAAGCAACAGAGTCTGTGATCCAGTCTCTCCTCTTCCCCTTTCACGTCCATCTCCAGTGAATCAGATACACAGTACAGTGTTTTCTGTGAAGTCCACGCCTTGGCTGTTCTTACCGATATGAGTTGATAATGGGGGCATAGTTGGAGTTGATTTATTACGGTGTAGGGCAGATTGCTTTGACAGTATGCCAGAGGCTGTGCCCTGTAATACAGAGGGCTGTAATGAGGGGCCTGTTTGCAGAATGCAGGGTCCGGGCCTGATCGTGGCACAAAGGTGTGAAGTGATATGGAAAATGGTCGCTCTCTATGCTTCAGGGAACAAATACAATGCGTGGTCAGAGGAAAATGAATTTAACAGCATCTAATGTGACTTGGATGCATTTCTTGCACCACTGTCTCATGTTGGTCTCTACTGTCTGAATACGCTGTTAGTATTCAGATGGTAATGCCGGCGCTTCTTGAGGCTAGGTGTGCTGTTAAACAGCATGTGGGTTACCTAATTCTAATTCTTACATACAGTCTGGACTATCAGGAGCACACTCACCTTGAGGGACTGTTGATGTCAGGTATTAACAGTCTAAATTACAGGTTCATGAGATACATGGTTATGCTGAAAACTGATTTTTGACAGATGTATAGTAACAGGCACATGACGGGTCCTCTTGAGACCAGAATCCTTTGGATCCATCATAAAGCTGTCAAGTAGTTTCTGAATGTTGGTATGTTTATCACCAGGACAACTGCTGTGCCACCTAGAATTATTTTAGCCCCACAAAATGTGTGTGTAAACTATCAGCTTTGGTTTCTGACAATACATTTGTTGAAATAACTGCTGCCAGTGTTAGCTCCTATTTTTCTAGCAGAGACAGTGTACCCCTGCTCAGACCTGGTTTTTACTCCCATCCTGACTATTTTAATCACAAATGGACAAATCTAATTACAGATGTGAACACACCCAAGACGCACTGATTACAAATTTGGGATCATATCACTCAGACCACATTCAGAGGTGGTTTAGGCCCCGAATGACCACATTGTTTCAGCAATCTGAACACTAACATGTTCTGGGCCACACCAAAGAACCGTCAACACTCCTTCATATAGCTGGTCTTCAACACAGATTCCAAGGCATATATTATATTATTTTACTATTCACTTATTGTCATAATTTCAGTACAAACAAACCAACAGCAGAACAGCAGCTTTGTTCTCCTGCTAATATTAAATATGACAATTAACTGTTAATAATCCTCTGGCTCTCCTCCGACACACACAGGGACACACACTAACATAAAGCAGGACAGCTGCTTTCTCTCACTCTTGACACACAGACACACATGTAGAATGTAAGCACAGACAGAGTAACTAACCCGGTCTGATTAGCACCATAACCATTACCTTCAGTCTGATAGATCCACTTAGGCCACAGACCCCTGTTTACCCATAATTCAACACTTTCGGCTTCTCTCGAAAGGCCCCTTATACGGTCGAGTTCTCTCTCTCTCCTACTTTTATGCACTTAAAATAGCAGAGAACCCAAAGATTCCCTCCTCTTGTTAAGTAAACTCCCTCAAAGAATTCCATGCTCCAACTCGGGATCAACAAGCAAAGAAACTTCACCCACAATCAGAGTGTTTTAAAAGGTAACCCAAACACTTGTCATGGCTATGTTTTAACCTGGACCTAAATACAGACTTAGAGAACGAGAGGTTTGGGTTTTGAGGTGAATTTATTATCGAGGGTTCTAGATGGAGCGGAGGTGCATTCGTAGGCAGAGTACAGTGAGTCCGGGTGAGGACTGGCATGGCTGAAGGTCGAGGAGGTGAGTGAAGTGTAGGTGGTGGTGGTGGTGGCTGAAGACGAGAGCTGACACATGAGTCCGAGGCACAGCAGAGCAAGAAGTTACCATATAACTAATAAAATAAAAAATGAGATCCCTCTAACTGAGCTGAATAACATGGTGATGAGTGGAAGGAGAGCCAGGGTTCTTGATAAGATGATTTAATACAGGTGAGAGGTAGAGGCAGGTGAATGAGGCCACGCCCACGATACATACGCCCCATTTCCACTGCATAGTACCAGCTCTACTTGACTTCACTCGCCTTTTTTTTGCAAGTCAAGTCCTTCTTCTTCAGTATCGTTTGGATACTGTTGCCTGTATTGGACTGTATATGGTTTTTAACCCTGGATTGTTAACAGGTTTTTTGATATTAAATCTCTGAACTGTACCCTGGTGTCTCAGTCTCATGTTTGCACTTCAGTTGTTAAACAATTCTGGCTGATCTGGATGAATGGATGGATGGAGATTCTCTAAGCATGTTTTTTAATTTCAAATCATTGCAATAATACTGAGCTTTAAAACATGAAAATGTTGAAAAATGCCTTACTTTCTAATGATGAAGAAAAGAAAAGAAAGAAAGAAATCCTTGATTTTGTTCCTGATCCAGAGCTGCACCAAATTATTCTTAGTTTTTCCCTGATCCGGGGCCAACCCCTCCACATTAAAAATGTTTAAATAATTACATTTGAGCAATCCTTCTGACAAATAAACAAACGGGTGAAAAGACAGGGTAAGGATAAATATTCAATTGACATGAGATTGTTAAGACACTGCACACTGCAGTATTTTTACCTTCAAACTGTAAGTGGAGCCTACACTGACTATAAGTCGTACAGTGTAGGATTACTACTTGCACTTACCTTAAATATCTGAGGACCTCACTGCCCCTCTATGTCTATCAAGATAAACAAATACTTAATAATTAGATAAATTAACATTGCTATCATGTTTTTAACATGTTAGCTTAGCACATCCAAAGCCTACATGCCCTCTACCATTCCCTGTCTGTGTGTATGAAGTGAGTCTCTTCTAGTGTATTAGTTAGTGTGTGAAGTTTCAGGTAGTTACCGCAGCCAGAGAAAAGTGCTTCATGATATAAACATTAAGTTCCTTTTGCCAACATGGTTAAATAAGTTAATATGAATGAATTGTTTGCTGTCTTCCTGCATTCTGCACAAATCAGTTGTGTCACACATGGTTATTTAGCATGATAAAGCAGCAGAAACGATGTGCTGGCTTAAAAACCACAGTGACAGTGGATAGCAGAGGTCCATCAAAACTGTGATACAAATATTGACAATCATAAGTTGTATTTCCACTGCAGCAATACTCATATGTACTGTATGCATGCCACAGTGTGCAGAGTGAATGAATGAAGTGACAAGGTTTTATAGTGAAGGAAACCTATTTTAGCAGCCCAGCACCAGCAAATAAGAACATGTATTTTATTCCACGACATGAATTTTTACCTGCATTTGGCGAGTTACTTTTGGACCCTCACCCGAAATACAAAGATTTATCTGGTCTGATTTACCTAATCAGCATAGTGTGAGCTCATTTTAGGCTGGAATGTAATGGATATTCATTTACATTTGAAGTCATGCACACCAGCTTTAAGGTTATATGTGAGGTGATATCCAGCCAAATCTGATGACCCACAATCCCATATTCACCTTTTGAATCAGTGTCACAGGCCTGTGTGACAGAATGCAGTGTCCTTGTTTAATTATTGCCACTGGAAAATCCCTCCTCACCCACAAACCCCAGCAAATACCCCACACATCTGCACCAACTGGCCATCTGTGAGCAATGCATTCCTGACATGAAACCAAATAGAGCCATCACCTCATCAAATGCAAGTTTTAACACACCAGTAAAAATATGTGTACTGCTGAAGGTACACAATGTGTGTGTGTGTGTGTGTGTGTGTGTGCGTGTGTGTGTGTGTGTGTGTGTGTGTGTGTGTGTGTGTGTGTGTGTGTGTGTGTGTGTGTGTGTGTGTGTGTGTGAGCAGGGCTGTATGACAGGCAGGTCGGTAGGCAGTGTGTTGACAGTGCTGCGCAGGTTGAAGCTGAGGTTGTGTGTTTTTTTTTGTTAACCTGTGGATGGTGGCAGGTGTTTGAGGATAGAACAGTTGCTCTAATGAACAGAGCAGCCCTGCCAGGGTTAGAACGGGTTGGGTTGGGTTGGGTTGGGTTGGGGGGGGGGGGTAGCAGCAGTAAAGGTCACCTTCTCTGAATCTTTTCTCGCCTGCCAAAGTAAATGAAAACCAGTATGAAAATAGCCAAGGCTGGCATCAACTGCTCACTGAGATTTGATACTGGATTCTTGTTCTGAAGCTGCCAGATAAGTCGTCATGACAACATTAAGACATGATGACAACATTAGTTCATGCCTAACCGGTATTGAATCTGTCAAATGTAATAAACTGTATGTAATAACAGATCATTTTGATGCAGGGTGATGTTCTGTGAGTTGTAACAGACCATTGAATAAAATCATGTTGTACCATGTTGATATTGTTTTCTTCATTCACTTCCAGCTAAAAGAAGAATTTTTCTTACCCTAATATGAAGGTGCTGATTGGCAGCCCAGGTTCCAGGGGAGCTAGTAAATCTGTATGCTGCTGAGATTCTTCACATTAAGATCCAGCATGTGTTTATTAGTGTGATAAAAGTTTCACTGTGATTTTGTCCATCCTTTGTGATGAAATTAAAATGCAGTAATTCTCATTAGTATGTGTATTTTGGTTCAGTTCCCCATTCTTGTCTGTTCCAACATCATAAACTGGGACAATTTAAGAAAACCTCGTTAAATAGAAAAACACATCACAGTTCCCTCTTCTGTCTCCTGTTTTTAATTAGCATTATTAATATGATTTACTGTATTCGAATATTTGTATTGGTTTTTTTCTGCTGTTGTTCAAATATAATAGTGCTTAGTGCTCGAGAGTATAAACAAAAACATTATAAATTGATTAATGTTGCTGTACGTTCTTAGGATGCGGCAGCATCGCTTCAGTGCAGCAAATTGTCATGATAATAAAATAACACAATAGTATAAATAAATATAACAACAACAAAAATATCGAATCGCCCATTACACTCTGTTTATGGAACGAAATTCAATCTCAAAATAAGACAAAAATGGCTGCAGACCTTATAAAGTGTGTGGGTGGAGCTTCTGACAGTGTTTTTAATCAGTTCTAGATGAAGGTATGACATTACCTCCTCCACCCAGCGTTTATGGGATGGCATAGGTTTCTTCCAATCAAGACGTATCAGACGATAAGGCAAGTAAGGTGGAAAAAGCTGTGGCCTCAGCCTGGTGATTTATTAATGATGTCTCTTGTGGGATTGCACCAAATACTGCAATCTGCAGTTTAGGATCAATAACCTGGGTGCGAAATATGGGGGGTCTTGGGGGGGTCTGAGACCCCTTGATTGACACTTGAGACCTCCTGAAAGCCTTAACTGCAAGATTTAGCCTTAAAAAATATTTAGAACATCATTATTCACTTGCTCTAGTCACTAAAAATGCCCCTGAAAGCACGCTATGTTTGTATTCAATATTTAAATGGTAAAATATTTATTCACTAATATGAATACACAAAAATAATACTTCTGGAAAAGCCTCCCTCCATAGGTGGCGCTGTTTCTAAGTGTCCGCAAACTATGATCTAACGGTAACTCCGAGATATCCGCCTTGACATGATTACGTTACACTCGGGTGACTCGCATGATACACTTCCGGACAACATGTCAAAGAAAAGCAAAGATCATTGCTTGAAAACTTTGGATTCATTTCCAATAAGCGTAGCAATAATAATGAAAGCACAGCATAGACACCCAGTGCTAACACTAGTGCGGCAGCTAGTAGCACATCTTCAGGCGAGTTGGGGGTTCCACTCATGCCCAGCCACACCCCAGAACCTGGTCAGGTTGAGGATGAGGGCCCGGCTCAGGAAGATGGAGATGGAGACAGAGATGCGGCGGCTGCTCCGAGCATAAGCGATCTGCCTGCTGGTTGGACAATGAAGCAGGTGGGTGAATGGAAAGAGCGCAACGCTTGGCTTGACGTCAAGGCTGGAAAGTTAGGATGTTTAGTTTGTAGGAACGCAAAGAGCTTGCTACTCTCACAAAAAGGACCTGGTATACACCTTGCGGAAGAATAGATTAATGGTGAAGTTACTGGTCCTGTTGCAAGAAGGCTATGGAAAAAGATCTAGAAACACAGGGACAGCCGAGCCCACACAAGGTCTATGGAAATAGCCCGGGTGAAAGAAAAAGAATCCCTCCCAAATCGCTTCATTGATTTACATGCAGACTTAATCAAGAAAAGGACCATCTCATGCAGAATGGCATACACCGTGGCAAAAGAAAGGCTATCATACAAAAAGCTGAGCGTCCTCATGACGCTGCAGGAGCTTAATGCACTGAAGTCGGTAATATACACAAATCTGACCATGCCTGCGCAGAAATTATAGGCCACATTGCTAAAGTAATGCACTGCAGGTTTGTCTCCAGTGAGAAACAAAAGCAATCATGGGTAAGCATCACAATCAATGAAAGTACTGTTCATGGATGTTGCTTTTTTTTTTTTATAAACTTTATTGAAAACGTCATTTACAAACATTGACAGACATATCGTATAAACATGACATATAGATGAACAGTGGATCAATAATCGTGCTCAGACATTCAACATATGTTCTTTAACATATTTTTGAATTATTTCACAAAGTGAATAAGTACTTAACAGTAGATAATTAAGTGTACAAATAGAGTAAATAACAAGGTAGATAAATGGAAAAAAAATTGTAAATAAAAAAATTAATAAAAAATGGCAATATCCTACTTTTCTACAAAACATTCTAATAACAGATTAGACATATGAATGCATTTTTGGTTTTCGATCAATTGTACAGTCTTATATACAGGAGTATATCTTAAGTTCAAGCTTAAACAATTAAAAGGATGGGAGAGACTTTGAAAACTTGGCTCTATGGATCATAAACTTTCCCATTAGAATCATGAGGTTAACTATTTGCTGAAGTTTCTGATTTTTATGTTCATAATATAATAATATATCTTTGGCTTCCAAATTAATTATGGGTTGGTTACTAGAAGTGAGATATTCAGGGTCCAGAGCGGCAAGAATTAAACAAACGTCTTCCTTTTTTGCACGAATGCCATTTTTCAAGCACTTGTTGTACATCCACGTGTAGCCATGTAGTCTCTGAAATCTTTGACTTCCCAGAGATCAGCATACTCTTTGCGTCTGACTCGCAGGTTTAGCAGCCGAATTAAGTGTCTCTTGCTATGAATTACTGCATGCCTAACCGCAAGTGACTTAAGAATGTCATTGTAATTCATTCCTAGATTGAAATAAAATGAAATTAATTCAAAATTGTCCATGTTAAGCGACTAAAGCAACAATTAACAGTGACTGCATGGAGATGATGACGCATTACTATCTCGTGGCCACAAGTTAGTAATGCATGGCCACAAGATACTAACGCGTTTCCACGTTTCCACGTATTAATATCAGATAGTACACAATACTTATTATATAAGTATATAAGTATTGTGTACTCTCGGATTAGACTCTGAGAACAGAAAGCATGCTGAGCCTTAAAACGAATAGCGTGGAAAAACAGCAGATCAGAATCAGAAAAGACACACTTAGACATTTACAGGACAATGTTACACAGGCTGAATGTCCTTTATTGAACTTCAAAATGCCATGTTATCAACTTCAGAAGCTCTAGCCCCAAGTCATTAATCACATATTTGCTTTAGTTAATCTGATTATATCTGACGATATAATTAGTCCTCCACAGCGGGAGGTAAGCAGCACCAAAGATAATTCTTGACTCTAGAGACCCTCTTCAGCAATTTCCTGAGGCCACCAGACGAGGCTGAGACATCAGGAGTGAAGTCTGTTGGTTTAACTCCTTCAGAAGACCTGTCAATTAAATCTTCATCATTGAAGCATTGAGGTAGTCCTCCACCAGATAAGCAGACTTCTGAATTGTCTTTATCGGAGATGGGAGGTATTTCTCCATCAGAAGGACAGACATCTGAATCGTTTTCATCTGGGACGGTAGGTATTTTTCTGTCAGACTTGTTGACTCGACATAAGAATCTCTAATTCTTCTGCAGCAATTTTCTGGGGCCACCAGACGAGGCTGAGACAACAGGAGTGAAGTCTGTTGGTTTAGCTCCTTCAGAAGACCTGGCAGTTAAATCTTCGTCATTGAAGCATTGAGGTAGTCCTCCACCAGATAAACAGGCTTCTGAATTGCCTTTATCTGAGACGGGAGGTATTTCTCCATCAGAAGGACAGACATCTGAATCATTTTCATCTGGGTCGGTCGGTATTTTTCTGTCAGACTTCTTGACTCGATGAAAGAATCTGTGAATCCTCTGCAGCAATTTTCTGGGGCCACCAGACGAGGCTGAGACATCAGGAGTGAAGTCTGTTGGTTTAACCCCTTCAGAAGAGGTGACAGGAACTCCATCAGGTGACCCTATGGTGAGACCACCATCACAGAAGAGAGAGAATTTAAGTTTACCAAAATACCTGGTGGCTGGAGGATTGTCATTAGCAGCAGAGGTTATGGCTCTGACATAAAACCTACCAGAGGACTTTTGGTCCGGTGGGAAACCTGAGGAGCTCTTCACTGTGTCTGTTGAAAACACTGGGCACTCATTCATGATAGCTTGGGAGGCTTCCAGACTGGAATAAGTATGACAATCAGTTAGTCAATCAATCAATCAATCAATCAATCGATAAAACCATTAATCCATTCAACAATATGTTATGTCCACTAGCAGACACACAGTCACTTACTAATCAATGGTCTCAAAGCGATTGATCAGGTGGTCCATAGTGATGAAGAGATGCTTCAGAGCTTGACAGGGAGAGATTCTCTGATTCACATCGACATGCAGCATCTGTTTCAGTAGGTCTGCAAAAGCAATCCTGTCCTCAAATTCTTCATCGGCCATCAGGTCCTCAGATTCAGCATTAATGTCTGTTGAATTCACCTGGAAACAGATTCAGATAAATTAGTCCAGCCCCTTCCCTTCAGAGACAGGTAATTATTAACAAGTGCTGTTTCAAACGGACACAGAAAGTGCTTACATGAACCACTAGAAAAATAAGGTATAATCACCATAATGTATATTATTCATTATATTTTATATGTATATTGAATATTACTGGATATTATATTACATATATGTATTGTTTAATAGTGTATATAATATAATATAATATAATATAATATAATATAGTAATACAATCAATGACTTAAGGAGAAGGAGTGGGATTGAATAAGTTTGTACTTCTCACTCCTTTTCAAATATGTAAACAAGTCAAGTGTTTGACCATTTCTTTTGCTTCATTTTTTTCATTGTCTGTAAATATTATGTCCACTATTCCCTTCATTAACTTTTGTGATTTGATTTTTTTTCTTTTAAAACATTATTTCTTGTGTGCTGTATCTTCTTTATGTATTTGAAATAAACATTTCAATCAATCAATCAATCAAACAAGCACTGTGTCAGTTAACTACAAGAATGTGCTTATGGAGCTTAAGACTGATGTACAAAGGTGGCGTACCTCTCATTCTATTTATAATATATATATATATACTTAATATATACATAACATTATCCTTATCAGCGAGTTCCAAGTCACAGCCCTATCAATTCATGATAATGACATTGCTTTTTTCTGCTCCAGATTCCAGTCACAATATGGGCTTAAAATTGAAAGGTCTAGGTGTTTAACTGATTGCTCAATCCCCATCTTGTATAGTTCTATTCAACTATCAGATGTTTTTAAAGGTATAGCATGTTTTCAACCCGGGTATCCACTCTGAATATGATGCAGCAACAGTAACCAATTTGTTCTGTTTAAAACACATCCCTGGTTAAACTGGTGATGCACCTTAAGGGTGTGAATGTAGTGCTGACTCTGAGGGCAGCCAGCCCGGCTGTGACAGACAACACTCAGACATCTGGTGACTTCTCTGAAAGTTCAAATTAAAGCAGAAAATCATCCAACCTGATTGGCTGAGATGTGAACTGATGTAGATTAGAATGTCAACACAGACAAATGTTTGTTCTTTCATAAACACCAACACTAGCACACACACACACATGTTATCCTGAAGCAAACACACACATGCAAATGAGGAAAGCAAACTAACTAGGCGTAACACACACACACACATACACACACAAACACATGCTAATTAATAGAAAACAAACAGTTACTCAGGCGGTCTCTAGGGACTGGATTATACTGTGTCTCTCCTTGCTGAACAAATTACTCTCTAAATTCAATCAAACACACCGAGCTCTTCTTTGAGTCTGTAATCAGCATGGCAGCGACTGGAGATGAAAAAAGAACAAAACACAATAACAAAACAGCAAACAAAAAAGGGAGGAACAGTCAGCGAGTAGAAACAGAGAACTGTTTGGCTCTTTGCAGTCTTTGGGAAAAATGTCTTTCTAAAGTGTGATTGATATCTGCCTTCAGAGAGCTTCAGGCCCAAAGCTTCCACAAAGAGCAGCCAGCAGCTCTGAGGCTGCAGACATCAGTCACAAGAAGCCTAAACACTCGTCTCCACAATCCAAACTCTTGACCTGGTTTGGCTAAAGTCGTTCGCTTTTGGAGTGAAACAGCTGTGGGCAGGTACTGGGGAAATTAATTTAGCTGGTGCTACTTGTAACATTGCCATTGCCAACCAGAAGTGGGTCCACTCTGATCCAAATAGATATCTTACGGTTTTCATTCAGTTGTTTTTTCTTCTTTTGCCTGATTTGTAGAGTTGTAGTAGAAATGCAGAGCATCTTGGTTTTTGTCAATAGATACCACATCACTACTTGCATCACACTGCAGGCAAGGCAATTTTGTTGTTTCATTACAGCAACAACAAAATGTTAAGTTTAGAAATGCAAAGGTATTTTTTGGAGTTTTTGACCACGACTCTGCTATAGACCAGATTCACAAACTGAACTGAAAACAACTGAGAGTGAGAATCTGGAGGACATTTATGGTAAAACAACACATTTGAAAACCCAGTAAAACATTCAACCATTTCCTAACATTAGAGTTTGGTTGAATTACATCCAGTTCATTTTCATTTGCAGCTAAAATATGTATCCAAGATGTACACTGATAAATCAAAATCAATTTACCCCTTTTCATTGTACAGTGATACATTAGCCCCCCCCCCCTATTTGCTGCACAAATGGGTCTTAATGACAGTAAGAGCTAAAACAAAATGTGCTCACATGCTGCCCTGCTTACTGTCAGGGCTGTGGATATTCTACAAAGATGAAAAAGTTTGTGAGGAACACTTTAAGTTCACTTATACTCTTTATAATACTTACTTTCTTGTAAGTGATGAGCAGTTTTATCTTGAGGCTAACCAGAGCTTTAAGGTCCAGAGCTGCTCACTGTATCTGCACAGTTGTCTTATGAGAAAAATCGAACATCTAATTCTCGAAATATGGCATCTGCAATGGGGTAGAGGATTGTCCTGAAGATATCTTTGTCACATTGTTATATTTGTGCAGAATACTGTGTGGCAGTGTCTGCAGCATGGTTCAGTCTGTACTCCTGAAGTGAAGCGCTTTCACTAAATTCACTGTCATCACTCCAAGGAGCCTTCAGAACGCTGTTTGAAGATGAACAAAGCCTGACTTAATAAACATCGAGCATCTACCGACATTTCTCCACTATTTTTATATGAATGTCATTATGTGTAATATCAATAACTACAGTGGGTAATGTGTTAATGCAGGCTACAGACATCTGATCAAAGCTCCTGTGTGGTTGCACTGGTGGCCGTCCGTAATGATGCAGCTGGTTCACATGTTAATTAAGGAGCTCATTAGCTAACATTAATTCATGCATCAGATGTCAGACTGGTAAACTTAAACAAAAGTTTAAATGCTTTTCTTTTCATTCTAAAGAGTTTAAATGCATGTTAAAATGAGGTCCCCAAATTTGATTTTTATTTCCCTGTAATATTAACCAATTAGAGGCCGGTAACATTTACATATAATTAGCACCTGACCCTGTATTTACTGTCTGCACTGACACAGACTAACATGAAAGAAGACTGCAGCAGTCAGAGCTCAGGTTTGATGAAAGTGAAACAGAACATGATGAAGGTGATGAAGATGATGAGAGAGGAAGAGCAGATACTGCCCACTGTGACCAGGATAGGATCAGAATTATGTTCCTGTGTTGTTCAACACAAACTGACCTGATCACATTAAACAATGGAGACATTTATGTTCTTTAGTCATTACAATATAACAACAACACAAACTATAGGCTCAATAAAACAACAACACAAACCTATAGGCTCAATATAACAACAACACAAACTATAGGCTCAATATAACAACAACACAAACCTATAGGCTCAATATAACAACAACACAAACTATAGGCTCAATATAACAACAACACAAACCTATAGACTCAATATAACAACAACACAAACCTATAGACTTAATATAACAACAACACAAACCTATAGACTCAATAAAACAACAACACAAACCTATAGACTCAATATAACAACAACACAAACCTATAGACTCAATATAACAACAACACAAACTATAGGCTCAATATAACAACACCACAAACTATAGGCTCAATATAACAACAACACAAACCTATAGACTCAATATAACAACAACACAAACTATAGGCTCAATATAACAACACCACAAACTATAGGCTCAATATAACAACAACACAAACTATATACTCAATATAACAACAACACAAACCTATAGACTCAATAAAACAACAACACAAACCTATAGGCTCAATATAACAACAACACAAACTATAGGCTCAATATAACAACAACACAAACCTATAGGCTCAATATAACAACAACACAAACTATAGGCTCAATATAACAACAACACAAACCTATAGACTCAATATAACAACAACACAAACCTATAGACTTAATATAACAACAACACAAACCTATAGACTCAATAAAACAACAACACAAACCTACAGACTCAATATAACAACAACACATAACCTATATACTCAATATAACAACAACACAAACTATAGACTCAATATAACAACAACACAAACCTATAGGCTCAATATAACAACAACACAAACTATAGGCTCAATATAACAACAACACAAACCTATAGGCTCAATATAACAACAACACAAACTATAGGCTCAATATAACAACAACACAAACCTATAGACTCAATATAACAACAACACAAACCTATAGACTTAATATAACAACAACACAAACCTATAGACTCAATAAAACAACAACACAAACCTATAGACTCAATATAACAACAACACAAACCTATAGACTCAATATAACAACAACACAAACTATAGGCTCAATATAACAACAACACAAACCTATAGGCTCAATATAACAACAACACAAACTATATACTCAATATAACAACAACACAAACTATAGGCTCAATATAACAACACCACAAACTATAGGCTCAATATAACAACAACACAAACTATATACTCAATATAACAACAACACAAACCTATAGACTCAATAAAACAACAACACAAACCTATAGGCTCAATATAACAACAACACAAACCTATAGGCTCAATATAACAACAACACAAACTATATACTCAATATAACAACAACACAAACTATAGGCTCAATATAACAACACCACAAACTATAGGCTCAATATAACAACAACACAAACTATATACTCAATATAACAACAACACAAACTATAGGCTCAATATAACAACAACACAAACCTATAGACTCATTATAACAACACCACAAACTATAGGCTCAATATAACAACAACACAAACCTATAGGCTCAATATAACAACAACACAAACCTATAGACTCAATATAAAAACACAAACCTATAGGCTCAATATAACAACAACACAAACCTATAGACTCAATATAAAAACACAAACCTATAGGCTCAATATAACAACAACACAAACCTATAGGCTCAATATAACAACAACACAAACCTATAGACTCAATATAAAAACACAAACTATAGACTCAATATAACAACAACACAAACCTATAGGCTCAATATAACAACAACACAAACCTATAGACTCAATATAACAACACCACAAACTATAGGCTCAATATAACAACAACACAAACCTATAGGCTCAATATAACAACAACACAAACCTATAGACTCAATATAACAACAACACAAACCAAAAGATGAAATAAATAAAGTATAATTTCACTTAATTATTTTTAATAAACTTTGACAGGAGCGGAAAAAAAATTCCCGGGAGCCCAACAGTGTGCAGACCTCACTCTTCTGCACTCTGTTAAATTTTTTGTCTTGCCCCTGTATTGCTATTGGATGTGTTGTGTAGTTGTGTAGCACCAGTCTGCTCCTTTCTCGAGTTTTAGGCAACCTCAGCTGCACTGCAGATATCTCGCTCTAATCCACGGCAGAGAAGAAAAAGGAAAACATAGAGACATAGATAACTATGACCAGACAGAGACATGACTCCAGAGGAGGTTTAGCTTTCAGCTATTTCTCACAAAGAGTGAAGCATTAGTAGTGAAAACGCAGTGTTTCTGTTTTTATGTCATATCAACAATTACCGTATATTGTGTACTACTAAGATAACACCCATGCTTGTTTCATTTCTCCTTCAATCACCAGGCTGGTTTTAGCTCTTTTCGATCATTAACTGAGAAACTGAAAGAAAAAGGAAAAAGTGAGAGAAAAAATATTGTCCTTGCACAATTAAGCAAAGAGATCCCAAAGCTTTTTTCTGTCCCTTATGATTTTCAATCATGGACGAAAATTGTTTCTGGCACTCTGATTTAATTTCCTCATTCACTGTGTTAATTAACTAAGTTTGACAGCTGAAGTCAGACGCTTCTAGTGTAAGTGTGCCCCCTTAAGTTTAATTGTAAGAGTGCACTCCACAACACTGTTGAGACAAGAGAAGAGAATAGAAACAAATAAGTGAAAAGATTATTTCCATGCAAAGAATATACACAATGAGGATATACGGTACCTTTGGTGTATTCTGTATCACCTCTACTGGAGGGAACACAATAGCCCAGTTAGAAAAATGTTCCCTACATCAAACATCATTTTAACTGTGGTTTGGAGAATCCAAATGTTAAAGGAAACGCTGAGTTACACATAAATGAATAGCTATCCATGGCTGATAGGTACAGTAGTAAGCAGTAGCACTGCTGTTCTAATGTAAATGTATGGGCTAAGCACAGCATCAGTGTCATTCCCAGTTTCTGGATGACACAGTTGTAATTTTTTGTCCATGTTGTGTCAGTAGTAAATGTACTATATGTACACCATAGACCAACAAACACCTGATCAAAAGAGTGACCACATACCAAGATGAGTGCTGCTGTTTAAATAGCAATGCACCAGGTGAAGATGGTCCTGGCTTTTAAAGGGAGTAGGAGGGAGATGGCACATCTATGAATGAGTAAGGGATTAAACCTAACCCCTTTGTGTCTTGTGCCTTACATTGCACCTAAATGATGTGCTATTTAACTAGTTTGACATGACCAAATTGCACTCATGCAATAGACATCAAACCATGAGATCGTTTAAATAGAGCCCTATTTCTTTTTTTATTCATTGTGTTAGAATTTTATCATGCACCAAGTTTCATGACTTTCATCACTTAATGTAAATTTAAATGATAGCACTTCTTACAGGCATGCAATAAATGATCTCTCGGTCAATATAAACACATCATTTAGTGTTGGGCCATCCTCTGTGGCTCAATGGTGGAGAGAGAGAGAGAGTGTGGTGGCTGAGCAAGCAAGAGAGTGAATGGAGGGAGGGAGTGGTATTAGTGGGAACAAAGCAGTGTGTCAGGGAAAGGAAACATGGTTTTCTGGTGCTGGTAACAGTATAAATGAAGCATGTGCTTCAGTGGCAGTGGGGTTTGGTCTCAGTGAGAGCAGAGAGGCTGTGAGCGGTTCATGGAATGAGTGAGAGAGAGCTAATTATTCCAGGTGTTTTGTGTTGGACTCATTGCTCTCTCACCCTCATATTGCAGCGTGCTGGACCTGGAAGATGCTCAGTCTGTCTCCAGCAGCCAGGAGGAATGTTACTGACATTTCAACATCTCATAGACTAGGTGCTGCGTCTGAATGCTGCATATGCTGCAGCACTATGGAGAAGGAATGACAGACGAGCAGATGGGTGGTTGATGCCCTGCGTTACGACCTGCTGGGACGCTCGTCACCCTCCACTCGGACCATACTCTGCTCCAGTGGCTCCACCACATGAAAAATGCCTGTATCACTCCATGGTATCTGGCTTTACAGCGCTCAGGTTCAAGGTGGTCCATAGGCTGGGGACACAGATGGCTGGGGCTGACTTCCTGTCTAACTCTGCAACCTGGTCCCTATGCTTTTATAGAGTCCTAACCTCAGACAATGCACGCTGTTATTAGCTGGGGGCTACGTATCTACTGCCAAAGGTTGATTGGCATCCTGAACACAGCAAAATACAAAGAAAATACAGGATTGGGGGTGCAGTGGGTAGCACTGTTGCCTCACAGCAAGAGGGTCCTGGGTTCAAATCCAACTTGAGGGCCTGGGACCTTTCTGTGTGGAGTTTACATGTTCTCCCCATGTCTGTGTGGGTTCTCTCCAGGTTCCCTCCAGGTTCTCCAGCTTCCTCCCACCAGAAACATGCAGTAGAGGTGAACTGGTGACTCTAAATTGACCGTAGGTGTGAATGTGAGTCTGAATGGTTGTTGGTCTCTCTATGAGGTCCTGTGATGAACTGGCGCCTTGTCCAAGGTGAACCCCACCTCTCCTCCAAAGTCAGCTGGGATAGGCTCCAACCCCTCCGTGACCCTACACAGGATAAGTGGTTACAGAAAATGAATGAATAAATACAGGCAAAATGCAGGGTTGAGAGGGATCGCTTTTGTTTGAGTCTTTCAATTTCTTAGGGAATTCCTGCATATCATACCTTAAATTGATCAAAATGATTGTGGCAGTGTGAGAGAGGGAGTAGGGGTGCCTCAGGGAATGGGACCAGGGAGAGAGGGTTGATTATTCCAGGTGTTTCATGTTGAACTGATCTCTCTCTCTCCCTCATATTGCAGCATGCAGGACCTGGGAGGAGACGTAAGAGCGACACCTCTGAGCTGACTCACACAATGTGGTATCAGAGAGCACACTGCTGCAATGATCACTGGAAATATGCACACGCTCTCTAACCACATTCCCCATCCCCTTACCTGTGATCTTCTAATGCTGTTCAGCTACCAGGAGACACACTCCAGATGTCTCTGACAAGAATCAGCACTTTGTGTTTGCTTAAATTAATTGGGGACGTCTTGGATGTAGACCAGACCTCACTTTGAGAGGTGTTTTGCTGGCTCTTTGCTCTGCTCCTGACATATGCCACCTCAAACCACACTGCATGATGAGAAAACGTATGGCCTGTCGTGTTATATGGAGCAGCTGGCAGGACACATGAGGGGGAAGGAAGGTGGAAGGCACAGAAATACAGTACTTACATGGTGGGATTGGACCTATGTGGATTTTTAAGGGAGATGCAGTTAACATAATTTATAATGGTCTCGTCCTACTGCACAAATGCACATTATGTTCACCTCTAGATCATTTTATAGCATGGCAGATCAATGAGGCTTGGTTGTATCTGCCAATAGAGCATTATATTTATATATGAAACATGCATGAGCAGTGCTATAGTAATGACTTCACATGAGGAGTGGTAGCTTGCAAAGCTTTGGCCGTGGATGATGCCTTTGCAGTCAGCTCAAGCATCTGTTTAATTACTATCCTGTTTGACTTTGTGCAGATGAATTCAATTAAGAAATGCAAAGGCCACATCTAATACAGACACACACACACATACACATACACAGAAGAGGCATATGAGAATTTGGGTCCAGCTGTTCTCGAGAGGTAATGTAAATTAGTCCACTGAATTTGAGGCTATAGAAATACGAGGCATAGAACATTCTCATCCACTGAACACCTTGTTCTGCTTCAAACTGTGTATACTGATCATCAAACTGAGCTGAGGTTATCACGGCGCCCCCTGCTACAGATGGAATAAAGAAATATTAGCCATTATGCTAGTTGAGCATTCCTGTGTAATGTGCTGCTGGGTGTGTTTCAAACTCTTGATCAGTGTCACTCTCAATCAGAAGACTTCATTATGAAATGCTTGAATTTACAATAAAGGGTAAGTGAAGATATATCACTTGGGGGGGGGGGAACATGGGCTACTTCGATTATTTTATCTGAGTCAATGAATTTGTGTGATCATGACGTATTGCCTCATTTTCAAACTTGAAAAACATCAATATCTTCCAGTTATTATTTCAGGTTAAAGGTTAAATTATTAGCAAAATGCTTTTTCAGAACACTTAAAACTATAATAGATATTTTAGAAACTACTGTACAATATATTAAATCACAACATGGCAATGTGAAAGGCACAGTTGTAGTATTGAACCTACCTGAATTATTACCAAATCTGCATTACCAATACTTGACTTGACCTCATATGACTGAATAGGCTGATTTCTAATTCCTCCCAAAACTGCTCCCAAAATTATATAAATGACTGTTGAATACCAGCAACAGGCTAACAGACCTTCATCACACTGGACTTTCATCATCACTCAGCTTTGTGAATTGATTGTAGTCTGTTTAGGTTCAGGTGCCAAAACTACTTGGTTTGGTCTTGAATAAATGAAGTCAGAAATGTAACATCCTCCTTAAAAAGAGTCTGAAGCGTCGAGTTCTCAGGACTCCTCAATGGGTCGATGAGCAAAATGGCCAATGTGTACTTGAGCTGTTTGATTACTTGACTTTAATCTCACTACCTGAACTTTTATTGTGATTCCATTCTGGATTTTGTTTTGTTGTCTGTACCCATAGTTATTGTATTTGTATATTGTGTTGTTGTATAAATTATGACGTGTGCTGCTGCCTTCTTGGCCAGGTCACTCTTGTAAAAGACATCTTTGATCTCAATGGGTTAAATTGTCCTGGTTAAATCCTTATATCTCTCTTGATATATTACATCACACTTTCTTAATGAGTTTATGCTCTAAATTACTAGTTTCGAGTATTCTTCAACACAGCATGATGTTCGTTTTTTAATTATGGTCCAATTTATAATAGAATTAGAAAATAAAATGAGTTAAACTTTAGGGCACCGTATTTAACAAGTTGCTAACACAGCCTGTCATTCAGGATAGGGACACAGCAATGTGGATCCATGGCGGCTCCACCCTCTCATTACTTCTGACTGAAAAAACACGATGGTCAAAATGTGGATTCAAAACATTCAAAGTGTGACGTCATGGTGGTTACATCCATTTCATTTCCATTTTACACAGTCTATGTTATAATCCAGTGTGGTGTCAAATCGAGTCGAGCCTCACTGGGAGAAGATGAAGAAGGTGATACCAACAACAGGCATCATTACCACCAATTCATTATGCATGTTTGTGTGTAAGCAAATCAAATGTCATGTTAGTATCATGTCATAAAAACAAACACAATTCTATAAAATATGGAATAAGGCTTAGCAAGATGGAAAAAATAAACATCATAACAGACCTCAATCTGACATCCTATATTATCGTCATAATCAACACTTTTGTGTATTGATTTCAATGAAATATAATGGCAGTTGTGTTACACATGTGAAGAGTTTTGTCTTCAGTTGTGTTTAACAGAGCACAGTTCATTGCACTAAAGCTCATTTTAGACCAGGACAAGACCACAGGATCCAGTGAATCTGTTTTTACAGTCAGTTTTGAGCAGATTATTTTTAGAACATAAACAGGGTGGGGGGTCATACATTCATTTCACCAAGGAGACCAGAGAATACATCCCTTTTTTCATGGTTTTGGTGTCTAACCCATAGGTATAGACCTTTTTTACCGGGGCCAATGCCCCATCACATCTCACATTCAAGTTTTTAAAAGTTCCTGTATTTGGTGGTGGAGATTGATAATTAAGATGATTTTTCTGTCTTATCCATAATGTCAAAAGCAAAACTGTGTTTCTGTGTGTGGAGCTACAAATCCCACACATCAGGCTGTTGTAGGGTGAGAGGATTACACTCACTCCTTTTTCACAGTCACAACCTCTGAGCTTTGACAATGCAGGCTATTTTAACTCATTCATGTTGACAGGTACACCTGTCTAATACAAAGTCCTCACATTTTGTACATTACATTTTAATACATGCAGCAGACATTCAAGGAAAAATGATTTGAGTAATGGAGGCTTGTGCCCCAGTGCAGCAACACAAAGATGCTGAAGTGCTTCTGGATGAGAGGTGCGGGGCAAAGCAGTGGTCACCAGTAGATAACCTCAAAGGTGTAGATTGTTTTAAACCAGTGAAATCTAATTGGATGTAAATTCTATAATTAGTGAACTGTGGAATGTCAGATTTAGTTCAGGTTAAAGACTTGAAATATCAATTCAAGATGGGGGAAAAATGGGAAACTTGCTCAATTGCATCTCTTTCTGAATATGATGTTTGAAGATGTGTACTTCTTCATTAAGTGTAGGACGTTTCATAAAAAGATATTAAACAGATATGCTGTGGAAACAAAACATGACAGACAGAGGGGCGGATGAATGGAACCCTGTCCTGTATCCCCCTCCTCACTTTGATCATGGCAGGAGATAACAGCTTTCAGCATGGAGGTCACTGGCAGAAGACTCAAATAAAAGCATGCAATAAAAAAAATAAACATATTTATGTTATTCAAACCTAACCGTTTGTTAAGGTTTGTTGATCACAACAAATTCAGTGATAAGATAACTATCACTGCTAAAGTCTCGGCTGAAATGAAGCAAACTGAGCCTGAAGCTGTCACAGCTATCTGTGATTGGCTGATAGACCGGTCAATATACCTGAAAGCCAGACATCATCAACTATTTGTCTGAGGACCAGATTTTTCCTATGAAGAGTGGGTGCCAGACTTTCAAGTAAAAAAAATTTATCTAGGCCTAATTAGCCTATTATTGTTTTTAATTTCACCAATTAAATTTTAATTAACCAGGACCATTTTGAACAGACTCCTAGGAAAAATCATAGAAAACCCATGATTACGATTTCTTTTTTTAATTTAATGAGTTTATTTCATTCATCAACGAATAATAATAATAATACCAACACAAAAAGTCTCCCTGAATGAAAAGGAGTAGAAAGAAGATTCATCTTATGGGACCTGCCCCCTTTTTTTACAATAACTAAACGCTCAACTAGAAAATGCTCCCAAACCTCCACAAAGGAGGAAGTCAGTACTCAATGCAGATAAATGAGCCATTATCTCAAAACGTGGCCAATGAAAAGAAATCCAAATGACGCCTGTTGTCTAATAGACAAACTTAGTGACTCTCCATACTAACCTCCTGTATTGGACCAGTGAGCTGTTGTCTGGATGAATGTGTAGGTGAATGGACATGTTGAGCTGAGTACAAGATACTATCGCAGCAATCAACAAGGGTGAAGAAGATGTTTAAGGACTGCAGAGTGAAACTAAGCGTTCGCCTGCAAAGTGACAACAGTTTAGCTATTACTACTGACAGTGGTGTTCAAGATGTATCGCTAACTTTAACCCCTTTTTTTGTGCATACTCAAATTCAGTACAAGTATTTGACTGTGTCACATATTTGAAATGCCCATTCCAATTGATACATTGATGTGATGAGTCTGAATGTGTTTTGTTAAATAAGTGACGAGTCAGGCCAGACATTGTCTGCTGAACCACTTGCTTACTGAGTGGAAACACTTATGGTGATTGTATTGAATAGTTGCTCTGGTTGTTTTTGTGTCATTCTGTCACATCAGCTGTCTTCACTCTTCTCCTGCACACCCCTAACCCCCAAAGAAACCACAGTGGGAATAAGCCTTCGATCTTCATTACATTATCATAATTTACTCTTTATGTTGCTCTCACTACCCTGACAGAGCTGGTGTTTTTAAGAAGAAACTGTCCAATAAAATCTGTCATTTTGGACACAGCCTAACCAACAATGTGTTAGTCTGCCTCTCAACACCACTTCTTTGTCTGTGGGTCTAGAGGAAAATAAAAATACATTTTAAAAGTGTGGTGAAATAATCTACATGCATAACTGATATAAAGAAAGAAGGCTGATGTTGTTATTTTTTTTATCTTGCAGTAAATCCCAGAAAAAGAACAATGTCAAAAATGTAAGTCCATCTCTCAATACTTTGACTTCACCATCCATTCTGAGGCTTTCAGCTCCAAGCCCATTCTAAGCTTCACAAATATGTATTAAAGATGTTCAATGGCTCACTGTCATTTATAGCTAATATTTCTCAAATGTGCACTGCATACAATTTAGGAGGATCTATAGACATAAACTGAAGATAGTACCCATCATAATTATGTTTCCATTGCTGGTTAATCACCTGAAGATAAGAACTGTTGACCTTAGAACAGGGGTCACCCAACGACTCGCAGAGGCCTCCAGCTGCAAACGGACGGCTAAACCAGATCTTTGACAATGGATTATCTCTAAGGGTTAGAAACAGAAGTGATGTAGAATTAAGAGAGGGTCTGAGGCATACATATTTAACCATGGCTTTGAAAGGACAAAATGGTGAATCAATGCAGGTGATAATAATGGAGCAGGCTCCTTTAGCTTTGACTGGGGTGGAAATTGAGATCACAAAATGAATTAAAGCTGCAAGCAGCTTGAGGTCATTATGGTGGACAGATTAATAGGTACATATAAAAGTATCTTGTTGGGCGGGTCATACTCATGAGATTTTGAGTATGTTCAGGCCCCCACTACCCGTTTGTTTGTGCGGACGAATAATAACAATAAAAAGAAATTCATTTTAGTTGTAATTTTACTGCAGGATTAGAAAAAATGCTGAGAAAGGAGGGATCAAAACATTGAATATTAAACTGGTTCCCTGCTAGCAAGTCACTAATATACTGAGGCTTGAAATGATGAACATCAATACAGTAGGTCATGAAAGCCATAAGGTGTCAGTACAGACAGGTTTCAAAGGAATTTAATTGAGAAACATTGCAAAAGTAACCCATCCATTTCAGAGAGGTAAATGGACTGAACTTATGTAGCGCCTTCTCAACTGACCACTCAAAGCTTCATAATACAACACAAGCATTCCTATAGTGGTGGCAGAGGCTGCCATACAAGGCACCACCAGCTCATCACATGTGATAACCAGTTACACACCAGTGGAACAGCCTCTGGGAGCAAACTGGGGTTCACCGTCTTATTCAAGGACACTTCGACATGCAGACTGCAGGGGCTGGGGATCGAGCCACTGACCTTCTGATGAGAGGACGACCGCTCTACTGAGCCACAGCCGCCCACTGGACGTTCTTAAACCTCCTCATGTAAAACCTTCTGAATCTATACTAATGCAGCAGTTCCCTGCTTAATAAAGAGCTACCGCTTTGAAAGGAGGGACAAGCTGATTTGAGCTGTCTTCTGGTCAGAGACTCCTGAAAATGAAGTAAGTGATGATGTTGAAATGACCAGGGATATGATGAAGTTGTGTAAAGGCAAGCCACAGGGCATGATAACACTGCAAGAGAAACATCCTTTATTTATGCTTTCAATGACAGCTTTGTTGTCACCTGGCACTGCTACTCTTCTTTCCAATTACATCCCTACACGTGGCACGTGACAGCAGTGGGATGAGAGTCAATCAGAGCGGAAGAAGGACCTAAGTCAGAGGCCGATGAAGGCCACGGATGGTGACGCAGCCTTGAAATACTGAGTGCACTATTTCACCATAGAAAACTAATCCACTAATCCAGCAGCAGCAGCTTTCATCCAGAGATACTAAGTCATGTACATTTGAGACAGAAGACGGCAGATCCAACAAACTGAGAATAAAAGAACATCCTTGTGGGATTATGGGCGTGGTTGATTTACTGGAGACGCCTGCTCCAGCAGAAGCTCATCGCTCAGGGTTGAAATTCTCCAGGAGAGGATGACAGTCCAACATGCTTTGTGAATCTTTACTGCACTGGAATGAGAGTAGAATGACGGCATATTTTAAGTTTGACTATGTATGAATAACTGGCTAAAATGACAATGATGTAATGAAGCCTAAAATATATGTAAAAAGCTTGTGATATAAAGGGCATTCACTCAGAGATCATTCACAAAGCTTCATTTCTCAGGAGCGTGGTGGGAGAGTCAGTGTTTCCTGAATCTAATAGCTTTACAGTAGCTTAGTTCTTTTATTGGGCAGTAGCATCACGTAAGCTACATTTACCAAGTTCTTCTGAAGCTAAAGGGCAGCAGAGCTAAACTGTTGAGGATCATTGAGTGACACCACCGACACAGATGAGTATATGAAGCATACGGTGGTGACATCATGTATAATCCTGATGACGTCTGTGCAGCAGCAGAATACAGACACACTATGGAGCCAGAGAAGTGACAATCATTAATATCATCATAAGCTAAATAAGGTTGGGTTTTTGTGATTGAAATATGATCAATATTTTGTTATGTGGAGCATTTTTGTTTCTGCAGTGAGATCAGAGAACACAGCTTATTGATTAATTAACAGCTGACATGAACATTTCTGCCTGATTGACTGACAGCTTTATTGATCAGTGAGATAACACTGACTTTGAGAAGTTGGTTCAGCCTAAAAATAACTTGTGATAAACTACTTAGTAGCTTCAATAGTTATTTATTGGAGAGTTACTGTCCTTCCAAATAGCTTGTCCACTGCTGGAGGTGAATATGACATATAGTACTGCAATACTCATACTTGTACAATCTCGTGAATAAATGCACGTTTCTTCCAGTCGGACACAATACATGATTAAATGTAGATCACATTATTAACTATGCTTTTCTTTCCTAAGTAAAGACACTGCCATTGGTAGGCCTTACCGACACACATAGAGATTAGCTTGATTATGCAGAAAGAAGTGGAACTTTACCTCAAAGGACGAAGACAAACTGACAAGTCTGAGGCTACTGGAAGTGCAGTGCAGAAACACACACCAGCTTGAAGTTGCTGTGCATCTTGACCAACACAGTACTACAATAATATGACCGCAGGGTACCATCCATATGAATCCATATGGATGGTACTCCTTATATGTGTAGGGCTGGGGAACACAGTTCTCATTAACCTCTGGATGGTGCAGAGGGAACGAGGAGCAGCAGAGTGACTCAGCTTGGATATTAAAGAGACTTTAACCTTCTGGTTGTTATTATGAAATACAGAATACACAGACACAGCAACTCTCCTGAGCGAGGGTGTTTTTAATAAAGCCTTACATTTTCTCTTGTGCACAATATAAGCAGATTCCTGAGCAGAGCAGCAGGGATGCAAAGACTATTGTGAAATATAGACAGAAATGATTAAACCAATCCAATGGGCTTCTTCTGCTTAAGTATGTGTTTTCAGTATTGAATATCATATTGTTTGTTAATGGGAACATTTGGACGTTTTATGTGGATATTCAGTCAGTGTTGAGGGTAAAGATAGTTGCGGTGTGTGTGTGTGAGCCATGCCGGCAGCACCTATATGTACCAGGATGCATTGCATGCAAGCTTCTGATGGCCACTAAGGAAGGAAAGAAGCTAGCTGCTTGTAAAATGTTACACCACATTAGCCAAACAACAGGCTACCGCCAAATGCAACAGCTACCCAGGCTACAAAATAAACAGTAATACCACATAAAACATGGGAAAGCTTCAAGTTGAACTACAAGTCCACTTCCTGGGTCCTGAAGCAAGCCAGAAGCACTGAGCGATGCTAGCTTTAGCTTCTATCTTGCAGATGTATATGTCATTGTTTGTTTACGATATTGACATAACCGTCACACTGGCTCTGCATTAAGTCCTAACATTTTGATTGTAGTTAGTTATTGATATTTATTTATTTAATATGAATACTCCTGGCTGTCATTACATTCCTTCTAAAACATTACTGTCCCTCCAAAACCATTCCACATAAAGACAGTTGAAAAGAGATTGGGTTGGCAGCGATATGACAGGAGGTGAAGTTGTTTGAACTTTTTTAATCACAGGGTTCTTCTATATATGAGGCTTTTTCTGGATACTAATGACGTCATTATAACCGCTGCACCTCTGGGATGTCATTTTGTACTGTCAATTACCCCTAGCTCCCCCTATAGAAGATCTTTCCATGCATTATCATTTTCACTTGACAGTCCTGTATGTCATATATTGTGGAGATGAAACCCACAAAGTGGCCTCCTACTCTCAGTGATTGAAGCCACTCTCTACACCATTCAATCTTGCTTTTCACTGCCGTTATGTTTAATGAATAGCTGGCTTGACATACACTTCTTCAGATCTCATTTGGATTGTAGCCTGTAGCTTGAGGGCCTAGCGACATTACACTCTGGCAAACACACATGCTCACACAAATCACACACGTACATGCAACATATGATTAAATGCCCTCAGACAAGCACACAAACACATACACACATTTGCATCAGTCAAACTCTAATTTAGGTCATCCTCGTTGGACTTTTCACTCTTTGTCTTTTCCTCTCCCTCTGTCTGTCTCTCCAGAGAGCCATGTTATATCACCAGATGAGAGAACCAGGCAGGTTATGCATTACCATATGTCAACGCAAACCCAGGGAAATTCTCCAGTCAAACTGGGAAACAGAACAAGCCATGAAGCTTGACAATAGCAAACTGTGGACGATGTTAACGGTTGTTTTTCTGTGAACCGGCACCTCTCTTGTCACCCATAAAGTGAGTCCCAACTCCTCACATACCCCCATTTGTGCGATAATAGTCATAAAACTCGTGACGGCTCTGTGGATGTGATGGAACATGTCTCGCTCTCCTCTAAAGTTTTCCCATATCCTCCACCCACACGACTATGCTGATTATACAACAACATAACAGACGTTCGTTTACTCGCCTCTCCCACACACAGCAACACCAAGGACACACACTGGTGCACCGCAACAACCTCTGCATTGAGAGATCATTGGCTGACAGAATTTGTCTGCCAAGTAAGCAAGATGTGAGCGAAAATACAGTATGTGTGGAGGATTTACAGTGTTTTATGAAGCTGATGTATGGTGTGTGAGTGTAAAGGGCACTTCTATCACTGATAACAACTTAGTCTCTAGTAACGGCTGATACATGCAAATACAGGGAAGTTGACTAACACAACAATGTTGATCTGTTGTGGGTTCTAGACCTTGCTCAAAAAACAATTTGACATTAGTTGTTGTAGGAAAGACGCATGTTATTCTCATTGCTTTCCTCAGCCTCACTTTCTAAACTAATCCTGGAGTTAGTGTAAAACTGTCCTGTCACTCCCACAAGCCTATGTTGTGCCAGCAGGCGGACAGGAGAACATGTTGTAAGAGCCAAATGATTAAAACCTGAATCTACTCTGGTTTATTTAGAGGGTCTTCTCGTGTGATTAATGAGGGTCCAGGATACACAGCTATTAATACAGTTTCATTCAGCGGTGACTAAACCTGTAACATTTGTGAACACAATTTGAGGGTAATGAGCCTTTTGTGTGCTTAGATAAAAGTCTTAGATCTTTTTCTTCAACTCATGAAAACTGGAGGCAAGAAAAAGTGTTGAGTTTATGTTTTTGTTGAGTATCTGTGTCCTCATCTACTCTGCTGCTGTGCCTCAGGGCTCAGTCCTCGATCACGTTCTTCTCCTTTTCTATGCTTCCTCTATGTCAGATACACAGTAGCTTTGGTCAGTTTTTTTTAAATTAAATTTAAAAACACGTTGTGTGCTTTGTATAGAAATATATGCACTGTGTTTGTATTTCTTTTTGATTTTATCATGACCATATCGTGACCTGTCCTTATGACCCACTCTGTCTCCTGTGTTTGCTGTCACCTCTTCAGCTGTTCCTGTTCCTGAAAGGCTAAAATGCCAGAAAAAAATAACTTTAAAATAAATTCTAATTTTTTTTTAAACTTTATTTTAGCACACACAAAAAAAACAATTTGTGTACAATAACCTTAATCCAGTCTACAGTACAAACATGTGCAAGGAAGACAAGAAACCCCGAGGGGCTTATGAAGTGTCTCCCTAATTAACTCCTCCTTGGTCTTAGACCCATCTCTTCACAAATGGTATCAAAATGCATTCTTAACTTTTTGACATATGCTGTACATAAGACAGACAAACATGGTGAAGGACAGTATTTTGAGGTGAGCTCTCTCTGTGCCCCTGTTCAGAGAGGGAGAGAGTAATGATGCCATCAGCAGAGATCATTGAACTCCATCTAGGAAGACAGGACAATAGCAGTGTCACAGCAGCTATGCTCTCTGCGCGCAAACACACACACAGACACACAGACACACACACACACACACACACACAGACACACACACACACACACACACACAGACACACAGACACACACACACACACACACACACACAGACACACACACACACACACACACACACACACAGACACACACACACACACACACAGACACACACACACACACACAGACACACACACACACAGACACACACACACACACACACACACAGACACACACACACAGACACACACAGACACACACACACACACACACACACAGACACACACACACACACACACAGACACACACACACACACACACACACACACACAGACACACACACACACACAGACACACACACACACACACACACACACACACACAGACACACACACACACACACACACACACACACACACACAGACACACACACACACACACAGACACACACACACACACACACACACACACACACACACACACACAGACACACACACACACAGACACACACAGACACACACACACACACACACACACAGACACACACACACACACACACAGACACACAGACACACACACACACACACACACACACAGACACACACACACAGACACACACACACACAGACACACACACACACACAGACACACACACACACACACACACACACACACACACACAGACACACACACACACACACACACACACACACACACACACACACACACACAGACACACACACACACACAGACACACACACACACACACACACACACACACACACACACACACACACAGACACACACACACACACACACACACACACACACACAGACACACGAGTACTGCAGTATTTCAGTACTTCCTGTTGTAGCTTTTATACTTGTAATACAGTCCGATAAATTCTCTGATTCTCTCTGAACATTGTCCTCTGACTGTCCAGACACCATATTTTAGATGAGAAAAAGTGTTGATACTCTCAGCAATGGACCTGGAAGAAAACACATTTCACATTTGACTACTTTGACCATTTGACAGACTTTGTGTACGCGATACAATTCCTTCCTAAATTCAGACTGATTTGTTCTCACATATTGATTCATTTGTGAGCACAAGTCTTTAAATGCAGAGAACCAGCACAATAGACCAGCTTTGTTTACCAGAGAGAACAAACGGACTACTTGCCTCCAGCAGATCTGCCAGTTAGTATAACACAGATGCATACAGCCAAATGATCTTGTGTTAAGTGTTGCTAATCGATAAGTCGAGTATGTTCTCTTCTCTTTCTTGTCTCCTCTCAAAATAAACCTCCTGCTGATGCCAAAACCAAGTGGTCCTGGCTGTGTGTCCACTTTTCAAGCTCAGTGTGTGTGCTGGTAGAACCTTCTGGACACCTGTCCTGTGCACTCTGCCTTGCCCAGGCTCTGGAGAAGGAGTGGCTAAGAGAGGAGCAGCAGCAGGAGGAGTAGGAGCGACTGTGACCTAATAGGCTGTTGTGTTTACCAGGGACACCACAGCTGTCTGCTGTGTCAGCATCACTGACACAACCAGAGCTGCAGCTTCTACACTCAAACTGTTAATAGTATAGGGGTTTTCCTTTGGCACTTCAGTCTGTCAGAATAACACGTTTCAATACTCAGCAGTATGATTCATAAAGATGCTCTGTTCTGCTGACTCTCTCAATATATCCACTGATCTTGAGCACATGACTGAATCACAGCATTCAAACTACATGCATCTCATCCTCACATATATCAATTTGAGCACTAAAACATGGCCTTGATATATGTTTTTCACTGTATGGCCTCTCCTCCGTTCTGTAAGTATGCAGGTCGGACCAAAGATTCAAAATGAGAAACAGGTTTAGAGTTTTGCAGGGAGAACCAGTGTGATCTGGGCCATGTGAGCTCAGCTCGAATGTGTTGCCTGTGACTCAGCTTGTTAAGTCACCAGTAGCTTGTTTAGAACTTGGTACACATCATCTTTCCCTGAACAGGGCTTCAGAGGCAGCAGCTAGTGCAGCAAGGTTGCTACAGACCTTTTTTTTTTGCCTCTGTTTCACCTCACAGGCTACATATAGGCTGAACTACTGGAGGTTGTTGGGCTCAGATTACAGGAGTTTTAAAATCCCACCCAATTTTGAACTGAGGTTGCATCAAGTACATAAGGAGAAACTTCACAGATTGTTTTCACTCATGCAGACTCAAGATTTAAAAATAATGGCGCAACATGACAGGATATTAATAAGATCATTGGGAGTGATGCCTTTCCTCACATAATCTCTATCTCATGATCTCATTGGAATGATGATATTAAAAAAATGACTGAAGTGTTGTAACAACTTGTAGAAATACAGTGAAATGATTCAAAAGGCTAAACGAGTCTGGCTGAGAAATGTTGGAGGAGTTGCAGTCTTTGCAGGTTGTCTATACTTCATCGACAACTGGAGCTGAAATTCAGTTTCAATAGTCAGTAGTATGCTATAGCTAATGTTAGCCTCAAGGGCAAGGATATTTGCCGTTTACTTGGCACCTTGGCAGGTGTGGCATTATGATAAATAGATTTAAGATGCACATCACCGTATATACAGTATATATAACAGCATATGAGGGATGGGCTCCCTGCTCTTCTGAATAGAGATAAACACTGTGGTTGGATAAAATGTATCTTCCTATCATGTGAACATCCAAGACTCGCCTTTTTCTGTTTCGAAATTTCATAAAGAACCAAAAGAACCCCAGGTAGACCCATTGTGGCTGCAAATGGGAACCAGTTTCAGGGTTTATAGATTATTTAAAACCTTACATTCACAAGCTACCTTTATATGTTCGGGACACTACAAATGTCTTGAATAAATAGAGTCAAGTTGATGATATTGCCTGGGACGTTATGGTTATTATGGATGTAGAGCATTATACACTGTCTCCTTATTACGGTTCAGGGGCTGAGAAGCAGGAGAGATAACAATATTCTGTGTACCGGCCACATCATTGAAAACTGCACCAAGTCCAGCCTCCCTGCTTTAACAAAAAGGAAAGTTTTAAACCTCCTCTTAAATGTAGAGAGGGTGTCTGCCTCCTGGACCCAGACTGGAAGATGGTTCCACAGGAGAGGAGCCTGGTGACTGAAGGCTCTGGCTCTATTCTACTTTGGGAGACTCTAGGGATCACAAGTAACCCTGCATCCAGGGAGCGTAATGTTCTAGATGGGTAGTAGGGTACTACGAGCTCCTAAAGGTATGTTGGTGCCTGACCATTAAATGCTTTGTACGTGAGGAGAAGGATTTTAAATTCTATTCTGGATTTTACAGGGAGCCAATGCAGAGAGGCTAATACAGGAGAGATATGATCTCTGATACCAGTTCTGGTCAGGACACGTGCAGCAGCATTCTGGATCAGCTGGAGAGTCTTTAGAGACTTGTTGGGACAGCTGATAATAGGGAATTACAATAATCCAGCCTGGAAGAAACAAAAGCATGGATTCATTTTTCTGCTTCTTTTTGAGACAGAATGAGCCAGAATTCTTAAAAGCCAGAATTCTTAAAAGATAAAGTGTAGTTGAATTTAAAATAAAACCATGCAAATAAAAATGTGTGTTCTGTGTTTTAATAAGCCTATTAGTGTGTGTGTACTTAGTGTTTGTATGCTGCAGATAGAGGGGGTCGCCCCTTGGTGAGAACCAAGCATCATCTTCAGGTGCTCATTTGAGAACCAGACCAAAAATGTTATGTGCACCCCTGATTATACACTAATACTGACTGCTCTGATAGCCTAAAAGCAAAATCTATCTGTCAGATAGAGAGGAACTGACACCCCCACAGACTTCAATATGGAACTTACTGAGTTGAATAATTTGATTTTAGACCTTTTTTTGAAAGCTGGTGTACTCCTGTCATTGTTGCTGGGGTTATTGTGTCCTTTATTGTTATAATTGTAACCACAAAGTAATATTTTTATTGCTATGTTTATAATTATTACTGTGACTATTAATTTCATTCCGACATAGTGTATTGTTGTATATCTATTGTGTGACACGATGATTTACCATGTTTGAGCATCAAATGCCAACATAAAAAATCACTACATTCCACTCTGGCTCATCCCCTTCCCCAGTCCTGCCCTGATGAAGACCCATTGTGGGCCAAAACCGGTCGGCATTTTCCTCTTTGTGTGATATTTAGTGAGATTTTTTTTACTCAGATGTGCCCTAACCAATAAAGGCATTTTAATTAATTCCTTGGCTTTTTTTCTACAAATGACAAGTTTAACTTCTAGAGCGCCTGGCATTCACATGGAGTTTACTATTTCATAACTGTGAGCACCTGGTAATCATCATTGTTAATTCAGGTCTTACTTTAGATCTGACTCGGTACAGTAACCCTGCATTAATGGGCTTGGGACTAATATATGTGCAGCTTAGCTGTGTAGAGCTGTCGGACACCAACACATGGAGAAGAAAGCTCACAATCAAACATCAACATACTACGACGAGATACTGAAAAAAAAGGTGTTGTGAATATTTGGCTTTTGTGATGCTCAGAAATTGCCAAAGCATAATGCAGGGAGAATGTATGCACAAAACAGTAGCATGAATGAACTAGAGGAAGAGTCATTTTAAAATGACAGCAGCAACATGATAGGCTCACAATGAAGGTGTATCGCTGTGCTGTTGGATAGATGTGACTGGCTTATGAGAACAGCTGATAAGTCAGTTTACAGCCTAAGACTGTGACAGCAGTGCATTTTGACTGAGCCTGTGTGAGAGGTGTAAATAGCAGGACTTGAGTAATAAACTATAACCCAATAGTAAAAAGGTTTAGTCTTCCTGACTGAATCAAGCTTCATTTAATGATTTGCATCCATCATGATCTTTGGTTTCAGTATTAGTTATGTAGCACCAGTGAATCTCTGTCATCTGTAAATAAATGATGAATACAACAGACACACACCTGCCTGCAGCTAAAGTGAAATGAAACACACCTCCACGTGCAGATGCTCCCAGGCAAATACAAACAGCTGTTTTTCACTGTCGAGGAGAATCTGGGGAGCGTGTCCCTCGTAAGCAGGATTATGTCGTTATTTCAAAAACATAAATCACCTCTTCACTGGCACGATCAGACATCCCTGTAGTCTATTTGAGTTGTTACTCTTACACTGTCTGCATCAGGGGATTTGATTAATTACATTTTCACCAAATAAAATTATGATAAAGCTTTACATAACTACATTAACAGCCTCCCACCCCAAGCCCCACCAAGTTTGAAGCTTCAAAGCTTCAAACTTCAAACTGTTTGAACAATAAATCACCTCACATCTTCTGTGTAATGTCCATGTTGTTAGGCACAGTACAACCTCACTTTCAAAGTGAATGGTACCCAGCACTGGCTGTATGTAAAATGACTTGTGATGTACACAATTATGTACTGTTTATTCAAAAACAAAAGCAAACTTTTGTACCAAAATTGCAATTGTAATTGGATTTGCTGGATCCAATCACAGGAATGACATTAAAGCAGCACTTCCAAAATTTGGACAATACAATTATTTGGGTGGCGGACCCGGATAAGAGGATAGTATAGTACAGTATATCTTTTTTGCATTGAAACTGTGGTTTGAAAATATTATCTGGTTTTACAGGTGCTTGTGTGAGGGACAGTTTCTTGGACGAGTGCATGTCATGTTGTCATGATTAGTCTACCAGGAAATCAGTTGAGAGTCCAGCGAAGTTAATCTGACCTGTTACTTGCAGCTTCAAATTTCCTGGGCGGATATGAGACTGTACTGTATGAGGGTGGCTGCTGCTGCTGCTGCTCTGCTGTAAAGCTGCTCCCATTAAACCTCCTCTGTTGTTACCATGTTAAGAGTCAATAGCCATTACACACAACTGTTCACGGTGTTTACCATCATCAAATGTTAATGACACCAGGCTGCTGCAGAACAATCCCACACATCAATACACTCATCAGACTGGTCAGATATAACTGCCTCCATGCTCTCTTGGGCCTCTCATATCAATTATAACATGATATATCTGTTATGCTACTGTATGTGAAACACTAATGATAATAATAGAATTAAGCCTAAGGATCTGAATATGTTTTTGTTGATTTGTACATTCAGGAACACTATCCACTGTTGTTTTTCCATTCTCTACATTTTAGTGAACAGAGCCTAAATGAATATTTACATAAAGTATATATAAAAGCATGTTTGCAGGACATCTGTCTGGCTTACTTTCAGTATTTATGTGTACACTGACAGTTACATATGTCCCAGAGCCATTAGCTGTGTGGGGGTACAATCCACATTCTTGAACATCTAATAAAATGTCACTGAGAAATTAACACTCACTCACAAAAGAGTATTTGCTGGGAAATTGTTCAATGATGTAGACATAAATGTGCAGCTTTAAATCCACACCAGTGGAGCAATTTTAAAGCTGTAGATTACAAAGAAATAGTGTGAGAGTAACGTGAGAGAGCTGGGGTGTGATTGGATAGATTTTAGATGGAGCGTTGAGTGGATTATTTCAAAGGTTGGAGTGCCGCAAGGAAAGTTCGCTCCGGTACCGCTCAGACCAGTCCAGGTACCGCTCACACCAGTCCAGGTAACGCTCAGACCAGTCCAGGTAACGCTCACACCAGTTCAGGTACCGCTCAAACCAGTTCAGGTACCGCTCGCACCAGTCCAGGTCCAGGTACCACTCAGACCAGTCCAGGTACCGCTCACACCAGTCCAGGTCCAGGTACCGCTCACACCAGTCCAGGTCCAGGTACCGCTCACACCAGTTCAAAGTTCAAGGTTTAACCAACCATCATCCAGACTTTCTGACTTTTAATGTCGCTGCTGTGATGTTACTAAAAACTGTTTTTGTCATGTTCTTGACCGTGTGACCAGTTTGTTGTCCAGTTAGAACTGTGTGGGTTATAGGGCTATAATATTATAGGGTTATAATATTATAGGGTTATAATATTATAGGGCTATAATATTATAGGGTTATAATATTATAGGGTTATAATATTATAGGGCTATAATATTATAGGGCTATAATATTATAGGGTTATAATATTATAGGGCTATAATATTATAGGGCTATAATATTATAGGGCTATAATATTATAGGGCTATAATATTATAGGGTTATAATATTATAACCCTATAATATTATAGGGCTATAATATTATAGGGCTATAATATTATAGGGTTATAATATTATAGGGCTATAATATTATAGGGTTATAATATTCTCTTCTTCATAATTGTTTTATACGTTTATGAATCAGTTTGTGTGACAGTCTGAGACTATAGAAGTCTGAAAGAGACATATATTCTTTATATTCTTCTATTCTTTGTTGGTTTTGTTAAAAAAAACCTAAAAAAACATCTATGACTTGTTTTAGCTTAAAAAAGAAACATTAACCCTAAGTTTGAGTTTGTTTGGTTTTTTTTTTTTTTTTTATTAAAGTAAGAATTTAAAGTCTGGGGAGCTCATGTTTTATTTGTCAGTTCTCATGGCTAGATTTAAGCTAAAATTAAAAATAACAATAATATTTGCAGCTTTGTTTATTAATTTATTTTGTTTGTTTGTTTTTTTGTTTTTTTTGGAGCAAGCAGTGAGTGTTTTGAGTGGAGGGGGGTGAAATCTGACTTGACCACAGAGCAAGATTAAACGCAACAGCATAGAATGGATTTTAGCAGGGGATCCCCTTCTGAAAAGTCCCATGGAAAATCACATGAATGTCGAACACGTTATGAGAACTGAAAACACAAGTAATTATTGTTGACCACATGTCTTCCCATATTTGTATGAGTCACATATGATTTGTAAAAAATATTTGAAAAAATATTTTTCAAGTTCAGATATACTGTATTTAATACATTTTAACATGTTTATATATAAAATAATAACGTGAAGCTAAAAACACATCTTTTATCACGTTAATGTTTAGATGAACATTGCATTCTAACACGTGACACTGAGGAAATTGCACCATCAAATGTGAAATATAGCATTTGACATGTGATGTTTCCAGTAGGAATTGTTTCCACATGTCACAGGTCTCATCCAAACGGAGAGGGTATCTTTGTCCATCTATATGAGAAGCACCACCAGTGGAAACACATCAATATAAGACAGTCAGAAACTGCATAATGCAATGTAATTTGGGACAGTTCCAAGACAAGTGGAGGACAGGGTCAGGATGTGGGGCATTCATACAGCTTTTGGCCAGGGGGCCAAAATTTGCATCCGATCTTTTCCTTCTTATCCTTTCATAGGTTTGTGGGCTGCTGCTTCATGATAAGCATATGTTAGAAAGAATCTGTTGGCCACAGATGCCAAAGGCTAGTATACAACAACATGTCATTATGTGATGAGCTTGAATGAAAACGGGTTGAAAGTTAAATTCTGTGTCTGAAAATGGCCCTGCAACATCTTGTCTTTACTTAAGATTGTAGAGAATGAAGAGAAATGGGGCCAGGACTGCTCTTTTATGCTGATGGCAAAAGTACAATGACTAGATATGACTTCAACAAGGCTCTTAATGTGGACCTTTTCGATTGGTTTGTGGCATCTTGGAGAATCATTGCACCATTGAGGATGAAATTAAGGCAAATTTGAATGAACACCATGACAATGTTATGAGAGACATCCAGTTACAGTTTCAGCTGATTGTTTAGCGGTCTTTTAAAGGAGATGCAGTGCTAACGCTCAGAGACACCTATAGAGGTATTTCTGCTTGTCTGTCTTTGATTGACGGGTCTTTTGTCGTGTCGGAGTCATGGTGGCTGATGCTCGGCTCCAGTTACTCACAAAGATGACAGCTAGTAAACACAAATCCGAGCCAAAGAATTCCCCCTCCATCCAATCTAAACCACAAACATGTTAGCAAACACACTCAGGTTAGGAGACTAATTTGATATTCAGATGCTTTTATCTACAAAGTATATACAGTTAATAGATTCCAATAATGCCTCAAACTTGTAGTATAGAGGGAGGTCAAGTATAGAGCCGGTGCTGCTCTCCAGCAGAGCTTGTTCCATTAACCTGTAGGAGTGCATGCAGTTAAAGAGACAGTAGACCCTACAGCCAAGCACTGAATCCCTCCATGGAGACCAGGGAGGCACAAACCAAGCATCCATCCGGCAGGAGGTCCCAGACGGAGCTCGACTCCCACTTAGAGACCAAGGTCAGTGATTATTTCATCATGCTGACAAAATACATTAAAATACAGCTTTGTTTATTTGAAGACAAGAGTGAAATGTTTGCTTCTCTGCTGATTGTGAATCAGTTTCAAACATAGTTTGTAAAATATCATGGAAATCTTATGTTTCCAACAGTGACATTGCTGAAAATCGTACATTTGTCGGCAGCTTGGCTACATTTAATCAATGATATGGATCAGTTTTGGTCATTTCCATCGTACTCCTCTTTGCCTTTTAAAGGAAATTAAATTTATGTTAAAAAAAAGAGAGTGAAATTGTAAATCCTCAAATCAAAGGAAACCATGTAGGATTTTATCACATCACAATTGACTTGAAGCTTTCTTTCCCTACACTTAACTTTTATAAGTGCCTAAATGATGATTAATGTTTCATACTGGAGAAAATATGAATTCCTTTTTTAGCTCCTACTTCAGAGTACTGTCCAAGCACAAGCAGAACCTTTAGTGATGTAAGTGTGCGTTGATTGGTTGAACACATTGGCTGCAATACACTAATTAGCTCAGATCATTTAGCCAAAATGCTTCTCAATAGAATCGCGGTTATTGAAATGTCTTGGCCTGGTCAGTGTGGATATAAGTGACACTAATACAATTGTGAAACAGTTGATGTTTAGATATTGTGTATTTTAAATATGATAGACCAAACAACAACACCCTTTTCCCCTTTTATAGGTCAAGCAGACCCTAGGATGATGAAATTAATTATTATTGGATATGACTGGTATACTGTATTCCCCCACACCCTGTGTAATGTGTTGTGATGTGGATATTGTGTCGTTGGTTGTTGTGGTTGTTATTATTGTTAATATTATGTTTCTTCTCTGTTTTGTAAGTTTACCTTATATGAAAAGAAATATCTAAATTAAGAAGACATTCTTTTTTTTCATCATTTATCTATGTAATGCGTGATTTTTCATCATTGTCTTTTCACTGCTATTTCAATTACACCATGTGTTCCTGCAGGGAATAGAACTATAATACCTACCTATGTTTAAAAACACTATTTGACTATGTAATACTCAAATATGTGCATGTTATCATCCTAAGACGTCAAACGAAATAAAAAGACAGACTAATTCAATTAATTGCACATAATGAGTCTTCTGTTCCGATGTGTATGGAAGTGTTAAGATGAAGGACCATCCAGGTTGGACATGTGACCCTCCCTTCCTGCAGGCTGCAGACATGATGTTTTCTCATGCTGAGAAGAGGAGTGATATATAATACATATGGTAATCGTGTATGTCCTGTACAAAGAGCGACATATGAAATAGAAGCCTAATTGTTTATTTGTATTTGTCATGTGTGCATATCTCAGTCCAATGGCAGTACTATTATGTTAGGTCACACTCAATCACACCAAGATCAGTGTCCTCTGAGGCAAGGGCACAGTGATGGAATGTGATGGACGAGATGGGAAATACCAAGTGACACCAAGATCTATTTTCTGAGCATCCAGAGATTGTATGTGTGCAGGAATACATCGGATGAGCCTCATTGTACGGACCAGCCACATTCAGTAACAATACAAAATCATTCCAGAGAACAACCTGCTTGTCAAGTCTTTAGTGCAAAGTAAACACTGTTCCAACACCGAACCACAACCGTTGTTTGTTTATCCAAAGTGAAGAACACCCTCTGAATGGCAGGAACGCTGCAGCTTTTTAAACAGGGAGAAGCTGATGGTTTAAAGTCACTCTGTATTTCTAACAGGAACGCACGATGCTGCCTTTTCTTGACTTAATATTAAAGAGGCTGGCTGCAGCTTCCACATGGAGGAGAACTGGGCTGGGCTGCAAGGGGAGAGGAGGACGGGGGAGGTGGAGGAGAAAGATCGAGATGGCTTGAGTCATACTGCCATCTAGTGTCAGTGCACACATCAACAGGTGCTGTCCATGGTGCTGATCATGCATGCAGAAATAGATTTGATTAGTCCTTTAGGGGCAATAATTATATTCTCTGTCTATTCAAGTTAATGCAGCCACAGCACAGAAACCATTCAGATCTGGGCACAACATGGTGGATGAGTCTAAAAGTTCACACTCTTACTCATGTGCTCCAGGAATACCAACCACCCTCGAGCAGACAGCTCAGCTACTGCAGGTTAAGCCTAATAGATTGTAGAACTAATTCATCCTTGGTTCACTTTAAATGCTAAAGCAATATATGAGTTCGCAGGAGGCTGAGGGCTGTGAGCCGCGCCTTCATGAAGAGAGATGTTGGCATCGGTTGCCTGTGGTGAAGACTTGAGTAAGTAGGTGATACATCCATGATATATTCATGTGGAGAGGGACTCAGAGAAAAGACAGATACACAGAAAAAACATTATACTAAATGTTTGATGACCCAATCAGTGCTGTCCATATCCATGACCACAAGCTGGGAAATCTAATATGACATGTTTTCTTTCTTTATTCATCAATTTAAGTTGAAGTGATGGACAATCTAACAACACCTGTCAAGATGGGGATGCAGTTAGACTGGAATGTTTAAGCCGAGGATGATGTCCAATCATATTACTGAAAACCTGACTGTTTAAATGTCACTTAGAATCTTAAGATGACAAACCAACACATTGCTTCATTACAAGTTACATCAGTGAAGGTTTTTCTGGATACGTATGGCATCCAGAGGACATGGACTTTTCCTAAAGCACAAGTACATAAACACAATGAATATATGTCGTACAATAAAATTTGATTTACTGAGAACATTCATGCTTCCCTGAAGATGATCCCTCATCATCAGTCTCCTCAATCAAAACGTTAAAAATGAAGCTTCCTTCAGTGAGCACACATGAACGGAGCAAAACATTCTTGACCATAGAGCAACAGACGTACTGTCTATCAACATTACTACCTGCTGCGTTGCATGGAACATCAAATGCATGCTGCAAAATAGGTCTACGATTCTGATTCATTTGGGAACAATGGAGAACTCTGATGCTAGCAAGGCTATCTAGGTGGACAAGGGTGAGAATACTGTATACTCTATTGAAAAGCAATGAATCAACAATGTCAGTGTGGCTTTGTCTGAGCCTTCTCCACCCTAACGGTGGCTCTAAATCTGGCCTCAGTATAATTGGTTCCCAATGAAATAAAATCTTTCTATATGGTGAACATTTTTGTGGCTCAGTATCCTACAGCCCATACTCTACTCTACTCTGAATAGTGCGTTTGTTGGGGACTGTCTTCAGTGGTGGATTATTTCACATTCAGAGCTCTAAATGGACTGTATTGACTTTTATCACGCCTTCCCAGTCTGACTGACAAGAAAGGTGAGTAGGTCTAGTGAGTATTTGTGGCAGTAGGATGATGTCTGTGGGATTCTGTCAAAATAAACTGCAGCATTGGCTCATGGTAACTTGTCAACCAGAGCAACAGAGCGGCTTAGTGATGTGTTCTTGGACAAAAATGGATCTCTATGGCACAAAAGAATGAGACGAATCTGAGTCAGACTTATTGCCAATTACATTTTTCACATACTAGGAAATTGCCTTGGTGCATAGTTTTTAATTAATTTAGTTACGTTTAGTTAATTTAGTTTTGTTACGGTTTTAAGTGTTTTTTTTCTCTGTGTTTTTAACGTGTTTTGCGTAAAACACTTTGTTCTGCGTTTTGAAAGGTGCTCTACAAATAAAGTTTGTGTTATTTTCATTGCACAGAATGAACATGTCTAAGTTATTTACACACAGGGTAATTCCCACACCTGTAGCTTTTTCAGATACTATCAACTTGATGGCTATAAAAAGGCATCACAATGTATGATGAAACAAAATGGCTGATTTAGTTTCCCTACAGAGTGGGTGACTACAACTACAATATGCGGCACAGCCAGGCATGTGCTGTGTGGAGCGCACCACCAGGCTCTTGAAGGCCAGATGGTGTTGCCTGGATCCCACAGGAGGAACACTATTATACAAGCCTGAAAAGGTGTGCAAAATTGTGAGGGCGTAAGCTGTACTACATGATGTGGCACAGCTAAGGAATGAGGCTGAACCTCCACACCAATCATTCAAAGTTAATAAGGAGGTTGTTATGACACCAACTACCCAAGCAAAGCTGCAGGTAAACACAGTGGTACATTTCTAAACCTTTAAAGTGTATTAAAGAACTTATGGAAGCTCCAATCTTACCCATCATTAACAAAAAGGTACATTGTGAAAAAGATGGTCCAGCAAATATAAAGCAGGAGTCAAGTCAAGTCAAAGTTTATTTATATAGCATGTTTTAAATAACCACGACGAGATGACCAAAGAAAAGACTGATAAAAACAAACTACAGGAATAAAAACTAATCAGATAATTAGATAAGTTAAAATCAAGTAAAGTAAAATGATAAAAGGAGAAAAATAAACTAAATAAAATAACAGGAGTTAAAGGAATTACTGAAAGACGGGACTGATCCGGAAACATTCCCATGTACATTGTTAGTTCATATGTTTATTCTGCACTTCCAGCACATATATTTCATTCAGTCCTATTGGAGCACAGTAATATCTGTGTAGTATTTTGTGTTGTGTAAACTTCTGCTCCGCTTGCTTAAGATATTCACAAACTTATTCCAGCTAAATGTTCATCGACGTCTCATTTTCAAAGAGATAATCCTGCTAACCTTTGACACATTTAGTCTCAATTCCACTGGAGCGTTTTAATATCCCATGATGATGGAAAAGCTTCTCCACCACAGCTGAATCATTTTGCCAAATGCTCCAGTCTCATCACTTTGTATATTGCTGTGATATATCAGCATTTTCAGAAACTCCCCCACACAGCCCACAGCCTTTAACAGCCCTTTGTGCCCGTCCAGTCTCATTGCTCTGAAATAGATCACAGCAGTTCAACCGCACACTGATCCATGACGGAGGCATTACCATAACCCACCCTCCACCCCCCACTCTCTCTCTCTCTCTCTCTCACACACACACACACACACACACACACACACACACACACACACACACACACACACACACACACAGCACATCACCATCAGTCTTTTTGACTGGAGGGCCTCTGTTTTTCTGCGGTCATAGAAGATCAATGTTGACTCCATGGCGTAATCATCTGAGGGAATAAGATTAGCATATTTTAGCACCGATTGAGTTGTCTTACTGGCTGCAGTGGGGAGCGGTGATTAAGGATTGATTGTCCCAGCAGGAGCAGTCGTGAAATTCAGGAGACAGGGAAAAGAGAGCAGAGAGACAAAGAGAGGAGAACAGTTTACTAGCTTACTTTGAATGGGCGGTTGTTTGATTCTAGATGAATAACTATTCTTACTCATAAGAATCTATAGCATAAGGTTTGGGTCTTGTTTTTGTAGTTTGGGCCATTATTTATGAAAACGTCACTCTCACCCAAGTCTTATGTGACCTCACAAAAACAAAGTCAGACCAGAAGCATCAGGAAGGCAGTCTGGGTAATAATAGACCTGAAACGGGCTGGAACCAACAGTACTTCTGATGAATAGCTTTACTTCTTTTTGCAGGTTCCTGGCTGTATTTCAACCCTGAGCCAACAAAGTTAATAGTGTTGGAAAATGTTGTTGCAGAAGAACATTATTTGAGACAAACCATTATTTGCACTTGTTTACCACTGATAACAGAAATGCAGTCGGTGCAGTGATTGTGGATTTAAGAATATGTTTTAAAGGCATGTTTAAGGAGTCATGAAAAGTGTGTTATGATTAATACAACCAAATCTTCCCCAGGCACTGTCTTGGGTGCCATCCTCTTCAGTTAAGAAGTTCATGATATGGGTCTTCAGATGTATGCTGATGACACCGTGTTTCTGGTCAAACCTGGGTCAACAGAGTATTTAGGGATCATTTTAGACCCTTAGGTAATATTTAAAAGCCATGCTAAAAAAGATGTGTCAAATAATTAAGGTGCACTTCACCTGTTTTAAGATAAGAACTTGTTTGATACAGACAGTGTTTACTGTTGGTAAAATCAGTGATACTGTAATATTATGGGTTGGCTCCTTGGTCTCAGTCCATCCCATCTCTAAAAGTCTTTAAAAGAGTGACAATCAGGCTCTTGGACAAAAATGAAGGTACCATAGCCACATTTTACGCAAATACAAGATTTAAATTGAGCAAATTTAATTAGTATTCATTGTGTTTAAATGGGCTTTGCATGAGCGCCTGCAATAGGATAGAATAGGAAGATGGTTAACTATGCTTGGGCAGAGCGAAGCCAGAGGAGAATGGTTTTGGCTTAACTAGATTGACGTAAGTCTTAATAAGAACCTGATGTCTTAGAAAATACTAAAAATTTCAACACTTTTCATTATAACTAGACTAAAATACTTGTTTTCTTTGACTAAATGAATAAAATGCTCAGACCTTTAGTCACAAAAGGTGACAAAAACTAATAAGGGAATTTGACACAGGAGTAAGACTAAATTTAAAAATAACTGACAAAATTAAAACTATATTGAAGTATAATAATAAACTTGTAGCATTCTAGTCATATTGCTGAAGTATGTTGGTGTAGATTCTCATTCATCCAGGTAATGAATCATTGAATCCAACCCATTGAAAGTCATCTTTGTGTTAATGACCTTAGAAGAGTTTAAATATCTGAAACTCCCCACCAGTCAGTCAGAACTGAAGAAGCCTCTTGGATGAAACATCTTCAACCCTAAACAGAAGTCCAGCTGCTTCAGATTCAACCTTCAAGGATTCCTGAAGTGGTTTCCAACTCTTCTATTCTCTGATGGTTGATGATGTCAGAGCCTCATTTATCAATCTAATCTTTCCCTTTAAATTTGATTCTTTCAACCATTGAGGAATTTCAGCTTCACTTGTGTAAACTTTGGCTCTTGCTCAGCTGAGCATGCAAGTATTCCAAGACATGATGACGCCAACGAGTTTTGTTTGTAGTTAGCACTTACATTATATCTGACAATAACGTAACCTGGAATTTGTATCAGTTTTTCTTTGAGGGCGTCAAATTCCACAAAATACCAATAAAAAAATATGATGTTGCTTTTCTTCTGTGTTATCTAAGAATTTTCTATTCATTTTTTTTATATAAAGCTCACATATTTATTGATAATGAATCAGTGAGTCATAAACCATGTCAGGATTTTGAAAGTGTTTGAAAGTTCCTCAAATTTAATGAAAATATTTAACATTCTGTTTTAATAAAGGAGGGTAAAGATATGACATATCAAATAACCAATGCTAACAGTTTAGCACTCGTGGGCAAAATATGGAAGGAGTGACTCACAATGCTGCTGTGTTCCCAGACAGTCATTCACTTGGTGAGGACAATGTTTCTATTACTGATAGAAATGGTGGCTAATGTTATTCAAACAAGAGCTAATCAGACCAACCAGAATTATTTTATCAATGAACAGTAATATTAAAGGTCTACTTCCACTCAGCCTAGGCGTACAGAATGCATTCCACCCAAAATGGAACATATCAATTAATAAATATAAATGTATTATTTGGTCAGGTTTCAATGCATAATTCAAATGAAAACATGCCTAATGAAAGGGAATTCTGTGGGTAGATTTGTTTTGGATTGCCTACCTGGCAGCCGTTTCCCTGCAGCTTCCCGTCTCTTAAGTACAAACCAGCTGTGTATCCAGATTTAGATTTCAGTAGCTCCCATCGATCCTTCTGCTCTCCAGTATTTACCAGTTTTGCTCTCTGTTTCTTTTCATCAGCTACTCGATGCCTTTTCCTCACTATCTGTTATCTTAGGTCGTCCACGCTTTCTCTTCTCCATGTTCTCCATTTGATCACAGATTTGAAACTTCTGCCCATGTGTGTGGGACCTAGCGTGGCCTAGAAATCTGGTAAAGCCCTTGGGGAAAACATGATGTCACCGAATTTGAAAATAGCCCTTTGTTTTCTTTGGAATATTCGCCCCTCAAGGGATTAAAATCAGAATTGTTCTCTGTATTCCGCTGTGCTACAAATATGACCATTATATCAGGCTGTAGAATAGCATTCGTCCTACTGAATAAAAATATCGTGGTTACTTTCAAAATTCTTCTCACGCCTTGAGAAGGAAAATACTGAGTGGGAGTAAACCTTTAATATTAGCAAGACAAAAATACGTAGATCCACGTCCTGTTCAAGATACAAGTGAGCTCTATTTCAAGGCAGATTTCTCTTACTTTACCTATTTTCAACTTGTTCTATTACCTATTTGTTATTTTCTGGGTGTTAGTTCATAAATATTCATAAATAAATTCCAGGTTCTGACTTTGACTGTCACAGGGGACAACAAAGGGTTTATCCACGTCCTGTGGCTGTTGACAGAGAATATTAAGAGCCCATTACAGTCTCTGCTTGAGTGGCTGTGAATAACATTAAAAAGTCCTGTATTCTGTGCCTCTCCAGTGGACAAAAGGTTACATCAGGTTCATTTTATTGTAGCCATTACCTGCATATTCACACCTGCTCTCTCCAGATGCCATTACATTTGGCTCAGATCATCAGAGTGTGACTGACAGATGCTAGGAGTGATTAGGTCCAGCAGATTAAGGTGGATGCTGACTGCCTGAAATACACCTCTGCTGCATTCAGATGTCAGCCATAAAATGAGACAGACACTCCAAATGAGGGAACAGTTCAGGCTAATACCTGATTACAAATGCTGTTTACTGCTGGTGTCTGGAATTAGCCGGCTGCCGTGACTGTCAGGCCCGATTGTGTGTTGCCAGAAACATTTCGCTTAAAACCCAAAGAGACATTCACAATTTTTAGACACAAAATGCTCCACATCTCATCAAGCCAATTCTCTGTCAGTCATTTCTGAAATTTTCCCCATAATGCTGACTGAGAGGAAGTCACACTGTGGCGCCTCCTATTGCCAGGAAGTGGCAAAGTGCCACAGAGGCTCTCCTCACAGCCAGAAAACAGCAGATAGCATTAATTAGTGAATCTTTTGTCCTTGTATTTTTGGAGCTTCCTCTCCTTCATGGATGAAAAAGAGAGAGAATATGATGCTTTTGTCAACAAGGTGTGAACAGCGATTATTTGCTCGGAAAATGTTTTTCACACACATCTCAAAAGCATCGATTTAATTTCTCATATTTGCCAACATTACAGTCTTACAGTTTCTCACATTTCTGTGTTTGTTTGTTTACATTACATTTATCTAGCTTTTATCTAAAGTGAGATACAATAAGTGCATATAAACATTTTCATTCATTTAATCCAACAAATAACAACACAACTGAGTGGGACCATACAAATATAATTGAAAGTTTCTACACTTTTACCTTTGCCAACAAGGTTATGTGTTCATTAATCATTTGTTTGTTTTTCAGCACAATTACAAAAAAATCTATAGTGGATGGATTTCCACAAAACTGGAAGGATGGAGCGTGGGCCAGGAAAGAACCAGTTCTATATTGTAGAGTGGATCTAGGTTAAGTTTTGATCACTGATGTTTTTAACATTTTTACCCATTACACAATACTTACTGAACAGATTTTGACAAAGCCTAGTTGTTACAGCAGCTGTAGTTTGTTTTGTGGGTTTCGTGGGCTGCAATATAATGTTTAGGAGTTAGAGCTCCTGCTTCCCTGTTATGATCAGTGTTAGCTGACAGGTACTGGCTCTGAAGAGGATTGGCTGACCAATTGCCACCCATTGACCAATTAAGAGCCTGGTCTGTGGGCGTGGCCTATATAGCCACTGTGTTGCAGAGAAGACGCTGAGGGTCATAGCAGTCACCAGAGCTAATATAGACTAAAATGTGCAATCCTGGTTCCCTTATACATCTACTGCAGACCCGTGATGCAGCCTCAGGGCAGAGGACGAGGATGCTCTCCGCTCAGCCAGGTCTTTGCTCACAAAAGGGATCAAGGCAGCAAAACCCCCATAGTGATGAAGTGTTTTGAACGGCTTGTCAAACCACACATCACTGCCAGCCTTCCTGCATTGCTGGATCCGTTCCAGTTTGCTTATCACTCCAACAGCAATATCCACAACCCTGCACACAGTATTCACACATCTGGACCATAAAGACACCTATCCACGAATCCTGTACATTGACTTTAGCTCAGCGTTCAACACCGTCATCCCAAAGAGACTAATGGAGAAACTTCTGCTCGGCCTGGACACCCCCAGCTGTCTCTGCATCCTGAACTTCCTGACTGGGAGACCACAGTCAGTCCGTATTGGAAGAAACATCTCCAACTCAATCACACTGAGCACAGGTTCCCCACAAGGCTGTGTACTCAGCCCCCTGCTGTTCACACTTATGACAGGGGAGGGGAACCTGATCATTAAGTTTGCAGATGATACCACAGTAGTGGGACTCATTCACGGGAACGATGAGTCAATGTACAGGAAGGAAGTAACACATGTGGTGGGTTGATGCAGGGACAACAACCTGGTGCTCAACATGGACAAAACAAAGGAGATGATCGTCGACTTTCGGAGGACCCGACCTGAGCACACACACCCCTCAGCATCAGTGGTGGTACGGTGGAGAGAGTGGACAACATCAAGTTCCTCGGAGTGCAGCCCTCTGACGATCTCACCTGGGTGAAGAACACCTCTGCGAACCTGAAACGGGCCCAGCAGAGACTGCACTTTCTGACCAAACTGAAACAAGCATCTCTCCCCACCAGCACCCTCACCATGTTCTACAGAGGGGTGGTAGAGAGTGTTCTGACATAGTGCATCTCAGCTTGGTACTGCTGCTGCAACATGGCAGAAAAGAAGGCCCTGCAGAGGGTAGTGAGGGGAGCTGAGAGGGTCACTGGAGCCTCCCTACCCTCTGTCCAGGAACTCTACCACAGCCGGTGCAGGAACAGGGCACTGAACAGTGCCAGGGACCCCTCACACCCTCTCCATAAACTTTTTGAACTGCTGCCATCAGGCAAACGGTACCTGAGCATCAAAAGCAGAACCACCAGACTGGTCAACAGCTTCATCCCACAAGCTGTCAGACTGCTGAACTGCTGATCTGGACTATGGTCCATTATACTATTTACACTTAGTCACTTTAACTGACCACTGTCACTTTAATATAGCACCATGAAGCACATACTGTAGACACTTTACGGAACACTTGTTACGTTGTCATGCAACATTCGTCACTTTAACAATATTTTTACAACCATACGACGTCTCAGGGATGTGTGTCTTTGCAATTGTTGTGTGATGTTTTATTTTATTTTACTTTCATTTTATTCTGGATCCCAGAGAAATGTTATTTCATTCTGCTTGCACTACAGTTGTATGTACAGCAAAATGACAATACTCTAGCATGATGAAATAATTATTTGATGGGCAATACTGTGTCCCCCCCAACCGCAATGTTATTCATTGTGGTCAATTCATGGTTGCCTCATGCCTCCAAGGTGGGTTTCAGAAAGAGGCATAATGTTGGGATACCCCACCTTGTCTGAGGAAAGTGTACACTATCAACCAGTTGTATGTCAGATTGCACCATGGTGAGCACAGAAAGTGTAAGGGTCATGGGATTCCCACTAGAAGCCTAGGCAACGTGACCCTCATGCAATAACCAGGTCCTGTCGAATTCATATTGCCAATAGCCTGAAGGGCGGCGTTCACAAGACTGTTAGGCCAGAGGGCCCTTCTGAACTCTCTGGATGTGCTGATGGACTATGCAAAGCAGCTTTGTAGGGTTCCTCCACACACCTGCAGGCAGTCAGCTGGTGAATGAGGGAATGTGAGCCACAGCACTAGAACTAGCTGTAAGTGAACTGAACAAAGCAAAATGGGGAAATGTAAAAGTCATATAGGTAGTTCTCTTTCATATTGAAGCTTCATTGTATCATTAACTGTGTAAGCAGAGACAAACCACCGTAGTGGTAAGACATTATAAGCAAAAAACTACACTCTGAACCATCAGTCACCCATTCAAATAGACACGAATGTGTTGATTTACACACATAAGCAGCACCATGTTGTCTCTGTGGTGACCCAAGCCTTACACTGCTTCACAATCATTTGGGCTGTGCAGCAGGCAATAATGGCGGAATCAGACTCTGAAATGGAGGGGTGGGAGACGTTCACAGCATGGCAATGTCACTCACTGTTAGTCTTCAGATCAACCAGCATGTAACACAAAGTGACAGGCAAAGCAGACTGCAGAAATCAGAGCCCCCTTCAGCTTCCACATTCTGCGAATGGAACTATTTGAGTGGCTTAGAAAAACTTCAAAGCAGGCGAGAAGGAGGCCTTTTTAATTTCAGATAAGCCCCCGGAGCTGAATGTGAACTGCTGGAATTGTAAAAGTTCACATCTTAATCGACGTGACCGGCTGAATTGAGGAGCGAAGAACTCATCTTCCCCAGTCCTGTTTTTTTTCTCCTTCTTGTGTTTTTTTTCTCTTTTTTTCAAATTTGTAAAATGGGAAGACGTTGTCAAACCTCAGTGGATAGAGAGAGACTGAGAGAGTATGTTTGTATTGATTCACAGAGAGCTTTAGTTAGTGAAAAACACATTTACGTTGTTAAGCTGCAGCGAAATCATCAGCTCCATTGATTCCAGAGAGATGCTGTTGTCATTATCAAGCTTAGATAATCTCTCTTAAGTCAGCCTTCCTGCATGAGCAGTGAAATCAGTGGCTTTCAAAGTATTAAGCGATTGACTCCAGCGTGTTCTTCAGCATTAATGTCTGTATGTGCACTACTTCATCTAACCAGTTGTCCTAGTGTGTTTTCAAAGCCATCTTGGTGGTGGTAAACATTATGATCTGATGATGACGTGGGTTACAGGATACTGAACCCCAATTTGCTCCCCGGGTGTCGTAATGTAGTGGCAGCCTACTGCTCCTCAGGGATGGATCAAATGCAGAGATAGAATTTCCCCCTGTGGGATTAATACAGTATGGTTTTTGTAACAATACAAACACACATGGAAGAACCCCCCCCTTCTACATGTCCAACCCTGCTATCAAGTTCCATCAAAATCCATCAAGCAGTTTAAGTGTAACAGATGGAAATGGTTGAAAAAATCCCGATATTACAGTGTAAAGGGAGTTAAAAAATGTATGGGTCCATCCCTTAATCTGCCACATGATCAAACCTCCCACCAAATCTGTCAAGTACTTTTTATGTAATCCTTCTGACAGATAAACAAACAAACAATCAATCCAAAAGAAATATGCTGAAAATATAATCTCTTGGTGGAGATAACTGATGACATTATCAACAGCTGTTCTGTTCTTAAAAGATACCAACTGTTAAATCCTCAATCACACTTAATAAAACTCTGAGATAAAAATAATGCTCCTCTCTCTTTGACATAAAACACTGTGAGACTGAAGTTAATCCCCTAAAAACTGTGTCAAGTCCTCTTCCAAAGAAACGGCAGTGATGGTTGTAAGCATGAAGAGAGGGCAAACACTTTCTTATCCAGCTGTTTCTCCAGAACAGAGCTCACGTCTAACTAGAAGTAGAAATAAATATAATGCATAGATATAATGCATATGTTGGAGTGTTATCAATGGAAGACAAGCTGTTAGGTAGACAGACAATTAAACCATCCTTTGCTGGAAAACAATGAATTCATTTTCTCTCTCACACTAATTTCATTGCTCTCCAGTGATTGAAGGCTTGATTCTGCTCATTTCTTTTGAGAAAGCAGACATTCACTCTTTAAACAAATTAATAGCATGGCCAGAGCAGCCTTACACAGGAATTAAGAACAGTGCCGATAACAGCGGGGTGAATATTTCTCCATTGTTCAGCATGGAGTGAAAGGGGCTGGTAGCTCCTGTCTGCTTCGCTCAACCACAGATATGGAAGAAATACTCATTTTAATTAGTACATTTACATAAGAGAAGTTCTTAACTCTAATCCTCAAATTCTTTTTTTCTCCTTCTACAGTTCTTTACTTTCATATTAATTAAGCAAAACATTTTTCACTATAAACTGTGCTGTTTCTTACTGACACACTATTTATTTCTTTAATATTCTGTCTCATGTAGTAGTAACTCATACACTTGTCAAAGTGGAAATGATGTAATAATGACTCCTGTGGCTCTTGCAGCTTTTTGCCATATGCACAGAATATAACCACATACAGTATACAGTATAAGGAAAGGGTAAACAGTATTCTAGTCAAGTCAATTAAGTCAATTCCACCATGAGCAAGCCCTTGACAACAGTGTCTCTTACCAGACAGAACCCTCAGAGCAGACCCTGGCTCTAGGTGGGCGGTCATCTGCCTGGACCAGTGAAGCTGAGAGAGATAGACAGAGAAAAAGAAAGACAGAGAGAGAGATTGGCCCCTTCCATTATTCTGCCCACACTGTGAAGGCGGCATTGGGGGTTCTGCATTGTTCTCCTCTGTGACGGCAGCAGAGGTGGTGACAGCGCTGAATTGGACATCCGTGTAAACGCACAAGACAAGTCGGTAGGACAAGACAGGGGGTAGATGGTTTATTATATATACATATTATATGTGCAGCTCACAACCGGACAACTTATAAAGCAGCTAGAGGCAGTTCCATTAGCAGCTAATAGGAAGAAAATCAACCACAGATCCCTTCACAACGGTTCGACTGTTCAAGGCCTTGGAGCTCCTTACCCTCCCAACAGACAATGAGATCAACCACCATGTATGTTTTTGTAATGCTAGTTCATTGTTTACAAAGCGCTGCTCAATGCATATGTAAAACATCACACTAGACGCCGATGTGTCTGTGTTATCTGTCACATATCTGAACATGTATGCTATTTAAACACCTGAGGCGGCATTGTGCCACTGTGGTTTTGTTCAGTGTAAGGCATTGTAGAGAGGGGTCTGGGTTGTGTTGCTGCTGCACAATCTCTGTTAGTAACATTGATTAAAGGCACATGAATGTGTGGAGAAGCAGACGGTGAGGAGGAGAGAGAAGCTGTCATAAAAGCTGATATATTTCACTATCGTCACAGTGTAGCGCTCATTTTCTGTGCTGGTTCTTCAAATAACGGACTTCCTGTTGCTACCGCATCGTTACAACCCTGGGGCAGGTCGCACACCTGGACATATTACTACAACGTCACACCCGTTCCGCCAAAACCAGTGGCCTTTTTCGGCGCTGATACTACCTCCCGAGGCGTCACAGAGGTGAAACAAACTGACACCCCATTACACCTTCATTGTGTTCTAAGAGACCGTCAGGGCAGAATAAAGGCCTGGGATGAAACCACTAATGACTACAGTGATCCCAGTCAGAAAGTACTGATGTAATCTCCAGAATTTTCAAAAATGTTTGAAAATTATCACGGCGGCCCTGATGTGTCCACAAGCAGATCAGTAGGAGTGAGACTGGGAACACCTCACACTACCAGATAATCTGGGACAAAGACTGGGACCAGTCAGACCAGTTTTCATTGTCAGGGATGGGGGGATTAGGGTTAGCTTGATCTAAAGAGAGGCCGACTTTACTTGACTTTGCTTAAAGAAAATCATTAGTGTACACTGAACAATTACATTAAAGGTGTGTTAGAGTGTTTTATTATTGTTTTCCTTCCAGTTGTAGAATCCAGAGAGGATAAAACACTTTTCTTAATGCGTGTTTGTTTCAGTAAACGATTGTGTCTTCCGTGTTGTTTTTACTGTGAGATTACAAATAGTAGTGCTATAGTGCAGCTGAAACTGCTCTGATTCAGGTGTCAGATCCTGAAGAAAACTTCCATTAATGGAATGTTGTCTCTCTGGAAAAACTACTAAACTAATGATAATGATAGCAAAGTGATTCATAGTCAAGGAGTCATATATCATATATCATGTATATGAGGGTCAAACTATTGTGGGACTCTTGCTTTTAGGTGTAAAGACATAATGGGCAAACTATGGGAGGTTTTTTTTGGAGGTGTATGGTTCACCCTTAGGACAGCACAAGGGTTGGAATCAAATGTAGTTGGGATTTGCTGGGTTTGCTGCCATGTTCTGCCTCGCCTGCAGCTGCTCAGCTTGTTTCATTACGTCAAAGTGTAGCAAAACCACCTTGCAGGAATCATAATCCTGTGGACTGTGGCAGTCTTTGGAAAACTCCAAAGAAAATTCCATTCCTGTGCTTTTAAAGACGGGTTTTCACACATGAGAGATGTCTGACTTAGCTGCAGGGGAGCGACGGGAACCCACACAGCATCCTCACCACAGAGGGGGAATAATGCAGTCCTCTGGACAGACGGAGAAAATATTTGCTTTTCAGCTGCAGCAGGAGACGTGCGGGGGGGGGGGGTCGTCAACCTCGATGTAATTGCCTGGAGTGACAGAGCTTCTCGTGTGTCTTTAAAGTGAGTTGTGGATTAGACTGCTCTCTGAAGCTGTTTTCTGTTGTGTATTTGTATTGAGACTCTGCCTCTGTGGTCAGGTATTCAGGAGGACTTAAGCGCTATTGAGCTTGTCACTGAAAACTTAATGTTAACGTCTGAGATGACTAACATTAACACATATGATCGATATAACTGTATGCAGAGCCTCCCATTGGCTTTAACAAGTATACTTATCATTCACCTTCTGTAGAGCCTGCTTGTATATTCTTCTTCTCTGCTCCCTCTAACCCCCCCCTCACAGTCTGCCTCGGTTCTCTCCCTCTTATTTGGCCTACAGTGTGCCTGACAGGTTAAAGGCAAACTTTTCAAGCAGCTTCATTACAACGTGGGTCATATGAATAAATGAAACATGTTAAACAAACGTACAATGTAACACAGATTGTTCTTCCACATTGTTGTTACCCAGCTCCATGGATACAGAGAGCTGCCCCCCCTCTCTCTCTCTCTCTCTATTGAGTTGAGACAGAGAGGTGTCTCAGCAGACTAGCTGTAACAAGGCAAAGCTAATCAAATAGGAATTCTGTTACTGCACTGCCTATTTATCTTTATATTATTTTATATTTTAGTCAACTTTATGGAGGTAAAGAGGATATTTGTGAAGAAGAGGTTCCGTCAAATTTATTCCTGTATTGTGAAAATGGAGGCTGACAATGAAACAGATGAAACAGTAAAACTAGAAAGTTCAAATATGAACTAATATTATTTCTTTATTGTCTAATTCTTTCCTAAAATGTTTTCAAAAACATATTTTAGTGAACTGTTTAAGTGTGATATTAGTTTTGTCACCAGCCGGGTTCAATGCTGTTTAAAACGAATGAGACAAAACCAACTCACAGTACGTCGGCCACGAGCTGGAGGATTCTGATAGTTGTAGGTTTGCTACCTTTGGAGCAAAAGGGGACACCATAACCTTTTTTCTAGTTTTATCTGGTCATGCACCATTTCAGAAATATTTACATCTTTCTACTGCATAGACACCCCAGTTTTATGGTAAGACATATTTACAGTGGTGAAAAACTAATTTAACGGGGGCGGTTGTTAGAGCCTGCTGATCCGAATAGAGACAGGCAGTGACCTGGACACCGCTACCGGCCTGCCAACCAGAGAGTCGAAACACTCAGTGAAGGTTGGGCACCTCCTGAAGACCTCATCCCGGACCAACGCATCCAGAGAACGCAACCAACTACCAAACTTGGAGGAGGGATGGGTCTTGGGCCAGAATACTACATTAATCATATTTGTTTAAATCACTTAAATTGTGTTTTTTTATTTCTTTGTTCGTTATATCTAATATGAAATATTTTATCTGTGAATGTATTTGATATATATTCAACGTATTAATTCATAGATAACAAATACTTGATTGTGCTCTTTGTAGTTTTCTGACAAAAAGCCATTTTCTTATGTGCTGCATACCAATTTTCATATTATATTTAAACACACACACTCGCCATAGCCACCAGGCTCTATTTACAGAGTCAGTCATTTTATCAGACTTTACACAAATTTTACAGAAAAAAAATAAAACTGACTGAAACCATCTTGGTCTTATTTGTATGTGTATATATATATATATATATAGTCTTTTGGTGTTACAGCTATGGTAGAGCCGCTGAATGATATTTACTTTGTTTATGTCAAATCTAATTAATATTAAAGTGTATAGGATTAAGATTAATATGCCTACCTGTTTGCTCTTTGAACTATATTATTGTATTTCATTTTAAGCTGCTTCCATATGCGCTTTGTGCCCATTTGAGTACACCTAAATGAAAATGAAATGATGTTCAATAATATTCCATCACCTTTCCACCTACCCATGCAGACACAGGGAGAACATGGAAACTCCACACAGAAAAGTCCCAGGTCCTGAAGTTGGATTTGAACACAGGACCTTCTTGTTGTGAGGCAACAGCGCTACCCACTGCACCAGCGTGCCACCCAGCTGGACAAGCATTCTCTCCTAAGAGCAGATATTGACTTCAGCATCTCCCAGTCTAATAGATCCTTCCTGCTGCTCTGCAGCCTCCCAGTCTTATGAAGGAACACTGCTGCGGGTCATGCAAAGCAGTCAGTATGCAGTCTTTTCCCTCTGTTTTAGTGCTCTAATGTCTAGTACATGTTGCCATCTGTTGGCATCGACCCGCTGCTCTCTCCCAGGTCTCACTATGTTGGTGTGGTGCTGAATATCAAACCAATGCCATGCCGCCAGCTGAAGCAACCGCTGAGCCATAGTGTGCATTGGCACGCGGAAATGCACAGGTGTGCAAGCTAATCTTGTAAAATGCACATTGACTCTAGATAGCTGTGGGGCAAAAAGCAAGGAACATGTATGTGTCTGAAATATTCATGTTCATGGGTCAGGAGAAAGAATAAAGGGATGGGAGGCTCCACACATGTTTTCCAGCAAACAGAACTGAAACAAAAATGTATTCTGTGAGTTTCCAGCATACAACTTGTTGGGAAAATTCCAACGAGTGCTACAGTTGTCCTTACAGAACAAACACTTCAATCAGAGCCTGACATGGTGGTATACAGACAACATGAAAGAGCAACAGAACTAGGTTACATTAAATTCATCTATTAAAGAAAAACATTTTCTTGTATTAAAATAGGACCATACTGTGTAAGACCCAGGATGCGTCTTGCCCTGCTTTGCATGGAGAGTAGTAATACTACAGCTTCACAGAAAACTGCAAGGTCAATTAATTGCTTCTTATTCAGGCCATCGATTCCACAAAGTGCTTTGGCTGAAAAGGCAATTTCAGAAACCGAACCTGACAGTTAACTTTGGCTCAACCTTCGAGACAATTTAGGGCTGTTTAACATGCGTCAATAGGAAATATTTATCTTCATATGAATTAATTGCATGATGTAAGAAATCAATATTTGTGATTTATGTATTTCCCAGTCTACGTATGTCCTTTCAGAGACGGGAGGTTGATGCTTTCCTGCTTACATATCACACACCTTTTATGGTTACTCTATATTTGATTCTTAAATGTCACACATCTTTAAGAGCAGAGCTCTCATATAGGACTTATTAGAGACTGTCAGACCAGAGGAAGCTTTGCAATAAACCCTGCTTCTTCTCCCCAACATACCTGTCTGTATGCAGAAACGTACTACGAGTGAATGAGACTGTTTGATGTTCTAGCTGAAGACAATGAATGGCAGCATGCTGTCAGTGAGTTCACATTTCTCTAGTCTATTTAATCTCTTGTTTACAGTGGAGGTGGCCAAGCTCTCATCCATGAGATATGTTATCTCTGTTAGTCTGGATTGTTGCTTCACCAACCTGCATCCTTTTCACAATCAACAACTCATTTTAGCTCTATCTACACAAAAAGAATATGTAAATATATGAAAAGAAAGTATTTTTCCCACTTTCATGTACCTCGTTTCATTCTAAAGTAGAGCAGATCCACACTGTAAAACTTTGAATATTTACAATGACATCTGAACAGTATTCTTACTGTAAACTGCAATGTAATCTGGGAGAAATATGTGATGAACATTGTAAGAGAATGCCATATTTACAGGAATGTACTGCAAATTTCACTTTGAACAGTAGAGCATCATGGGAAGGTGAAAAAAAACAAGTGTGGGAACTGAAATTTGAAAATGAAATGGACACACTTCAACCTGCTAAGCCTTTTGACACAGATGTCCAGAGCTGCTAAGGCAACTCCCATAACAGTAACATAAGGCTTTATTTTTACTAAAGTCAGTCACCGGGTTACCCTTGGTGACTGACTTGGGTGAGAGAGGGGCTAGACATGTGGCAAGAGGCCACGAAGCTCCGGGGGACTACGCCTCTACAAACTGAAACAACAGTGTCCTCCTAACAGGTTAGACAGGATGTTTGGTCTTTCTCCACATCGCCTTAAAAGAGAGATAGGTATTAGTTCCAAATGAAACGTTATAGGCTAGTTTTTCAAAGAGGGCTGGTGTAGGTCACATACTGTACACAGAAATAACACTTATCTGCTGCAAGATCAAACTGCATAGACTTTCTTTTAATTGTTTTACCAATTATGGCATAAACCATAAATATTTATGCAGACAGATTAAAAAACAAAACAAAAAAACTGCACCGACTAGCGCAGTCACAGTGCTCGTTCTAAACATGGCTTGTGGTATTGCTGGTTGCAGCTTCCTTGTTCTGATGTTAGTATCATTATTTCCAGCATCCAGCAGCAAAAGAGCTGCAGATAACAGACTGTAACAATAGTTTAAACAGTTTCCTCATGTATAAAATTATCGATGACATCACGTAGGTTTATGTCCCAGCGCCTGCTTATGCACAGAGCATTGTTTATTCTAAATGCATTAATATTGAGCATCCAACAGCAAAAGTTAGCAGCACTCAATGAGCTGCGGCACGTAAAGAGCTACTGACAAAACTATGACCACTGCTCTGTAGTATATTTACAAGAATACATTGATGAACTGCATATTTAAAGTAATCTAACTATAATGTGAGGAATCACTGTCTGTCTCTAATTCAACATGGCATGTTTGGAGCACCTTGGCCTGGTGCTCTCTGACTACTTAAAACACACCTTATCTCTGTCTGCTTGCTGCCCGGTTCACCGACGAATGTTCTTTTGTTTCTCACATTCAGCCAACATCTTTCTCACACACTACACGTTTCAGACATGCATACACTCACACACACCACTGACCTTAGTGTTAACCATATCTTATTTCACTGTGTAGCAGCCAATAATGTAAAAAACACCGATAACGTTATAACTGCCAATAACGCAATATTTTTCATTTTTTAACGTAATAAAAGCTGATAATGTAGTAACTTGCCAATAACGTAATAAACTTTCTGAACAAATAACATAAAAACTTTTTAACCTAACCCTAATGCTTTTTTTTACTACAATAATGCATTTCTTTCCAAATTTGATGTATCATAAAAACTTTATTTTCAATAGTGCATTCATGATACTTATACATTCTTGTTGAAGCCAATAATGTAATATCGGCCGATGACGTTGTAACTGCCAATAACGTAATCATTTTTTTCGTTTTTTAATGTAATAAAAACCGATAATGTAGTAACTTGCCAATAATGTAATAAAATTTCTAAACCAATAACGTAGTAACTTTTTGCCCATAATGTAATAAGTTAGTACAGTATTGGCTGGTTGTTACATTATTGGCTGGGTTTTAAAAAAAATCCTTTACAAATGTAATAACTGGAGCCGATAATGTAATAATCACTTTATTTAAGTTTGATTTATTGGCTATAAAGTATCACACTTCCATGAAACTTACCCTTACTGTTGCCTCTTTCAAATACCTGCTTAAAGACCTGACCACACAAACACCCCTACTCTCTCTCTCTCTCTCTCTCTCTCTCTCTCTCTCTCTCTCTACCTGGGAATTAAGACTATTTATTTGTTTGTGTAACTTGATGATGAGAATTATCTCCAGCCCTGCCTTCTGCTCCTCCTCCAGTCATTTAAGTTCCAACACATGTGTTTGCAAACACAGACAATTAATCATATTCCTCTTTGAGAATGTTGTATTCTCAAATTAAAAAAACACTATTTTTTTCCATGAAAAATGCCATCTTTAATTAAACCTTTTAACACACTTTTTCAAGCAAACTGTTACATCTATGTAGTCCTTCCTTAATCAACTGTATTTAAATAACTGAACTGACACTTTTAATGTCCCTTGTGCTCAACTTTCAACCTCTGCAAAATTCTGAGCTATAAATATATAAAGTATATATATATATATATATAAGTATATAATATGACCTACAAAGATAACTTTGGTAACACATCTCTGCGCTTAATAAAGAGCGTGTTATTGTCCTTTTTTTTTTTTTTACAGAACTACACATTCTCTAATACTGTGCAGTATTATTACATTAAATGCATTCTTGTATAAGGCTCTGTAGCGACCTGCTACAAGAGGAGGGGGTTAATAGCTATTATAGTGTGGTTGAAATAATTTCAAACTGTTTAAAAAATGTTACCTTTTTTTACATTGGTAAGCGTGGTCGGATGAAATTACACCGATGGTTGGGTTTATCACTAGTTTAGGGTTGGCATGGCTTGTGGTGCCTGGCCCAGTTTGGGGTAACGGAGGCTAGGTGAACTATGGTCGGGTCCTCGTCGGCCCTTGTTCCTCCTTCCCTCTCTCCTCTGCTCCCTCTGGGCGTGTCCTGGTGCCTAGGGGTGGGGGCCCTTGGTAGTACTTGAGGGGTGAGGGCTGGCCCAGGGGAGCATCTGGTGGATCCATTGTGGGGGCGGCCTGCTGGGGTTGGTCGGGGGCTGCGGCCGGCGTCTAGTGGTGCCGTCAATGTGCCTGCTGCCTGGCCTCCTGGTCCTGGGTGGGGTGGATGTGGGGCGGGGTTGGAGACGTCATGGTTGAGGAGGGAGGAGAGGCATGGCTGGCATTGATGTGGGGGCTTGGAGCTGGGCGGTTTAATGGCTATGGGCCCTCTGATGGGCATGGATGGATGGTCCCTTGTTGGGCCCCCTCTGCCCTGTGTCCCTGGTGGCGTGCCTGGGCCCTCTGGCGGTGCTGGTCGGGCAATTTCCTGTGCCCTGGGCTCGTACGTCATGCCTGGGCCCCTATGGTGCTGTGGGTTCCGCGTCCCGAATGTTCTAACGGCTGGGGGGGACTGACCGGACTATCTGGTTTCTGTTGGACTCTGGAGGGGGTCCTGTGCACTGGTGTAGGCTTTGCTGCATAATCCCGGCCCAACACACCAGCATCTACTACGACCCGATCTTCAGTGTTGATTGGGGCCACCAGTGGCTGCTGAGCCAGTGTTTGTGGTCAACATCACCGCTCTGTATTTGGTTCTCGGGACTCTTTAGGCTCTGGGCTGGCTGGGGGTGCATGGAACACAAACCTGTCCTCTCGTCCCTGTTTGTCTTGTTTTGTCTTTCTGTTTCACTCATGGTGGATCACGCCCTCTTTGATGAGAGATAGGTATTAGTTCTAAATAAAATATAACAGGCTAGTCTTTCAAAGAGGGCTGCTGTAGGTCACATACACACTCACAAGCACAGAAATACTATTTATCTGCTGCAAGATCAAACTGCATGTATTTTAAGAAATGGTTTTTACCTAATATTGGCACAAACCATAAGTATACGAGCAGACAGATATTTGAATAAAAATAAAAATAAATAAATGAATAAAAATGTTACATTAAAGATAACATTTGCATGGAAAGAGCTTGTGGTCTTTTTATTTGACAACACAACATCTTTAAAGAGGCATAGATTTCATATCATACAACATATGAGTAACTGTGTGTTTGCAAACGTGTGCTGCCAATTCATTTGGAACTGGAGTGGACAGATAATTCAACCATCAAGTTGAACAATCAAATAAATAGTCTTAATGTCTAGGAAATAACACTCACACAATATATATATATATAAATTTAACACAGTCACATTAGGCCTTGAACATTTTCTGCACTTTTTTTGTATTATATTATTTGAATTACTTTGTCTCATATTAATTTGATTATTACCATTGATAAATTATTATTATTATTATTATTATTACTTTAGTTTTGATTGTTACTGTTGTTATTGAATTTGTATGTATTCTTCTATGATGCTTTGGCAACATTGTTTTATTACTTTCATGCCAATAAAGCTTATTGAATTGAATTGAGAGAGAAAGAGAGAGAAAGGCAACAGTAAGGTTAAGTATCATGTGACACCAATAGCCAATCAATCAAACTTAAATAAAGTGAATTATCGGCTCCAGTTATTACATTTTTAAAGGATTTTTTGAAAACCCAGCCAATAATGTAACAACAAGCCAATACTGTAATAACTTATTACATTATGGGCAAAAAGTTATAACGTTATTGGTTCAGAAGGTTTATTACGTTATTGGCAAGTTACTATATTATCGGCATTTATTACATTGATAAACGAAAAATTATTACATTATTGGCAGTTATAACGTTATTGGCCGATATTACATTATTGGCTTCAACACACTGTTTTGAACTTGTTTAGTTGAATAAATGTGTTGTTATTATTTATTATTATTATTATTATTATTATTATTATTATATCCTTTATTTTACCAGGTAAAAAATCCTCATTGAGATTAAAAATCTCTTTCAGTGTGTGTCTCCCTGCTTTAGAGTCAGGTCATAACACAGTCTGAAGACAGACACACATAACAGGCCCTCCGAACCTGCTCCTGTGACCTTTTCTCCTCCTCTTATATCACATCTTTTCACTACATGGCTAAAATTGACCTCCTGGAATAGTTTCTGTGATGTATCCTGTGTTTAATCTCTAAGACAAGTAACATGGTGACTTAGCTATGTCAGCAAAACAGAAACATCCTCTACAAGAATGCATCAGAATTCAAGTGTAAGTCCTGTCTTAGCATCGCCATCATCATAAGCAGAAGATGTGCTACCATCATCACTATTGGTGCTAACAATACTGCATTATGGAGCACCCAGCAGCAGGTTGTTCTTCAGCAGGTGAGGAAGCACTTCTTGCTTGTCTCATTTCTTGGCTCAGATAAATGAATTTAATTTTTGTTATGAAACTCAACTACCTCACTGATTTCCTTGGACTTGCTCCCTGAACCTACACAGTAGCTTAAATAGTCAAGTTATCTTATCTGTTCACAAACACATGAAATAAGGGAATTGTAATATAAAAGGCAATCATGCTGACATTTGAACCATTTGTGACAACAGTAGACATGTGGTGGTTTTGCAGTGGGTGTCTTCATGTAACGCTCCAGAACAAAACACAGCGGGTTCATCAGTCTGATACATCTTGTCAAGTATAGTCATTGTTTGTTTCCTGTTTTATGTTGTCCGTCTTCTTGTTTCAGAGCTCCTGCCCCTTTGACTTTCCCACCATTGTGTTTGTCTGCTCTGCCCTGATTGGTGTTACTTGTGCCTCGTTTTCCCTCCTCTCAGAGTATTTAGTATGTGTGTTTCTGTGTGTTGCTCCTACTGCTTCAGTAATTTCAGTAAGTTCACACACATTCCACATTTATACAAATTGTTTGGTGTAAAGCAGTCGTCCTCCTGATGAATCCTAAAACTCTGGTAGAGGTGCAGAGAAATGTCCGTGTGGATGTTAGCCTTAAATTAGTGAAACTACATTTTTCAGGTGGGTGCATGAAAATGTACATGCAGATTCTGATATCAGAGCTGAGTCATGTATTGTGAGTCTGTACACGCACTGTGAACTGGACTATGTGGGCAGCTTACTATTTAAATAATACACCCTTTAACATTAGATCAAGTTTTTGTTGGTCAATGGCTCAACCACTTTCTGGTGCCAACAATGTGGCTGACAGCATCTAATATTTAAGACCAACATTCCTGTGGGCACAAGAATATTTGCTCCTTTCACAATGTGGATGCTTGGCATCAGTCGGACACTAGTGATGACTAGTGATGACACTAGTGATGACACACACACAGCAATGCACCAGGTGCACAGAGAAGCTAATGAGTGGTCTTTGAGTTGCAATTTTATTTTCATATTTGGACAAACTTTGGACAAAATGCAAAAGTGTTACTTCGTGGGTTCATGGACTGTATGTATTCAAGCACAACTGCAGATTTTGGTCATGTATGTGCAGCAGCTCAAAGTGCAAAAGTGCTGCATGACATGGAACCATAGGTAGGAGGGTGTGGTGATTTAAAGATCCGCTCTCAGCAGGTCACATCGTTGTGTCATGCAGTCACCTCAGAAGGGGTCCAGGCATTAAGCTTAGAGGCGACAGTGAAGAATTCAGCTTATAAAGAGTTTCATAATGTCTGTTCAAATCAATATGAGATCTCAGGGCTTCTGGAGACCTGGTCTAGAGTCTCTATTGAGACATTTTCTGTTTATTTTTGTTTTTTTAAAACAATCTTCTTCAGTTGTTTAGGAGAAAGCTGCAACGCTGTTTTGCTGTGAAGCTCTGCAAATGTTGAATTCTGACACCCAGTCTCAGCAAAAAGGGATGTTGTTTCTCACTGGTTGGATGACAGAAGGTTTGACTTTGTCTGTTGCTTTGATTTTATAAGCTTTGACACTCCCTTTGAGGCTTTTATGATCATCCTTAAGTATTCATATCTCTAAAAATGGCCTGTCTGACTTCCCATTGCTGTGCTTTCCTTACATCTTGTATTGCTCACTTTGCCTCTCACCACCTTGAACACTAATCGTGTACTGCTGTGACCGGTGCTACTCTCCCAGACAGTAATTGTACAGTGAGTAGGCGGGGGAACTGCTGCAGCATAGTTTAGAGGCCACTCTTAACCCTAATGTGTCTTGCCATCAAGATAAATGTGGGGTTCTTTCATGCATAAATAGCAGCTCTCCCTTTTTTCCTACATAATAGCAAAATGTTTGGACAAGAGGCTAAGATTTAAAGATGTTTTTCCAACCTGATGGTCCTGTTTCATAAAGGGCAGTTTATCTGTGTGGAGGCATTGCACAGAATAGCAGGCCGTTTGCACGCTGTTGGTCCAGCATTGTGATTTGTTTCTTTGCCTACAGAAGTGAAGTGTGACAGGAGGGGAGGAAAAAACAAATGAGAAATAATAAAGATAGGACTGACTTACCAGCAGAGGGAAAGAAGTACAGTCAGAGAAATAAGGATGCTGGAGGGGAGGAGGACAGAAAGCAATGTAGCTGGGCTGGAAAAGTGTTAGCTTGAGAGTGCCTTTCTAATCACAAAAAAAGCACTGGCGAATTGGATAAAATGTTATCTGCAAGCTGTGAAAGTGGAGGTTGAATTTATGGTACATTATGTTCCTTCTATAAACAAGTGCTTCACCAATTCTACTTCACAGAAGTCATTTATCACACACAGCTCAAAGCACTCCTTCTTTTTCTTTGCTTTTATACGCCGGCTGGAATTGTGCCCAGACCTATCTGAGGTTCCAAACACAGAGCGCTTCAAACATGTAGAGGCAGAGAAAAGCCCTGTTTCATCCTCCTGCAAGAGATTTATTGAATCTAATGCATGTTTCTTTTCCTTATCTGTGATAAACATATTGTATTATTGGTATGATTGGGGACGTGTCTAAACACACAAACGCACACACAAAGTGATGAAAATTGATGAGGTCAAATGAAGAATTTTGAGCAACACTGTAAACTGCCATCCAAGCGAACCTTTCCTAAGCATCATCTTAGAAGTGCATAAAGCCGGGCTGTAAGATTTGAGCCTTTCATCTTTGTAGGGTGACATTTTGTTGTGCTGGATACAGAAACGAGGAGGAGCAGTCATAGTCCAATCAACTGCCCCCGACGGTCGCTAAAGTTGCTGAGTGTGGCGGCCATTGATTTGATGAGGCAACGATGCAGAATCAATTATCTCTGACCAATCAGTGGTCTGCAATGTTTCACGTGACCTTTAAGTGCCTTCTCAGCCTTTTTGGAACCACAACAGAGGTGGTATTAAAAAAGAAGTACCAGGTACTTTTGATCTAATGGAAAACCAGACGAGTAGAGTTGAGCTGGTACCACGTAGTGGAAATGAGGCTTTACTGCACAACAGTGGTAAACAGAACTGAAAAGTCCCACGTCAACAATGTACCATCTATACGTAAAACAACGTTAGCTTATTCTCTCTGCCAAATAGACAAACCACACTGCCCACATCTGATAGAAACCAGTCTTTATACACCACCTTCTCTCTTTTTCTTTCTTTTGCTTTTCTGATGATCAAGATAGCATGTTCCTGCTACCTATCCCTCTGCTTTCAAACAAACTTCTTTTTGGGTACACAAATTTCCACCTGCCCTTTCAAACCAATGTAACTTTCAAACCAATCTTTATTGACATGTCCATAGCCAGACCGGGGGGGCTCTTTTAGAGGTACAGTGTGAGCTGGCAGATCATGGTTTTATCGATAATACAATAAAAACATTATACTGCGGTAGCCCGGCGTACAGCAGTGATGCTTCAGGAGTTCCTTGTTGTATGCCTCCACTAGCTTTGCCTGTGTTGCCCAATAATCGGAGCATCTTTGCTCATCCCACTAGTCACATTGCGAGTCTTATATTACTGTCAGGTCAGGTTGTGTCTTTTATTCACATTCATTCATCCTGAACTTATTTTCCTGTTCTTCTCCTTTTTCCTCTTTTTCTATTCGTCTGTTTCTAGCCTGTTTTGATTTCCTCTCAGCTGGAGCGAAGGTCACCCCAGGGTGCAGGTCATGTGATATGGAGGGCCCCAGCAGTTAGTGGTGCAGCAGCAGGAACAAGATATGGTGGGAGGAGGTTTAGTGCAGAGCATGTTCAACATTATAGATGGGTCTCCGTGGTGGTCCAGCGCTGGGTTCCACCATTCACAGGCTTTTATCACTATTTAACCTTGAATAGTGGAGATAGAGAGCAGCCGCTGTGGTTTCAGTCCTTTGACTCATAATAATTCAATATGCTTTAACACACAGGGACACAGGGACATTTTCAGCGTTTGTTCTTGCCGTCACCCACCAGCGTCATGCTTTGCTTACTTTCATGATAACTTTGTGTTCAAATTCAAGGGTTCACCCCGAACAAATGTTTGGGCTTTTCGTTTAAAAGGATGTGCTGGAGGACGATGTGTCTCTGAATCTTGACTGAATTCTTAGAACATTAAAGCTCAGAGGATTTCATTGAATGAAAGGCTATGGAACAGTTTGCTTTCGTCTCCACTCTTTCCTTGCTGATGCAAATTTCTAAAATAGAATAATGGATTTGAATTGATTTGTGTCACACCTGCATTAAGGACATTACAAATACAGAGTGTAGAGTACATGTGTTGAAGTGAGACTGCCCATGCACAAAGATGCTCTGACCCCAAGATTCCTGTCCCACCCTCCTAAACTAGAGCTCTCCACTGGCTACATACAAACTTAACAAAAATGTTTGTTCTAATATCTGATTGGTTGATAAGAAAATATGTGACTGCTCTGCAATGCTCTGCCCTCCTATGCTCCAATGTCAGGTGTACGAGTGTGTGTTAGATCTAGTGTTCTTCCTTTTTTTAAACTCACTACTTTATTTTCATTATATTTTTATTTTTATTTTTATTTTTATTCTCCGGCTTCCTCCCACCACCAAAAACATGCAATATTGTTGAATTAGTGAGTATAAATTGTGAATGTGAATTGTGTGAATGTGAGTGTGAATAGTTGTGAGTCTTTGTGTATGTCTGTATGTCATGTGATGACCCAGCGACTTGTCAGGAACATCATAACGATCCAGAGACGTTTTTTAATGTGAATGATTCTTCACAGTTTCACTTTCAGCTATGTATTTGAATGTGCTATGACTCTGAAATGGAGGGACATGATTTCTCCATCTTCATCCTACATGATGCGTATTTTTGCACCAAATACCTTGAAACAAAAAGGCATTCAAACATCCTAACTTTTCTCTGAAACATCAAAACAAATTCTTTCAGCATTCTAATAAAAAGCTTCTTTCAATCTGCAGCTGGGTCAGTTTCCATCTTTGTCTTCAGGGATCAATCCATCAGATCCAGTTCACAGCAGCTCATCTGTTGTTCATCGGACAGGTGGAATAATCACACGTTCATTTCTGGTGCATGTCACTACATAGTATCCTGTAGGCACGCCCCATTCTTAGTGCTGCAGCACAATAAAAACACGGCAGGATGCATTCCCACCTGACCCATATCAGAGGGGGTGGGCCTAATAAAAGAGATCTAAGTAGCCCATCATCAAACCCATGTGGAGATGACTGCAGAGGCTGTTGTTATTTTTATTCTATCTGCAGCCATGAAATGAAGGCTCTGTTTGACTGTACAGAGGGAGAGATGAGAGATTCCTCATTCACTGGAAATTAAAGTCCAGGCCTGTGGTTCTGTGGGGTATAGTAGATTGTGGTTTTGTGATTTTATTGCTTCTGTATTTTCATTATCTCAGGAAGATGTTGTTACATCTGTGAAGTTTCTGTTTGTCGTTGATTACCCAGAAAGGCTGCTTATGATTCACATATTTATGCAGCTGTGTTGAATCAGGTGCGTCAGACAATCTACTGAACAAGATAACACTACTATCAAATTATTCTAAGAAACTAACTCTTCAATAATGTTTGTGATTATAGCATGTTTTAAATATTTCTGATTATATATGTAACTCAGTGAGTGAAATGAAACCAACACAGGACACAAAGATATCTTTCATAATAAAAGCTATTAATGAATGTTAAAAAAGTCCATCCATCCATTTTCTGTAACCTCTTATCAGGTACAGGGTCACTGTGGAGCTGGAGCCTATCCCAGGTGACATTGGGTAAGAGGGGTCCGTCCACCCTGGACAAAACAAAAATAAGTTCTATAAATTAAATCTAGTCCATCCTGGACTTTCTACAGAACCAACAGGTTTCACTGTCAAAGTGCACATCAGATTACGTCCCTGCACTATTACCAATGTGTACAAAAATAAATAAATCAAAGAAATGAATCAATGTTTGAACACAACAGTTTCAACTGAGTTCACCATTAGACCAAATTTAAGACGGCATTATTGACGCAAACATGTCATATTTTACAAACACAGTAAAAAATTAGGAGCACTAGCATTTTCATTAGGAAAACAAAAATATATTTATTGCCTATTGATGAGAGGATCTGTGTGCTTATGCAACAGTGACAACAAAAGTGATTATTAGAAAGGATCTGTAATCAGAAAGATCTAACAGTGCACATGTTTATGGATCACAGGTCCAAAGGGAGGATACTCAGAGAGCACATATCTTCATCAAGTACATTTATGAATCCTACAGTGATGACAACATAAGCGGCCTTACTTTGCCTCTGATTGGATTGGCGTGACGTTATTTGTCATGTAGCCCTTCACTGAAAGATCTTTGACTACATGAGAAACATCACACCAAGCCAATCAGAGGCCGAGGAGGGTGGGTCATGGTGTCGCCATTGTTCTATTGTCCATATGAATACTGGGCAGTATAACTGGAGGCTAGACACAAGCACCGGATGGTCTGATGTTATTAATATGTCCCCGCGCAACACAACACAGCACAACATGATGAGGGTTCCTATCCCCGTATGTCACCTAACACTACAGCCCCCTTCCAGACAAAGGATCTTCCCTGAGAAGATGCAGGAATAAAAAACTACAAACACCATACTGCTCAGCCATGAACACTTTTAACAAATGCTTTTATAACCATCTTAACATTACAGTGATAACACAACATTAGCAAAACTATCTTTACAACATTCACAGTCACTTTGTGTGTGTGTGTGTGTGTGTGTGTGTGTGTGTGTGTGCGTGTGTGTGTGTGTGTGTGTGTGTGTGTGTGTGTGCGTGTGTGTGCGTGTGTGTGTGTGTGTGTGTGTGTGTGTGTGTGTGTGTGTGTGTGTGTGTGTGTGTGTGCGTGTGTGTCTGGGCGGTATGGGTAAGCTGTCCAAACCCTCTGCCGCCTTTCTCACACAGATTTATGAGCAAACAAAGTTGCTGTGTTACAAATACTTCATCCTGGCCTGTTTGGGTGTGCATATGTGCGTTAACACTACTAAGTATGCCAAGATGTGTACCTGGAGGCATGCTCAAAATGACCCAAAAGTTGCGTGTGGAATGATGGACACTTCTCACCCTCAATGATCGCCAAAAAATACAAAATAATGATTAAACTTAACTTAAGAAGAAAAAAAACAGTAAGACACAAATGAGTTTCATGTCTCCAGAAGGTAATAAGTAGTTATTCCTGAATTGAATAAATACGATTAAAACTATTATTATTATTTTAAATATTGAGCTACCTTCACTCATATCTAAAAGTTTTTCCATAAGTTTGCTCCATAGTTTTAGGCCCTAAGCAACAAAAGCTGCATCCACAGTTTTCTTTTGACTGTTTCAGGGAACCTCTAATAAACCAGCGGCAGATGATATCAGTGTTCTTAAAAGCAGATAGGGAGCAAGGGAGTTAGCAATATAGCTGGATGTGACCTTTGTGTATAAGGAATAGGACCTTGAAGTCAATTCTAGATGTAGTAGGAGTGCAGCTGATCTGGACTGATGTGATCTTTCCTCTTGGTTAAAAGTCGAGCTGCAGAGTTTTGGCTCGACGTAACCCAGGAACCCATCTTCAGATGTCACCATGGTCTTCCAGGCGTACTGAAACTTCGGGTTCTGGCAAGAGAAAGACGATCGCCTGTCTGGGTTTTGAAACACAGCATTCCAACAAGCTTTTACCACATTCATCCCTAGGATGAGAGGGGTATAAGAGAACTCATCTTCCACAACTAAAACCACTGGTTAACTTTGTCAGCAAAGGTTCCCTCTGGATGTTGATGGGCATATCTAGATATCCTCAGCGTTTGGGTCATGTCCTTCCTCCAGGCCGAGCAGGAACTGTTCTTTCAAGTGGGCGGTGGTTGGGGCTTCCTCTGGGTCATGTTGCTGCAGCCTGCTATGCAGCTCCCTTAATCTGAGAACAGACGACTATACAGACTCATCTGGTTTCTGCCGGTATCCATAAAACTGTGTTCTGATCACTGTCACTGGTGCCTGCTCTTTGTAAATAATAGTCTAAAACATTAAAACATGCACAAACCTGGCATTGACCTTCTTACACTTACACCTAATCTCATCAATGTTTTAGATTGCAAAAAGAAATGTGTTATCATAATGACTTTGACATTTTCTACTCATTCCCTCTATTAAAGAGCCTTCCGGTGCAGTCAGTTAGCACTTTGAGAGCACTTTCACTTCACTACAGCCATATAGTGGGGTCTCACTGTCGTTCCAAGTGACGTAGTTTCCATTGAAATCAGGAGAGCAAATGTGCCCCAGCCCTGATCTATTTAAATATAAGAGCAGAATGGCACTCCCCTAACTCTACTACTTTAGTGCTGTACCAGCCTCTTTATGTACTATAATAAAGTGTCACTTAAAGTAGCATGAAAATGACATTTCCATTACAGAGCTCCCACTGCTGCTATCAGAACAAAGTGCTGGAAAAGCCCACCAATTAATCAGAGAGCCTTACAAGGTTTGCACATTCAGACAGCTTCCTTTCAGAGAGAAGGCTGAGGGATAAAACAGTCTTTAACAGGTGACAGGGAGCAGAGCTCGACTTGACAAAGACTCCTGTCTGCTTTCTGTCACTGTGCTTTTACTGCATAGTGTGTTTAAGGCAGGAACACAAACAGGAACAATACAATGTCTACAGTGACAGATTGTGTGTTATAGTGAAACATGACAACTAAATTTGTGTTATTTAGTTGCTAAGAACTCATTGCTGTGTTTTGTTTTGTTTTGTTTTTACTGGACTGCTTCATGAAGTGTTTGAGTTCATGTCTACCTGGTCCGTTGAAGCTGTTTTGTTTGCTGATTTTAAAGTTTGAAGCTCATGGTCAAATTAAGCCACTATAGGGGCTCAAAGTGTTTTAGTTTATCAAAGCAAGTCGCCTTCATGTACCTATCTAACACAGCCAGCACAGTCCCTTCATCCTGCATACAAATAATACAAATGTAGACTGACAAATAACACAGATGTAGGCGCGACTGTAAAATTTCATAGCATGAAAATTCAGGTAGTGAACAGATGTAACATAATTAACTTACATCATGTATGTAACATGACTTAGCGTAGCTAACAAACAGACAAACCGAACCAATCACATAACCTCCTCTGCAGAGGTAATAAACACAGACATGACTATATGAATGTGTGGTTGGTGGTGATATAATTCAGATTGACTATTACAGTAAATATCAGTTTTGATCATAGAGTAGAAGATGACAAGTTCATTGGCAAGATGTTAACAATAACTTTAAGTAAGGACAAATAGTCCTTTGTGAAAGATGGTATTGAAATAATGCGGTGTGTGTGTGTGTGTGTGTGTGTGTGTGTGTGTGTGTGTGTGTGTGTGTGTGTGTGTGTGTGTGTGTGTGTGTGTGTGTGTGTGTGTGTGTGTGTGTGTGTGATGAGTCTGCCATTCAGTCCAAAAGGCCAATGATCCACTCAGTAGGTGGATGTCCTGATTACGGGATGGAGTTGTCATTAGTCATTGTCCCCTGCACCACCCTCCCCACCAGCCTCTCATTTGTGTCCCATCGTCCCAGCCAGTCATACACCCATTCATCTTCATTTCTCCTTTTATGGCCGCGACTCGCTCAGTCCATCAGCTCCTGCTCTCATTTTCTACACATTAGTTTTATCTCCAGAATCAACAGAGCTGGCAGCCCTCCTGCCAGATACTTCCCCATCACTTACTGACCCCTAACAACACACACACACACACAGAGAGAGAGTCTGTTTATTTAGGGTGTGTCCAACTCCCTTTTGTTAGTTAAACGGTGAACATGAATGGGCTCAAAGTAACATGCATGCCCCAAAGGGATGGCATTCATTCCCTTAATTATAGGTGTGTTTTGGGCGTAACATGAATTAACCATCAGAGTTTTATCTCCTGTTGCCTTAAAAGTCAGGTTCACCTGCACCTGGTGCATTGCTATTAAAACAGCGGCACTCATCTACTATGAGAAACATATGTGATGCTTGGCCCCTTGGCCTCCACCGTCTCCCAGTCCTCTGTCCAATCAACAACTCTGTTTGACTTCATATGAGCAGATACAGTCATATTCAACTGATGAGGAAGAGGTTCACAGTCAAAGCAGCCACCCTCCTGATAATTCTCGATGCACTGGTAGAGGTGCAGTATGTACCATGCAGGTGTAAGTCCCTTAATAAATACTCAGGCAGGTGTTAGGTGGATGGTGTGCATGCAGATTGAGATTATCTAAATGACCCATGCATCCCTAGTGTGTACTCACACTGTGTACCAACCTATGCAGGCACATCTTAGGCTGTCTTTACAATACAGGTCTTGATGCCTAATTCTGATTTGTTGCCTATATCTGATTTTTTTTGACCACCTGCTTACATCTACTTTTAAAAGACACTTTACCCCCCTCCTTTATAGACACTTTACCCCCCTCCTTTATTGTATTGTATATTTTTAAATATTATTTCCCCTCCTCCCGCTGTGCTTTTTGTACACTGTGCTGCTGCAATACTGTAAATTTCCCCACTGTGGGACTAATAAAGGGATATCTTATCTTATCTTATCTTATCTTAAAAGTGACCCATAAACGACATCAGCATTTACACTGGTTAACAGTTGAGGCAACATCCCGCAAGTGTATACGTGGGTTTGACCCGGAAATGTTTAGTCTGAAACGGAAGTAAAAGCAGCGCTATTTACAATGGATGCAGACGAGAGTGACACAGGGCTAATTATCCATGCTATTGCTTTCTGAAGCATTTTTAGAGGTGGTGCACCGGTGAAAAGAGAGACCTGTGTGTGTGGATGGCTCTGTCTGTGTCCACCTTTGTTTACGGCATTCGCACCGTTGCATTTTTCAATGACATATGACTCGCACTGACAGGGAATATCCAATCTGTCCGCTTAGATGACAGACACAAATGCACATATCTGATTCATATCAGATTTATTTCCACATATGAATGAGGCCTGATTCCGATCTGAGAATATCTGATTCCATGTGCTTCTGTCCTGCTTACACATTCATGATTCATATCAGATCTGTGGTGCTTTCTGCTGCCTCAAGATACCAATGCACCAATAATAATCCTGACCCATGGGCACACACACGTGTGCATGTACATTTGCTATGTACACAATTAGGCGCTGGGCATGAAAATGACAACCGCGTAAACGTTTGTTCATACATGGCGTATTTTTACATACACACAGGACAACAAGATAAAAGACATCGACAAGTCGCACACACCAATATTACACAATCGGTAATTTAAATTCAATGTATCCTAAGTATTGCACATATCACAGTATTGCATAATCCCTTAGTTAAATACTAATCCAACCACATTATTGCACATACATAATCCTGCACAGACCCTGAGTTATACCGTAGTATTGGATAATTCCTTGGTAGAAAGCTCGCCTAACCAGAATATTGCACATATTACAGTAATGCACTATCCCTATGTCCTTGTCTAACCACAATGCTTTATGAGATATGAAATAAGAAATACAAAAAATAAGAAATGGTACCCTGACTAGAACTAACTAACATTAAATCTGATTAGTAACAAGAATTAGGGATTAAACATTTTCATTCAAGAATTTAATCACTTGTGGTATGAGTGACTGTTTTGACATGTTTTTCATAAAGGATGGCTGGTAACAGATGCATGAAGTCATGATCATTTATGTATATATAAATAATGTATATATATCTACATATATATAGATATATATAATTTATGTACCCTGAAACAAGGTGCTAATACCAACCCTTTGAACATTCTTGCTGTACTAAGCAAACTAATAGGGGTGGTTGTGTTTGTAAAAGTCTAACATTATTTTCATATCATTATACTCAATTATACTTAATTTTAGCATGCATACAAGAAGTGTCACTCCACTACCACAACTTTAATGCTGATGAGTGATCAGTGGTTGAGTGATACAGACAGGAAAAGGATTGTGAGTGCTGTGCTACTTGATTTTAGTGCTGTGTTCGGTTTATTGGGCATACCTCAGAGTTTGTTTCTCTATGACTCCAAAGAAGAATGTTGGCTGTAGATGAGTTAAACTTTCTCTCTGAATATGAAATGTCATTCTTTAGGGACTGGGTAAGCAAAAACGATAAGTTCTGAATGTGGAGCCGCAACATGACATGAAGAGTGGTATTATTGGCTCAAGCCATGCACTAAAGCAAGAGAACCCGTTCTACTTGTCTATGAAGGACAGCTGCATCGAGCAAGTCACAGAGGCTTATCTCCGAAGAGTCACCATTGATGGCCAACTGTTGTGGCAGAGACAAATGGACAAAATAATTGGAAAATCTGGAGAGAATCCATTATAAGAAGAAGATGCTCCTCTTACTTTACACCAATTAGAATAAACATGTCAAAGAAACAATATTTCTAAGAGGAACAGATGAAAAAGAAATTATTGACATGGTTAAAAACTTCAAGAACAAGAAGTCAATAGACTGTAATGGAATAGACGTGTATGGTTAAAAATATCATTGAATGCATAGCAAAACCTCTGACCCACATCTGTAATCAGTCCCTACAAACCGGTGTATTTCCAAATAAAATGAAAACTGCTAAAGTCATACCAATATACAAATCTGGAGACAAACACATTCTCTCAAACTACAGACCTGTTTCCCTGCTTCCACAGTTCTCAAAAAATACTTGAAAAAATATTCTTTATAAGACTAGATGACTTCATCACAAAGCACAATGTACTATATGATCAGCAATATGGTTTCAGAGCAAACAGGACAACTTCATATGCACTTATTGATTTCATTGAAAAAATAACAACGGCAATAGAAAATAAAGAATACACAGTTGGGGTTTTCCTAGATCTTAAGAAAGCATTCGACACGGTAGACCATAATTTACTATTAATAAAACTACAAAGATATGGTATTAGAGGAACAGCACTCTCCTGGTTAACCAACTACCTGCAGAATAGAACTCAATATGTGGAAATACAAAACTTCACAGCCACTGAAGGTTACCTGTGGGGTTCCCCAGGGCTCAGTGTTGGGACCAATATTGTTTCTTTTATACATAAATAATATATGTGAAGTGTCAAAAACTCTGACAACCATATTATTTGCAGATGACACAAATCTATTTTGCAGTGGGGATAATCTGGAACAACTCTTGGATACTGTGGAAAAGGAATTGAAAAAGATGAAGAGCTGGTTTGATGTGAATAAGCTAAGCTGAATTTAAGCAAAACAAAATTTATAGTCTTTGGAAATCGTCCAACTATCTCACATAGGAAACTCATGATAAATGATATAGAAATAGAAAGAGTGAAAGAAATCAAATTTCTTGGAGTAATAATAGACAATAAATTATGTTGGAAGCCTCATATAAATCATATTAAAGCTAAAATATCCAAATCAATTGCAATACTGTATAAAGCCAAAGATCTTCTAAATCAAACTTCACTATACACCTTATACTGTTCCTTCATTCTCCCGTACATTAGCTACAGTGTGGAAGTGTGGGGGAACACTTATAAAACAAACACAGATCCAATATTCATCCGACAAAGAAGAGCCTTAAGAATTGTAAATAAAAGCACTTACAGAGAACCATCTAACCCAATCTTTATCAAACTTAAAACATTCAAATTCAGAAGATCTGGTTGATTTCAAAACGGCTCAAATCATGTTCCGAGTAAAACATCAACAGCTACCTAAAAGTATCCAAGGATTGTTTCAGATGAGAGAAAGTAAACATGACCTGAGAGGAACTTGTATATTTAAAAAAACAATTAGTAAGAACCAATGCAAAATATCATTGTGTCGCATCTAAAGGAGTTAATTTATGGAACAGTTGCAGTGAAGAAATGAAAACATGTGGAACACTAATCAAATTTCAAAGACTTTTTAAAAGTAAAGTACTGCACAGATATGAGATGGAATTATGATACTTTTGTTTGTTTATGACGTGATACATTTGTTGCTGTGCTACTTGCATATTTTGATTAATTTGATTTGGATTACGTGGACCAAGTCTGGTATTGAACAAGTTTTCTTTTGTTGGTTGATTGAAATGGACATTGTGGACACTGGTGGTGGAAAGCTGAATTTTTCAGTTTCATAGTTTAAGTTTACTGTGTAAACAAAATGGGGGTGGGACAAGAAAAGTTTTTAAACTTCTTCCTACTCCTTTTTGAACATGAAGAACATTTATTTGAATTATTATGTATTGTAATTTTGATATGTATACATGTATGTATATGTATGTATGTATATGTATACATATGTATGTATTAATGTCTATGTATGTGTGTGTGTATATACAGTATATGTATATGTATGAGTATGTGTATGTATGCGTATGTATATATATACTGTATATGTATATTATGTGTATGTGTATATGTGTGTACATGTATGTGTGTATGCATATATGTGTGTGTATATATACATATATATATATTTGGTTTTTTTTGGTATATTTGTTGATGATTATATTTGATAGTTTTGTTTTCTTGCTTATACTTTTATTTGAATTTTATTTTAAACATGTTCAAAATAAAAAAATTATCTATCTATCTATCTATCAATTACAACCCTGCAGGCCATAAAAGCCAAAGCATTGTCACATCTTGTATCCTGCCCAGCAATCCGGTCAGGTGCAGCATAAAGAGCTGGATTTACAGTCTTCTAAATCTATTCAGGAATAGGAATTTTCCAGAACAGCATAAAACAGGCATGAACATAAAAAAAACAATCCAAACAATAAACAATAACTGTCTCTGTTGTTCGGAGCTGGGCAGGTACTGTACACAGCAGTGACATACTCTGTCAGTGCTGTTTGAAATGGAAACGAGGTTGAAGGGAACTGAGCTGAACCAAACAGTTAAGTATAACTGTAAAAACAAAACAATGGATTGAAATGGCTCATTCACATTACCATTCATTGTGTCTAGAGAGGACACAGCAGACACAGTCAATCACACCAGTGTTCATTTGACTGGATTCAATGGGAAAATTGTTGTTATTGTATCTCAGAACAAGTCAAAACTGAAAAGTGAAAGTCCTTTGAGAGGAAGAGGAGTTCAAGTCCATCAAAAGTTTGTCCTTATAGACCTGCTAACAGATTCATGAATGTCATGGATGAGAGAAGAAAGAAGTGATTGTTTTAATGAAATTTTAATGCTTTTTTTATATCTAAAATGTTTGAGACGTTTTATTCTTCCTTTTATGTCCCTTCAGATCCAGTCTGAGACATATTTGCATAAATAGAAGCCCTTGTCCAACACATTGTTTTCATTGACGTAACTTAATTTCTCACATCTGACACAACAACCATAGAGAAATGAGAATTGGATCTTAAATTGAAATTGTATTTTTCATTATGCCTTTGTATACTTGGCACAGACGGAGAGAGGTTAGAGGAGTAAATGTCACTTAATGTTTCGACTGCATTCCTTTACTCCCTCTAACACTCTTTATTGTGGCTTAATTTGTTTCAGAGATGCAATCATGGTGCATGTGTTCTGTTTTCTCAGCCTATGGAGGGGCTTCTCTGAGGGAACTCCACCAGCCGGCCACAATAAATGAGATGTGGCATGGCAATCTGTGGCAAGAGGCTCAGGTCATAATAACTGCCCTCAAACATAAATTACCAAGTTAATGCACAGCTAATCACCCAGCCAGACCACTGGTAATATGTATGAGCAGGGACATCGTATGAAAAAGGACTGACATCAACAATCAGACTATAAGGATGGAGGCTTGGGTGTGTCTACATAGGCAACTCTGTGAACTACTTAGATCCTACTAAGATTCTAAGGGAAAAACAGACACCAAAGTCACACTCCATAGCATATCGACAGTGTTAATGAGTCTTTTCAGTGTTTGCCAGACTCCATAAAACATACAGTACCAGTCAAACTATTGACTGGTACTGTATATTAAAACAAGACCATTAAGGATTATAAGAAAGCAAAGGGTCAGCAGGGCAAAAAGAACTTGAAGATGACTCAAACACTAATTTCTTAGAGAGACTGGTGACACAAGACGAAACTGCCCAAGAGACCGGCAATTATTCTGGAGGTCAGGACTGAAGTCTGGTGGCTGGAGGTCTGCGCAGGAGGCAGGAGACATGACAGCAGGACTAGGACTGGAGACCAGAAACAGGGGAGTCGGTGGAGCCAGTGAAACAGGAGGTCACAGAAACATAGCCACAGGAGACTGCTGAAGCAATAGAAGTGTTGGCTGCTGCAGCCAGGAACTGAAAACAGCTGCAGTTTATATACAATGGACAATGGAGCACCCTAAAGCCCTAAAGCCCTAAAGGTTTAGCTAACTTTATCTTCTGTCTTTTCTTTTCTCTCTGTCTGTTTTCATGTTTTCTGGTAAATGCTCTCTTTTTCACTGGGTTTCATCTTCAACTCAGAGAAACAAACAGGCTGTTTGTTGAGTTTAATCTGAAGCTCTCTATGATCAAAGGAATGTGCTTCAGGGAGCTGAGACCAGTCAGTCAGAGCTTTGAGCAAACAGACAGGTATGTCTCACACATGATAGCTGAGTAGTGTCATTATGGAGAGCAGAGCACACATAAGCAGACCGTCTGCTGACAGGAGCTTCTCTTCATCAGTTTGGTCCAGCATGGTACTGAAGCTCTCTCTACGCAAGAATATAAATGCGCATGGTGGCGCAGTGGGTAGCACTGTTGCCTCACAGCAAGAAGGTCCTGGGTTCAAATCCCACTGTGGGCCTGGGACTTTTCTGTGTGGAGTTTGCATGTTCTCCCCGTGTCTGTGTGGGTTCTCTCCATGTTCTCCCCGTGTCTGTGTGGGTTCTCTCCAGGTTCTCCCCGTGTCTGTGTGGGTTCTCTCCTGGTTCTCCAGCTTCCTCCCACCACCAAAAACATGCAGTAGAGGTGAATTAGTGACTCTAAATTGACTGTAGGTGTGAATGTGAGTGTGAACTGGTGACTTGTCCAGGGTAAACCCCCCCCCCAATGACCGACACAGGACAAGCTGTTACAGAAAATTACTGAATAATAAAATATAAAAATAAAATGGCCACACCTGACCAAGCCCCATGGGTCAAAGCCAAGCCACCATACGCTCACCAGCCCTACGAGACCCTCCCCCAACAGGCCAAAAAATATTTTTTATATGCCAAATATCATCAAATATCCATTCATTCGAGAATAATAATTTGCATTTAGGAGCCTCTACGCTGCACTGTTCTGAAAAGCGAGCATTCCCCACAATGCTACAGGTTTATTAGGCTTAAAATCAGATATGATTACACTGGGAGTTTTAGAGTGCTTTGCATATTAAAACTTTTTATGAAAATTATATTATAAGTTCACTCATAGCTGGATCTAGAATCTTGTTTATGTGCAATTGAATTAATTTATGAATTAAGCAGTTTGTCTTTGATGGAGTTCTAGGTTGTTGTAGGAATTTACAATCCTATGTCTGGTTTTCTTCAGATACCCTGCGAACCCAAAGACACACACACACACACACACACACACACACACACACACACACACACAAACAAACACACAAACACACACACACACAGGCACAATATCCCAAAGATGGAGTACAGTAGAAACACATTCACATCACACTGTCATCATATGCTGTGACATGAAACTCTTTGTCTTCATTAGTGGGTCTGATGCAGAGTTAATGGGAGTGCATTTTGTGGGGTAGAAACATGGTGTAAATCGAAAGTGTGCAGAGTAATTTCACAAGTGGCTGTGGGAGCAGGCTGACGCTGCAGTAAAGGGATGAGGTATACAGTAAGCCCCAGGGTGCCTGGCAGCTCCTCGATAGAACTGTCAGACTGACTTACAGGGAAGCTTTACTGCCAGTTTGACTCAGTCAGTGTCAACACTCAATCCATGGAGCCACAAAAATCACACATGTACGTAGGTCTGCCAAGTGTGACAGTGAAATTCAATTCATTCACATACATGTTTGATGCTTGTGGCAACGTCATCCACTAGGGCGGCTCATACATTCCTCTCCTATCGTAGTCAGTCCCATTTTTAGATTTTCCAGGAGCTTGGCAGAGTCAGGCACTACCAAGACGGTGACGGCTACCCACGTTCAGCTTCACAGCGGCTCCTCACAAACCTATGGGTGATATAAAGATGGTGCTCTCCATTGATTATTATACAGCCCATAGTAATGCTACACCCCTCTGCACTACATGTTTCTTTAGCAGAGCGCTGGAGTTGTAAAAAGTTGTTGGGGTTCTTTTATGTCTCTTGGCTGTGTGTACTGTTGGGAGAAATCAAAAGTCTAACATTCAGAATAACAACTGAACAAGTTCAGAGCCAAGTGAAAAAAGAAATGGGGGCCCAGCAGCACAGCAGCCCGGTCCCAAAGGGGTCCTCAGGTCCCGAGTCTCCAGGCAGAAACCTGGGACACCAGCAAATGCCGCTTCTGTTTTTCTCCCTTTACATTCCCATTGTCTTTCCTGTGCCACCTTCATCACATATCTGTGATAATAGTGTGAAAAGACTTAATATTTTCTTCATAAAGTGAACAACATAAATCACTGTGGCATGTGGCCTAGTGGGTAGCATCGTTCCCTCATAGCAAGAAGGTCCTGGGTTCAAGTCCTCCTGAGCATCTAGAACTTTTCTATGCGGAGTTTTTCAGCAATGCTCACAAAGCCTTATTTGACTTTTTCAGTAAATGCTGTTAAATTTATGGGGAGTTGAATCTATTGAAACAATCTGTTAAAACAATGCATACATAAATGCAGATATAACTAATTACTAGAAAATTCATCAGACAGATCATAATCCTTGTACACCAATGCCTACAACCTGGAGTAAAAGCAAATAAATCTCTCATAACTATGAGAATAAAGTTATATATATACATATATATATATATATATATATATATATATATATATATATATATATATATAGTTTTAATATATTCACATGGTGAGATTTTCACTTTTGTCAAGTAAAAATCAGAGGTACACATACATCTGCAACACTGACCTAGGTCTTTATCAATGAGCAGTAAATTATGGCGAACAAGAAAAACACTGCTGACGATATTAAGTAACATAGCAGTAACAGTGATGGTGGTAACAAATCCGGTGGGTGATGAGATGTATACTGTTCCAGGTTTGGTAGGAGTGTGGTGACACCATATCTGTTCAAGCCTCCCAGCAGAAACACAGGCTGTTCGCTGCTCTGGTTTACAGCTTTGTTGTAACATTCCGCAATGTGTTCTGCTGCAAATGCGTTGTCAGGCCCAGGGACATATGCTAAAATAACAGTAATCTGTGTGAACTCCTGTGGTAGATAAAAAGGTCTAAATGACACAGTCATGATTTCATGGTGCTTATCCTGCATTCAGTCTCGCTCACTGTGAAGTTGGTAGCCCACCTGTTGATCACAGCCATGCACAGCCTGCCCCCCGATTGACTTCAGTGTTTGCATAGCGTCTCTATCAAAGCGTATGGTGTTAATTCCTTACAGATCCACATCGATTACTTCCTCTGACAGCAAGGTCTCCCTGAAACAGGAGAGGCTTGTTTGACGGTAGTCTGAGTCGAGTTTGATAAGTGCAGAAAGTTCACTCATTTTATTACGTGATGACCTCACATTAGACAGAGTTATCGCAGGTAGTGGCCTCCTACCTCGTCTCCTCATTCTGTTGCGAATTCCTGCTCTGGATCCCCTATTCCTCCGAACTCGCTTGGCATAACAACATACCTCTGTAGACATGGAGGCGTTCCATGAAAGAAAGGTGATGTCATTCATAGATCCAGGGAAGCCAGCCGCAGATTCAGTGCATAGGTGTATCTTCCTCCATTGTGTATAATGGGATCTACCAGTGTACTCCAGATCACAAATGCTGCTTGTATAAAGGCGATCAAGACCCACAGGCTGGTCTAGATATTTCAGCGTGGGAGTCATACTTGTTTAAGTGGGTTCAATACTGTGATGTTTCACATTCAACACTAAAAACAACCACAAAAAAACTCACAAACACACACAGAGCAGCATGCTGTGAGTCGCTCACAGAGTAGCGCCCCGCTACATACCCCGATACCCAAGTATATGTTTACAAACACTATAAAAGTGAGTTCTTTTATTATATGTCCCCTTTAAGCAGATGTTATTCACAAGTGAGGGTGAAAGCAGAAGTAAAACATTGAACCATCCATTCTCACGACCACAAAGTCCTGTCAACGATACCTCCATGTTGCCTTTCCCTTCTTCACACATGTCAACCTCATTAGATGATCTTCTGTAAGACTTGAAAAATCCTCCAGATAAAATAACACACACAGTAAAGTTCAAATTAAACATTAAAAATAGCAAACATTTATTAAATGAAGATATCACCTATGGCATACGAACTAGGTTCTTCCGCATGGGAGACGGCTATTTTCATCACTAGACCAGCCTGTATGATACAGTCATGTGTCTAAAGTAAGGTTCATTGTTCTGACAACATGGGTGACAACTCTGTTTTCCCAAAAGAAATCTTCTGAATATGCATTGGGACTTTGAAATGCAGAAATAAGTCAATAATCCATAAGACTTATTCTGTAAGAACATGGTGCCCCAGTTTAAACAACATACAGTATTGATCAGAATAAAAACAGAAAACTTTGTAACCTGTACTTTTCAACTGTGATTTTTTTTAACAAAGCATTACATACTCGGTTCTTTCCAGCAGAGGCTCAACGCCAGCTGTGCAGCAAACACAACACTTCCTCTTTCACAGCAAAATGAGAGTGAGAATAACTTAACCTCTGATCAAAATAACATTCTACACACAAGACAGAGAGAAGTCAACCACAGGGTGGAGAAAGCTCTCTCATCTGCAGCAGACAGCATAAACTTAGGCTGTAAACACACTCAGAGGCTCTCAGAGACACATTTGTTTCTGTTACCATCTGTGAGGTAAGTTCTGAAAAGACTGTCCTCCCTGTAGTTACTCTCACGTAAGGCGGCATGTTTTCATCAAGATACTGCGATGGTTTTCTTTTTCCATAGATAACCACGACATGGCACACGGCAACGTAAAGCAGTTCCTGCTTTGCTTCACTTTGGTGTTGTCCTTTGTTCTGACCTCAGCCTTAAAAACCCTAGATTCAGACCAAGAGCTGCAGGACAGTGGGTTCGGGCAACCGCCCCCTCGCCATGGCCTCAAGTTGCTGGTGTGGTACGTTCAGAACTGCGTGGACAACAACATGCTGACTCTGTGTGATCCCACTCGAGGAGAGTACGGATTTCATGTGTTTTTCAATCAATTGCCTAGACGTCTGCTTCCAGAGATAAATGACACAAAGCAGTTCAGGTACTACACCATTGGAAACCTCAACTCACCTCATGCAGAGGACCTGCCGTATGAAGTCAGAAAGTACTACAACCATAGTGACCCTGAAAGTAACATGGACAGAGTTTTGGTGAGATACAACAACAACAATAAGCACGTCGACGAGATCTACGCATCAGCACATTATGAAGCAAAAGAGACGTACATTATTGGCCCCAATCTTTTCGCCTCTCTTCGGCAGCCAACAGTCCTCATTAACATACAAATGTGATGCAAAAACACTCTGTGGCATTGTTATCGCTCTTTGTCTCCTGATGAAATTTAAAACATTTAAAATGATCATGATTGACATATTTTGCCACTGGTTTTGTTTGTAGTCAGAATGGAGAAGACAGCTTTTAGGGCATGAGTATGTGTCTGAATGATGAGTATGACCTTGCACAGCCTGCCTCCTTGTAGAAAACAGTCTTGAAACTATATTTAAGCAATAAAAGAAGTGTTCAAATGTGCTGCCTATAATGTCTTCACTTCAATTAACAAGATGTTGCTGGAAAGCAATCCTGTTTTAGAGATTCACTTTGTCTGATCTCATCCAACAGCCAAGGATTTAGAACAAAACAATTACATTCATTGGGTTGAGAAATATGAGCAGTCAGTAAATAAGATGTTGTAAACAAATCACATTGTTATCTACATAAGCTAGAACCTTTCTTTTTAAGGTAAAACAGAAAGTGAGCAAACTCAAAAGGTTGGTAATAATTCCTTATTGTGAAGGAAAACCGTGCACACCTTTATGACAACTATACTAAGTCAAAACCAACAACAAAAACCACAACTTTATGGTTTGCTTTCATTTTTTGGTTATATTGGTTTGAAATTAAACTTTAATCCCTTATAGTTATATCCTTTAATCATTAAAGGATAGGTTTTAAGTCAGTCTTAAACATTATCTCATTACCTCTGCAAAGCACTGTCTCAACCATGTCCGTTTAATATTGGCATGATGCAAATACTACTGTAAATATTTACATGAAAATTTGCATAGAGATGAGGTCAAGTAAGACCCCATTACTTTTGGTGCACATCTAAATTAAGGGGCAGATCCAAAGATCTGAATTTTTTAAAAACTTTCTTAAACATTGCGAGTCATTTTTCAACATTTTCCCTAGTTGTGCAATAGCTAGCTACACTGTGGACTGGTTGGCAGCTCATCACAGGGCTGACACTTAAAAGAGATAAACCATTAAGGTTCCCAGTTCATCTACAGTATACTACATGTGTTTGGACTGTGGGAGGAGGCCAGAACACTGCACATGAACACGGGGAGAACAAACTGTACACAACAAGGCCCCTGGTATAAAATATTTAAATACCATTTAAAATAATTTTTATGTACTGTAGAATCACCTCTCATTATTCATCACTCCAGATGACAACAATAGCATATGAACATGTTGTTAGATAGTAAATAGACTGTTTAAACCACTGAAAGGGGGTCAAGAAGGTCACACAGGTTTGTTTCCTCAAGCTCAAGGGCTGGAGACGTGATTCCATATGAAAATATAAACTTAATTAAGAATAATTGTTGCTGTTTTTTTAAATAGCCACTTTAAAAATACAAGTAAGGGGAGTATGGTCAGGGACAGAGCAGAGGCTTACCACAGCAGCCAGGACAGGAGAGGGGAAGGGATCCTAAAAAAAAACTACACACCACCCTAAGAAATAAACTAGGGGATTTGTGAGGGAAACCACCACCACGGGGTCAGGCTGCCACCCGCGTAAGCCTACATCACTGTTCTGCCAGAGAGACAGGAGAGTTCAAATTAAACACAAAATGCACAGGAAACTACAGTCACAATGTGAGAAATACTATCACAATTCAAATGAAAAATGTCCCTGCCCTTCATTGGTTACCTGTGAGTTTGTGAGAACTGATTTTAAGATTTTACTCCTTGTTTTTGATCTGCTAACTCCATATGAGCCTGATCACTGCCTGATATCTCCCAGCAGGGCCTTTCTAGTGGTGCCAAAATCTCTACTGGTCACAAAAGGTGACCGAGCCTTTGTAGTTACAGCCCCAGTATCCTCTTTTAAATCTCTTTTTAAGACGCACTTTAATCATATGGCTTTTTCTTAACCATTGGCAACGATTTGACCATGTTTTAATTGATGTATTGGTTCTCACTTATTTGTTTTATGTTTTTACTATTTGTTTTAATTGTAAAACATTTTGTAACTATGTTTTTGAAAGGTGCTATATAAATAAAGATATTATTTTGTATTATTATATTATATTATATTATATTATTATATTATATTATTATATTATATTATTTTAGATTATATGATATGATATAATATTATATTATATTATTTTATATGATATGATATGATATTATATTATATTATATTCTCATCAGCTTGTGATGGCCCACAAGGGCTAACAGGAAATAATTGTGGAAGAAATGTGAGGACAAATTTAGCATTCAGTACAGCACAAGTAATTATCCTCAGTTTATGAATTTTTCTGGTTTGTGACTATTTTATGTTAATTCAAGGTTATAGTAAGTTTTATGTGCATCACTTACAGTTAATTCACATATCCACTGAGGAGTGTATGCAAGCTGATGAAAGGTCCCCAAAAGAATGCAAATGTTTGAGTGTGTGTGCCATGCTTATGACATGTCCACATGTTGTTTCCTCTATGACATACAAGTTTCTTGCTCCCTAAATGAGCCCTGTGAGGATAGTAGCACTGATTTATGCACTGCATCCTATTCCCACTCCCTGTGTTTTGTTCAACTTAAATTGGCTTGAATGGAAATCAAATTGAAGCTCTTAAGCTCTTAACGGAGGCTGACTCTGATGTTTCACTCTGACTGTCCATGCTTAACGGAGGACAGGTTTTCTGTGAGTGGATGGTTGGTGTCGGGGTGGGGGAGTCCGAGCTCTTTGACAGAATTGTAAAGCAGCAGAATGAACAGATGTCTCCTGATGATTAATGTTCCTCCCTGCCTTGCCTCAGAGCATTTGCGTACACATGCATCTCTAACCCCACACCCCCTCTCCAGCACTTTATAAAGCTAATTTCTTTAAGTCACAGCTTTCTCTCATTCTATTTCTGCAAGTTTGTTTTATGTTTTATAGTCCTCCCTCTAGAAACATCAACTTTTTGCATATTTTTGGGAAAATTAAAGTGTTACATTTCCTGAGTCAACACAAATAACATTAGGTCCTAATTTGCAGCTACTGTACTTTAAGACTTTAAATGGAAATCCCCTTGTAAAGTGATGTGGCAAGACTTAAAATATTTACACTGTAGGATCAAAGGCGAGACGGTTATATATATACATATACTATATACTATATATATGTGTATATATATATATATATATATATATATATATATATATATATATAGTATATGTACAGTGCCCCCCCACATCATGACATCACTACCAAAACGGTCCACTTCCTGGATGTATGCTGCAGGATAGCGTTCCCCACGGTAACGATACAAACGCCTACGACCATCAGCTCTGTGCAAGTTAAATCTGCCTCCACTGTGCAATGAGCCATAACATCTGTAACATCTGTGCTACACGTGTCTGCAGAGTTCTGACCATCATCATCATCATCATCATCAGCATCCCAACTGTCTGGTCATGTAAGTTTTGTGGAAGTCGTGACATCATCAGTTGTTTCAGTAGGACATTAATTAGACCTGGTAAATTATCACCTTGACCAGGTCTTTTCAATCATGTAGAAAAAAATCTCACCAACATCATGGTTTACTCTGAAATGCACCAATGACTGTTATTTCTATGTTATGACTAAATGATGGTTATTCATGATTTAACATGTTTTGGTTGTGGGTACTTAGAAAGTCATTTCTATGTATCACATGTTTGTTTCAGTAGATTAGGGCTAGTGAAAGGAAAATATTGGGTTTTTAAAATGATGCCTCTCTACTGTTGCTCTATATATATATATATATATATATATATATATACATATATATATATATATATATATGCATATATATATATATATATATACATATATATATGTATATATATATATATATATATATATATATGTATATATATATATATGTATATATGTACTGAGCAACAGTAGAAAGAGGGGCATACACCATTTGGACCACTATAAACTGTTTGGTTTATGTCAGCGGTCACTAACCTGTCTTTCCCTTCAATAGTTGGAGTTTTTCCCAGCATGGCAAAAAAACAGCATTTTATTGTTTTCAAAACTCCCTGTTAGTCTCCTTCTCTCTTCATAATATATTTATTTTTGGATGAGCTCACCACAGATGCAGAGAGCGACAGCGCCCCCTGTTGCAGCTCAGAGGGAAAGAGGGAACCCACAAACAATCTCTGGGGAAATTGGCCATTAAAATCCAACACAGCATGGTAATGAATACCAGGCCATTGGTAAAGGGCTCACATTAAATATTTACACTCTCGCTTAATATTTCATATGGTAATTTTGTATTTAAATTGGATTTAATATTTAATATAAATACAGAGCTAAGTGGGGTATCCTGTTCCCAAACACCAATCCAGACACTTTCCATATTCACCGGGGGAGTAAACACTGACAGCATACATGTGTAGATCCTCAGAGCAAGAACCCACACATACAAACCAGGACACAGGCAGAACATTGCATTGTCTGCAGCATTGGATTTATCACCAAAGTGTTTTCTCCTCTAGAATGAAATGGGCTTTAGGGCCAAGTCAGAGCAGTTACTTTAACAATCGTCAAGATGGTGGCATTGATGGGTCTAATTAGCAACTACAGGATGTTATATTTCACTGTGACTCATCCAGGTATTTCAGGATATTGTGAATCTCTGGAAGTCGTAATAAGAAAAATGCAACTATTCTACATATTAGCGCCACATAAAGGTTAAACAGGAGATGAGATGATCAAAGCTTTAACAACTTCCAGCTGTGGGATGGTCAAGTTTCCCACAGTAGACCCACAACATCAATGGGTTTTTGTACAATACAAGCGGAACAGTTTGTGTAGAAATATTTAAAAGATGTTAACTTTATCTCAATTACGAGCAAGCATTCAGGCTGTGAATGGAAGGTGAGCGGAGGTGATTTTAAAAAGAATAGAATCTTTATATATTGAGAGTGTGAGGGTATGTGTATGTGAATGCTTATGTGTGCTTTTACCTCTGGGAGATGATACAGAGTACCAGACTAAATTATGTTAACAACTCATTTGTGCCTAACTCTTTCAACATCTTAAGCTTTAGACCTAACTATATCAAACAATTGGCTGTTTATTGTACAATACAATGTTCTGTGCAATGCTACAGTGTCCTGCAATATATTGTTGTATGTCTCTATAGTGCAATGATGTGCAATGTCTTTTTAAAGTTGTGCAATATGTTGTTTTGCTTTTGTTTGTTCTTTGTGTGTTCAAATGTTTATCTTGGAGACAGTGATGTAATTTCAACTTTTTAACATCCTGCCAGAATGTGTCTCGAGCCTCCTCCTGGCTTGGTTTGAACAGTCGGATTTAAAACATCTGGAATGCTTCATGGATACATTTACACTTTTCTGAGGTTTTGATGAGACCTGATAAGCCTAATATGCATGAAGTAACTTGTAATGCATTCAACTCCAAAAACGTTGGGGCCAATTTTAAATTTTACATCAAATGTTCATAAATCTTCCAATATTCAAAATCTACACAGATTAAACAGAATATTAATATTTTCACTATAAAATGTATTTTCTTTTTTCCCCCTGTGCCTCCCTAGATCAATTAAAAGAAATGAAACCATAGGAAAATAAAGATGATCCCTTCCCCATGTGGTATTTGCAGCCATCAATATAAATTACAAATGGAAAGAGACATTGAGAAAAAAAATGATCTACCTTTGATAAAACTCTGACACAGTAATTGATATACAGCAGACTGTAAAGCTGGCATCGCTTTATCTGTGCACAGGACCATAAGTGAAGATTTCTGAACACTCAACAAGAGCTGAGATGGCACACAAGGATATCTGAGGTTATGTCATCCTCTTCAGTGGCCGTCGGGTAAGCCGTCACATCAAACCTCCAGCCTGGAGGAGGAACAGGCAGCACAGGTGGAAAATGTTGAGCCTGCCTACAATCATCTTTTTTTGCTCTCAGCAGACCCAACTAGAAATAGAGAGGATTCACCAGACTTGAGCTTTTCCAATCAAAATGAATAGTGTCAACAGACCTAATCAATCACAGAAATTAACTTCAAGTTTGTGAAGTTAAACAGATAATTAGCTCCCCACTGTGACACATTATTTCACTGATTTACCCATTGATTGTTTCATTCATCTTCATTTTACCCACATAGATCAGGGGTTTTTCCAGTATTGGTGCTTAACAGTAGTTATACCTGAAATACACACACATCTCTTCACACTGCCCACTAGAATCATACACAAGTTAGCTGTACATTACTGTTTGTACTGTCGTTGTGTACTGTCATTTAGCAAAGTCACACAAACATTTATGAGCACGAACAGTAATGGCTCTTTCTTAGGTCCAGTGCTTAGTCTAAAGTGTAAAGTTTCATTAGTAGTGTCCACCCAGCGCCCATGTTGTATAAAGCTGGTCAAACACTGTAGGATTTTAGAAACGTGGAGTCAAATCCTACCTATGAATTAAGGAATGAACTGGTGACTCCCCGCCTCCCGCTCAAAGTCAGCTGGGATAGGCTCCCCCCCCCCCAACCCTACACAGGATAACAGAAAATGAATGAATGAATTAAATAAAACCCCTTTGTGTCTTGCACATTTCTTGGCACTCAGAAAATACACCATTAAATAAGCACAAAGGAGTTGGACACGCCCTCAATAACACATAGATATGGAAGCGTATTGCATTCCCTTTAGGGGAAAAATTCTTTGCCCTATTTTTATGAATTAATGAGATAATTATGTCATTAATTCAGAAAAAAACAATGAATTGAATTCATTATGATTCCGTACATCATCTAGCTGGACACAGTGGGAAATAAAAACACATGTTCCTCCACCAAATAACAGTATGACAATATTGTGAATTGTTACCCCTTCATCTGATGTCTGAGTAACACTCAATCCTTAAAATAAAACATAAAATACACTGTCAATTAAAAATATTAATGAGTTTTTACTGCTAGTCTTACGAAACCACCAAATAATTTGATATGTACGTTTCATTGCTGTATAGATGATACCCAGCTGTCACCTGCAAACCATCTGAACTAGTCAAGATATCTTCTTTGCATAATTGCTTTGATGCAGTTAAAGAGTATGTGGTAGAAAACTATTATGTTATGTTGTTTTAGATCATTGTCTTGAGTCCATCCATTAAAATGATGGTTCCGGTTGTGGGAGGGGGGGGGGGTTCTAACTGAGAAATATTTCCAGCATTAGATCTCATTATATATTATATTAGACCTTATTATATTATTTAGATCTACTATTACTATTCATGATCTCCAAAGAGTTATTCATGCTTTTGTCATTTACGCACCTTGGCCAAAATACAGTATATCCCCATTTCCACTGAATAGTAGGTACCAGCTCTACTCTACTTGATTCTACTCATCTTTTTTGGTTTTCCTCTGTTATGTTTCCAAGCAAGCTGAGCAGGTACTAAAAGGTCACATAAAACATTACAGGCCACTGATTGGTTAATGCCCAGCATGCACAGAATATCCTGCAGAGCAAAAATCAATGGCTGCCACACTCTAACAGCCAAGCTACATTGGCGACCATAACCTTTTTTTAATGTGCAACCGTACCCACCTCAAACTTTAATCAACTCTTCCTTGGCCAAAGTCAAAATAAATTTCATAAATATCCATTGACAAATTGTGAGATATTTTGAAGACAAACAAACAAGCACACAAACAAACAAACACATCCTCCTCCAAATGTCATTGACAGAAGTTGTTTACTTTTTGGTTGCATGTCATACAACAGATCACATTACTCACATTTTAAGACATCATGTTTGTTTTTATAGGGACATAATGTAGACTGACTCTCCCCACTGTCCCAGTGCCAGCAGACTGAGAGGTTCAAAGTTAATGGGTTAACCTGAACCTCATCGATACTGTTAATTGCCAAGTTGGCAATGCAACCCAAAGTCATTAAATGACTCAGGTGTGGCTTCTGGCTGGGCCTGGGGCCTGTTGTCCCCTGTCCCCCCGTAGGTCGGCCCTGGCGGTGGGAGCTCCCTCTGTGGCCCCCTGTGGGGGCCTCGGTCCAGCCCCCTTGGGGGTGGTTGTCAGGGGGGCCCTGCCTTCTCCGTTGCGTATTGGGCCTTGCGACGGGGGCTTGGGTCTTGGGGTTGTGCGCTCTGCTCCTGTCCTTCTGTGGGCCAGCTCTTGGGCGCTCCCTCTGTGGCCCCTGACTGGCTTTCCCTTGGAGTGGGCGTTTGGTTCGCCCGGGGGCACAGGACCTTGGGCCCTCCACCCTCTGTGGGGCCGTGGGGCACCGGGATGGTTCGGGTCTTTCTCTGCCTACTGCTGGGGGTCGGCGTGGTGTTGTAGCGACCCCCCACTTAAAACCACATCCAGTGACAATCTCTCTCCCACACACATAAACACACACGCACACACAAACGCGCACATTAAGGTGAACAAGGTTACACAGTTATGGTTATAATGTTGATGCTATTGTATATATATCACTGCTGTTATTGTTATTGCTGTTGTTGTGGTTGTCTCCCTTGTCTCCCCAACCCCTTGCTGTTTCTGTTTCTCCCTTTCTTTCCACTGTCCCCACCCCCACCCCACCCCATCCCCCCCCTTTCTGGTCCGGTTGCCTCATCTAATTCAATAATAAATAAAATGCAGATTACACAACAGGAGGAGTCTGATAGACTCTCCTTTGCAGAGTAAAATCTGTCTGTCACTGTAAGCCACTCAGATCCTCATACTGCAGGCCAAGGTTGCCGGACAGGACAGTTTTTTTTTAAATTAATTAAAATATAAAATAAAATTTAAAAAAGTATTTCACTGTGGATTGTAACACCCTAAATCAAGGACAAGAACTTAAACACTGCAGAAGGTGCACTTTACAGAAGGTTATTCCAATTATCTGTGATTGAAGTGCATCCTCACAAGCCACATTTCTATAAGAAGCATGCACAGATGAATTTTAATCAGAGTAAGGAGCTTCTGGGTGGGAGGATGAAGCTGTACAGTTTTCTCGGTTGATCCCAATGTCAGCGTGACAGGAGAGGACGCAGCCTTCATTAGGGCAGGGAATCTGTACATTTACATGAGAGATGCCCATGAAAAAGGAAGCGTGCGGACCAGTATGCCCAACTCAATCTTTCAGCCACTTATCTTGGTCCTATCCAACCCTAAAAGCAATATTAGAAGACTGTAGGTGTAAATGAGCCCGTCCAGGATAAGCGATGATCAGTGTTAGATTACCACCTGTTATTGATATCTGGGTTTTATTCCTCCTTCTTCGTCACTCATTTGGGTTTAAAACACCAGAGATGAAAAGAAATAAACAATATCGGGGGTTTTTAAAGAAAGAAAAGGATAAACGTCAGTGCTCCTACTACTTCTACTACTATCCTTCACTATACTGAAGTTTAAAAATTGTGATTATGATCTGGATCTGCATCAAATTGCTTATGGTTGTAGTCCTTAAGAGGTTTCTTAAACGTGATTATGATCCTGCCAAAGGGGGCATATGGTTTGTTTACAGAACTGTGTTTGAAATGTCCAACTATTTTATGATGCTTGGCTAAAACACCACAAATCTGCAGTCACTGAGAGTAATATATATGTGTATATATTAAATGTGTGTATATGTATTATATAATAAATATAATATATTAACTGTATATTTATTACATGTGTGTATATGTAATATATAATATATATATTAACTGTATATATAAACTGTTATGAAACAGGCCCCTGGTGAAAATCCACGCTGGCATTTAGGGAAGAAATTGGGGTAAAACTGGGTGATTTGGTTAATTTGTGTTAAACAAAAATTAACGCATTAAGGTTTCCAGATCAAACACGAACATCAATGCATTAAAGTTGAAAGTCCTAATTAAAATGTAAACATTACCCCATACAGTTTGTGCGGCATTTCCTGTGACCTCGACTTCCCAAATTAATATGAAAAATCAGTATTTACATCATTTTAAAGCTGCAATCTTCAGTGTTGCCCCTAAGCTAAAAGTGTCAGTGTCACACTGAAGTACGCAGATATCACAACTTCTTGTTGATCTGATCTAGGTGCATGTGTACATGAGCTTTTTAATGCTTTTAGCTTCGACAAAAGGGTGTAAATGACATCTTTTGAAATCAATGTGGAATCTCTGGGCTTCTGGAGACCTCTGGAGACCTCTGGAGATTATACTGTAACAGCTGGATGGAGTTTGTTTTTGGTGTCCATCTTCTTCAGTTGTTTAGAAGAGTGCTACAGCTGTGTTTTGGATTATTTTTTAGAATAAGTATAGCCTCCTGTTTAGCCTGCTGTCCTCTAATTTCATTGTACACTGTATAATGACAATAAAGGCTTTATATTCTTTTCTATTCTGCTGTTACATGTTCAAGTGTGTCAAGTTAAAAAGTTACCAAGTTCCCCCTCAGCTATGGTCTCTACATTATGTTCAGATCAGAAAACCTGTCAAGCACACGTGATTTTTTGGCTTCATGAGCTTTATGTCCTAAAATGTGTGTGTGCCAGTAAAGCATTAAGTTTGCTGTTTGATGTCTGGCTATCAGAAGTTTAAGGTCCATAAACTGGAATGAGGCTGGAAGACAAGTCAGCAAAAACAGAGCAGCCTATAGTATGATGCCTCGTTCCCTCCTTGTATCCTTGTCACACACTGAGTGTTGGAGGAGTGTGTGCAAGGTTATGAGGGACAGAGCCATACAGGGAGACAGGTGAAAACAGAGTTTATATGGATCCGTCCTGACCTCTGAAAGATAGAGAAGCGAGTAGGGCACAGTTTATTTTATTACTACTGATCTCTGGTGACAGACTACCCTTCCAGGTACACAGACACAGGGGTGAGACAGACTGATCTACAGCTCAAGACTGCCACCAAGAGGAGAAAACAGTTCCTACATATGTTCTGTCTCTTATTATTTGTATGCCTTTGCTGTGGATGTGACTGAGCTAGTGCAAATGACAATGTGTAATACTTTGAGATGGTCCTTATCAGCCAACTCACTGATTTCATCTAAAAATGATTGAATGCAACTCTTTAGGAGGAAGACATCTGCCTTTATAGTGCTATACAATAATACTTATTTACAGTGTTTGTCCCTGTATTAACCACTGGGCTTTACTATGAAGGGAGTTTATCATACTCATTTTTAATCATCAAGAAATGTCAGGGTTGACCAAATCTGATTGTCTAAACAGATATCAAACTGTACTATGATGGTAAATAAGATTCTGGTTATGAGGACGTTTCTTTTTGTATGTTCTCTTGTTTGTTTTATGAACTCTTCTTTTTTTTGTAATGTGGTTGAGATGTAAAGTACAATGGCATATTTGGGGAGTAGTATGTAAAAAAAATAATAATTATTATTAGAAATAATATTTACAGAGCCAATCTTGTAGTGTGTGCATGTTTAAGATTAAAGAGGAGGTAATGTGGTGGAGATAATGTGAAAATGTGTGGCAGCCCTACATGGCTGTAGGGCTGCCTGTGAAAATATAGATTTAGATATGTAAATCGACTTATCCATATAGATTACCTGCTCAGAGAAGTAGATTAATTGGTCGTCACAATGTGACTCCTGGAATTACCTAGATAAGTTACCTGACTTTATAGTACAGGCCTTTGTCAACCAACTTCATAATAACAGCAGTGTCAAAGTATGTATTTTAAATTGTAGTTGTGACGTGGCCATTTGCTTTATATCTAGATTGTAGGTGTGATGTGACATGAGTGTTTTGAAGATGTAGATGTGGCAGTCTAATTTTCCCGGTAAGCTAGTTTATCCACTTTTCAATAGGACCCAGTTCTATGGCCCACTGTGTGGCTGATGTGACTCTCTTTTTGTGTTCTTTTTTAGGTTTCTAGGTGGCTCCTATAGTTTTGATTCAAATCTTTGGTATTAGTAAAGTGGATCTCTGGTCTGGTGACAAAGTAGAGCTGACTGATTGTTGTGGCTGTAAAAGTCCAAAAAACAGGACAACATCAAAACCATTCTTGCTTTTTTACACTGTTCATTTCAGAATACACTTCAAAATGTTAACAAATCTCTCCATAGTCTCAGCCCAATATATATCTGAGCTTCTCACCCCTTAAAGCCCCACGAGACACCTCAGATGATCTCAGTGTGAATGTTACCAGGGGACAGCTCTTGACTATAACCTGCCTGAGGCTATCTGACAGGGTAAGTCTGTTGATCCTGCACCTCAAAAGCCACAGTCCAAACAGGTCAACAGGCCCTGCCTGTCAACGATTGGTCGATTTAGAAGAATTTCAAATAAATAAATGTTTTTAATACAGTTACATTTAGTGCAAATAGCATCTTCAGGGCCAATATTGGCATAAATAAAGCAATGATTTAAAAAAGCTTTGCTGGTCAGAATTTGCCTGTATTCTATACGTCAGAGTCTTCTGTCATTTTGATGAGTCGTGTGAAGATGAAAGGCTATTGGATGCAGAGGAGCACTTCATGGTGTCAGTAATTTATGCTGCTGTTGACGCTGCACAGGTGACATGCAGGTTCTGTGACATGCAAGACGTGGAATGGATTAGGGGGCATATAGGGGTAGGAACCTTCATATGTTCAACTAGTTGCATAGGGGACATTGAAGAATAAAGTGTTAAGACCACATGCTGCAGTCTGTCAACTGCTTGTGTCTAGCCTCCAAATATATTGCCTATTATATATACTGGTAATAGAACTGTTTGGATTTTTACATCCACAAGAACTTGGTCAAAATCTGATGATGAAATGTATCGAAGGGCAAATGTCCCACTTAACCAAGAACATCTGATCCTATCCAAAGGAAGTGCTGCCATTTAGATAAACATTAGTCTCACCTATACACACATTATGTACACTACTTTTAAAGAAGAACACTCCATATACAGTAAATGTTCCTGATGGCTATTTAATTATTTCTAACTCTATCTGGACTGTTGCAAGGAAAACTAATTCAAAAATATCGCAGAAGCACTCGGACACTGGAAAGACTGTTGTTCGTGAGGAGTAAAAACTCCAGCAACACTTGCAGGATCAACTTTATTACTAGACCAACACGTTTCGGCTTGTGGCCCTCATCATGGTCATCATAAAACAAAAAGGCAAAAAACTTTGAAAGACAACCGATCAGGTTGGGTAAATGGTCATATGATTTCAGGCCAAACATTGTCTGGCTGGCAGAGAGGCAAGGGGCGTGTTCAATATATGGGACATGGGTAACACCATATTTGGTCCATATACTGGAGAAGTGCAGCTATAGAGCGCTTGAATTTGAGCAGATGAGGTCTTAACCCAAAATTTGATTATCTGATGTGACAAATGTAAAAAAAATCCAATTCAACAAACTCTTAAAAAGTCTATGCACAGTATAGACTGAGTATAAAAGAGTATGACGAGTGGCTGTTGTGAATAGTCATCCTGAGCATTGAAAATAAACGTGCTTGCAGTCTGAACTTGAAGAGGATGCTATAGGAATTTGCTCATTCATACACCAAAAGATGTGTGCATGTGTACTCTCTGGTTGTACAGCTAGTTCTATCTGTCTTCACAGTACATTTGTTTAATGATCTGAGCTGAGTGGACAGATGGTCTGTTCACAGCAACTCTGATAATGTAATTCAATTCAGGGTGAATTAAATAAAGTCGTTTTTGTGTCCCTCACGCACCAGACTATTGATTGTACGGGGATGTCCACATGCTTTTGACCGTGAAGGGCTTTCACATCACCAGCCCTTGTATACTAAAGCTCCGAGGTGCTATGTATCTTTAATAGCATTGGTTATCATTTTGATGACGTATTTTTCCAAGCCAATCAGATTGGGTGTGTCGCCCGGATGTTATCGCGGGAACGTCCTGCTACTCAAACAACAAGCTAAGGAAGGGGTGAGCGATTCTACAAGTGTTCCGTTGAGTTAGCCGCTAAAGTCTAATTTTTTGTGTGAGTTCCGTCGATACAAGACAGCTACATCTATGCTAATGAAAGTCTGATGCTTTATTGTGCATGTATGGAGGGAACAGTTAGCTTACGCTGCTAGCCAGCTAATGTTTGTAGCTAAGGAAATAAACTACAGCGTTGGCTATCATGAAGAAATGACATGCCTGTTCAATATAAATGGACAGATCAGACTCTTGATGGTAGAATATTAAGTGCTGTGTTTACTCTCCCGTAATATGTGTTATCTAACAAATCAAAGAATTTCTTTTTAAGATCATACATGAATATTATATTATATTATCCCCTAAACTCCATTATTTCTAAACATATCCCCAACATAGAAGACGGATGCTCTTTTTGCATCCGTGTGGGGTAAACACTGGAGCATGTCTTTGTTCAATGTGCACATGTGTCTGTATTTTGGGCTGACTTTATGTTAGACCTTAAGAAATTCTTGGGTAAAAACATTCTCCTCAAAGAAAATTATATACTATTAATATTCAACATATCAAATTCTCCAACAATGATCGTTTCATTACCAATCTGCTTATTATCTTAGCAACATTTTATATCCACAAAATGACATTTTGGGACAAGAAACTTCACCATACAATTTTTTCAAACAGACAGATCTGAAAATATATTTTCGAATATTACTAAACTTAAACAACTATAATAAAAAAATTGGCCAAAACAATTGATATATGCAAAACCTTCAACATCTTAATCAACTAAACCTCTTGTAAATTTCCTTTTGTTTTAAATTTGTTGGTTATATGATATATGTCATCGATATCTGTCAATGTATTCACTTTTTCTGTTATTACACTGATTGTACTTGTTTGCACAATTCAGTGTAAATCAGAATAATAAATCAAATTAAAAAATCATGGAGGAAAAAAAGCCACCAGAGGTGAGGCAATACTTTTCTTCAAGAGAAAGCTGTGGACTCCTGTGATGTGGCTCAAGCATGGAAATTGAAGCTGTGGGAAAATGATGTTTTGATTTCTTTTTGCCTTTATGCTCATATTTAGGCTGATTCACAGATGTTAACTTATTCATATGTTTATACCACGTAATATTGTCTTTTAAAGGATATTTCTAATGTTCACATGATCATATGTTAATTAAAACACTAATATTTTCCCTTTACTCCACTAAATCTACTAAGTCTCTGTTTGCCAGTGTTTTGGATTAGTATCAACAATGAAAAAGAATATAATGATACCTGTAAATAACATATTGTCACATTTGCTTCAAGTATATACAATGGTATTTCATACTACACACAAGGTGAAATTTCTTTCCCCAACTTCTTTGTGTGTTTATGCCAGTTGTCTGGGTTCCCATTGGCTGATGGAGTGGATAGAATCACCATGTCTCACAGACTGACCAAGGAGGAACTGGATAAACAGTTTGAGCTGTTCTTGAAGGAGGTAATGCAACACTGTTCAGGCTACATGGTACTGTTCATAGAGTTTTGTGCCATCTATTAAGGGTTGCTTGAATCACAAAGGACAGCAAGAATCATTCATCTGTAAATGTAAGATGATATTTATCAGTAATGGAAAATGTGTATTTTAGGCTAAAATGATGATATAATTCTGAAATAATATGCAATAATAGTAGAAGTAACAAGTACAGCATCAACACACAGACACAAGAGGTAGCAGTGTGCACCTTTAACGTTTTCCACGAGGTTTCAAAGATGAGGGAAAAGTGTTCACATTTAAACATAATAGGTCTTATCAGAATTATGGAATCATAAAAAGTCCATCTTTGCTCATTACATCTTAGCTTTTTTTAACCTCAGATGTACATAAAGTACAAGTTATGAACTTCTTTATAAAATACAAAAATGTGAAATTATCGGTTGTCTTATCAGTATCGGCGATGATAAGCAGGTAATTATCGGGTCTCATTCATCACGTATTCATCTTTAACATTTCCTCAGCGCTCTCTTTAGTTGTGTTTTCTTCAGCAGTAAATGAGCTCTCTCCAATGTGAAGACAGACATGGTATATGGACTGGACTAGTCACTGTGCCTTGTGGAGCTGTCTACTCAGGACTACAATTTTAAATACACAATGTGCACCAAAATATGAGGTGTAGTATTATGGTAGTAAAATTTTCTGCATAAGCTTAATTTCCACCAACCAGTCCAGTTCAGTTAGTTCAATTCATTACACATTAGAAAGGTTATTTCTTCGCTTTTCCATGATCAAAAGTTGTCAAGGGTATCAAAGGAACTGCTCCATTCTTTCCCGTTTCTTTCTTTCCCTCTGCTGAGGTACCGAGCACACTGATCCAACACTGAATACAGAAACACTGCAGATCACTGATTGGTCAGTTGGTAGTGTAGGATTTCCCAGTCTATATGTATTTTCAGCAGTCTTTAGTCTTTACATCTGCAGCCTCTTCTAACGAAAAGATTTTCTGCTGTCGTCATAAACAACAACATACAAACGTGTGCAAACAGTGTGCAGTTGACAGAGTGAAAGAGAACAAGCAGCATGGTCTACATAAATATGAACAGAGCAGAGAAAAATGTTAGTGGTTTGTTTGATGTTAATCTGGCAGTGTATCTGTTAATACAAGCATGTAGAGAGGTGAAAGTTAACCTGAAGCTCCGATAACAACCCAACCTGCATTTAAGAGTCTGCAGAGGAAACTTTAACATATTTAGGCTTTGGGTGTGTTTATTATGGTTCATGATATTCTCTGACATATAATATAGAACATTGCTGGCTGACAAGGCATTTACAGGATGAAGCAACATTTTTTTTTTTTTTTTGGACAATATAGTTTCCCCTTCGTTTCAACATTTAACATGATCAAACTTTGCTGCCTGTTTTATAAAATCTGACAGTGCTCGATCATTAAATGATCAGACATTACATACATTGGGAATCACATTTAATTCCTATAAGTCAAACGTACTGTGGAGAACTTTGCTTGATATTTATTTGTTCATCCATGTGGTTGAATTGAAAAGTAAAAATTGAAGGAGAGATAGTTACTGAGGACAGTATGGTGGCTTTTTGCACTTTGCTCACCCTGGTTTCACTGCAATGGGAAAAATAGGAAGGAAATTGTATTTTCCCTAAATTCTCAATGCTTAGGCCCACAGAGGTTCAAGGGGTTCGATTCCCAGCCTCTGCAGTCTACATGTTGAAGTGTCCTTGGGCAGATACTTAACCCCAGTTTGCTCCCAGTATCTGTTCCATTGGTGTGTGAGTGTTGGTGTGAATGGTTACTGCTCCTAATGAGCAGGTGGAGCCTTGCATGGTATGAATGTCACCACTGTATGAATGTTGGTGTGAATGGATGAATGTTGGCTGCTGTTGTAAAGCTTTGAGTGGTCAGTCAGACTAGAAAGGTTCTATATAAGTACAGTCCATTTACCATTACACTGGCGGAAACCGTAAATTATATTGTGAAGTAGGATTTTTTTGGGTTTGAACGTTGTTGGAAACATTTAAATAGTTTAAGTGCACAACTCAACAAAAAGGTATAACCTCAGTGGATTTTAGACATTTTAAATCAGAAATGTTACATATTATGCCTTTAATATACGTAGATTCATCCTGAAGGTGTTGCTGGGACTTAAACCCAGTATTTTGTCAGTCTGTTTCAGATGACTCTGTGGATCTGGGCAGCACTGACAAGCAGCCAGGTGCTCAAAGAAGTCCCAAATCAGCCCAGAAACCAGCAAGGTCATGGTGGAAAGATGACGAAGACGATGATCGAGGAGCAGGGAGAGGTACTGGTGAGGACTGGACTCTGCATGATAAGACATCTATTACACTGGACATGTTAGCCTTTCTTAGCTGGTCTTTTTCAGAGTGGGATTGTTTAATGTCAGTGATTTTAGGTGTGTTGGTGTTTAAGCTTTGCTGTCAGGGAGGATCTGAGAGGGGATTTGGATATATGTTGCTACAAATAACCGCTGGCAGTTTTTAAACACCCATAAAAGTAATTCTTTTACCTTAAAACCCTGATGGAGGTCACTGGCTTACAGGCAGATGGCACAAGATGAATAAATACACTTGCATAAATACCTGCAAATAGATATTTGCTGTTGTTAATCATAATGTCAGGTATTTGAAACTGGTGTTGGAGGTGCATTGACTAACACAACCTTCACTCTTGCTTTTCTATGACATGTGTCTTCAAGGACTGCTCGGATCTGGGAAGAGTTTCAAGAACTCTTTGTGGAAGTCTCAGTCTATTCAGGAAGAGGAGGAGGATCCAGGAGACACTGGTTTAAAGGAAGTTCTACTGGATGCGGCTGCTCTCATCAGAGAAAGCACTGAGATAGAGGGTGAGTCTGGGACATCACTGATGAACAGAGAATGACTGACATATAGGCCTAAGGTACATTTATTAAAAGCACATATTTGACTAGCAGAAATTGCCACCAAACAGCCTCTGTAATATTCACCACAGTCCCCATAGTCTGGGGGATGTAAACAGGAAATATGATGTTAACATGAAGTCAGGTAGTTAGCTGCGACCTACAACTTAAGCTACAACTTAAGCTACAACTTGAGCTACAACTTGAGCTACAACTTGAGCTACAACTTGAGCTACAACTTGAGCTACAACTTGAGCTACAACTTAAGCTACAACTTGAGCTACAACTTGAGCCTACTTGATAAATAGTTGTGCCTTTTGACATTCTGAACTTTCTACAATTGTTTTTTGTTATTTTCATGGAAACATGCTTTTTAATGTCAGTCTTAAGGGTGATCATTGTATCCAGAGCATATTTCCAGCCTTTACACATAAATGAACCATGATAAGTAGCTGTGCCTTTTTATCTTTTGATTTTCCACAAATCATATTTTTGGGGGTTTCCATTGAAAAATGATTTTAAGTTGACTCTGAAGGTTGGTCATCTTCATTATATATAACCAAAACACTATACTGTACTTTACACAACTTAGGATATGTCACATACTGATGCATTTGTTGTACAGTGTTGAAGGGAATGTTAAGGCGTATGTCATCCTCAGCTGATTCCTGTTTGACTGTGTTAATGAAAGTAACAAAACCTTTCTGATGCAGCCTTTAGTGTTCGAGTCTGTTAGAGAGACAAATATAGGACAAACATCTTAAAATGCTATTTTATTATCACACAAGATGTTTTGGTTGTCAGTTCAGAAGCATCACAGATTTGCCTCCTTGTGCTTTGTCTTAATAATTTTGTGCAGACTCACTACTGGTGCCAGCTGTGAACACAACCAACGCTGGTTTGGACACTCTGGAGGAAGAGGAGGAGAAAGCCAGGTTCTTCGCCCAACTAGAGACAGGAGCGTCATCAACTATAGATTACTCCAAGCTGAACAGAGAGCTGGACTCAACAAGCTCTACCATCGGTACCAACTTCAGGTATGTAAACCAACATTGCCTAATATTACAGCCACTAAGCAATACAGGACAGAAGAAGTAGTAATGGCTGGTGCCAACACAACATTTTTGTTTTCTAGATAAGACAAGGTAACATGTCACATTTCATACACCAAAGCCATTCAATGTGCTTTACAGCATAAAAGAATAAAACAAAGATGAAATATTTATAATGCACATACAGGCAAGCAATAGAAAATACCAAATGTAAAGATGAAGTAGTGCTGTGGAGCATGCAGTGTGACGTAGGGCTTGTCTTATATCAGCTGGTTTATCATTATATACTGGGACTTGTTTTTGTACAGAGTTTGGTTCTGACTCTGGAGACGACCAGCAGGCTGGTCCCAGATGTCCTAAGGATTCTGGGAATTTCATATGGCACCAGCATTTCAGAGATATGTTCCAGCCCAGAGCCACAGAGGGGTTTGTAGACGGCTGTTCTCTGAGTGACTGGTAGCCAGTGTTAGGATTTTGGTCTAATTTGGTCCAACTTCTTAGTTTTTGTCAGGGCGACATTCTTTATAAGATGGAGGTACCAAAGAGCTTCTTGTGAGAGCCAGACCACTGCAATAATCCAATCTACTTGAAATAATGGCATGGACGCGTTTTTCAAGGTGTTGCTTGAATAATAGTAATAGGATTCCAGCTCTATTTTTAAATGGTAGTAAACAGACTGTTGACTGGATACATATGAACATTGAAGTTTAAATCTGTGTCTAACATAAAGACAACGTCTCTGCCTGATTCTTTGTCATGAGATTCTAGGAGAAAGATAAGTTTTCTTGTTTCAACTTGATAAATGTTACCTCGACATGAACTGGTGTATTTTTGTGAAATTCAATAATTATCCTATCAATAATGACTTGATAAGACTATCCGTTATGTCCTGAAACAGAATGAAAACAAGTGTTTCACATCACAGAGCTTCTGTTCCTGCTGTCTTTAGTCATTACACAAAGTGTACCATATTTAACACATCAGTAGTCATACAGCAGTACCCCAGAGATAGAGAAATATTACTACAGCTGACAAGGGAATAATTTGACATACAGTTTCTAAATGAAGGTCTGTTATTTAGAGATGAGGTGGTCAAGGGATTGAGAGAGTCATAAAGATGGAAAAGATGACACTCATCTGGAGCAATTTATGTTTTACAAAAGCCCTACAATTGTCTAACAAACAAATAAACATTCATAAACTGATGCATTTTGTTTTACAATTACAAATTACAAAACCTATCAAACAACCTTATTACTAATACATCATGCTTCAGAAACATATGCAGCATGTTTTATAAATACCATAAATATATCCTACAAAGACAAACAAAGAAGATCTCAAACTTTATCACAATCTTTCCTCTGAGCTCAGTCGTTTCTCACAAATGTCTTGAGTCCTTCACCCTCCACAGCAGCAGGGGGCACTAAAGACAATTCAAACTCAACCCTGGAGGTTAAGTTAAGCCATAGCAGAACAGAGCAGACTGAATAACCATAATGTAGTTTTAGGCCTACTAGTACTGAGGATATGCTTGTGACACACATGACTGTAGACAGGATTTTACTGTATGGGCTGAGGAACACTTCATACAACTGTTGTTGGTAAACACAGTTTTTGAGTGACTGCATTCTATCTTTGTTGTTTTACACAGTGTTTTTTAATCTGGTCTCTTGGATATCCACTGGTGACAAGGGTTGCATGATTTTCTAGCAAAATCTGTTAAAATTGCTCTGTAAATACTGAGATGATAACACCTAAGATGCTGCTCCAGTTCATGAGCCAGTCACTAAGGTTCATGGTGAGTATTTGACCCCCCTCTGATATTTATCCTGTCCAAATGGAGCTTGCAGATGTGTAAGAAGTTACCCTTGAGTATGGCATACCTGAAGACCCCACACTTGTTTATGGGATCAGTGATTCAGTGTCTTTGCTGCTGATCTAACCATCAAGATTAGAGTTGTGACAGTGATGTAACAAAGATGGATATCCTCTGTCCAGGAAGTTGGAGGAAGCAGCGGAGCTGAACGCTGATGCTCAGAGGAATGCCAGACTCACAGAGACCATCAGAGAGTCTCCAGGTCAGAGTAATGGACCAATGTCAAGCCTGTCCTTTACTATCTCCATGTGTCTGAACAGATCTGCTCTCCCACAGCTTTTACAGGGTCTCCACAGTACAGTGAGGACTTTGAGGAAGATGAGAAGGCAAAAGAGCAGCTGGAAGAGGTTTGTAGTTGAAATCTACAGTGATTAAACTTTGTGATGCACCTTAGTGAGTGAGTTAGTTTTGTATATTTTAAATACCATACCTAAACTGGCAGACAACATAATGACACCACCCCCAACATAATGACCTAGTGGAGAATCTCCCCTCGTTCTATCCCTCCTGATTCCTGACAACAACACATGCTTTTCAGAGACAGAGAGACAGACGTTCTCTGGTATTCTGTCTCTCCTGTAAATGCACTGATACTTTTGGACCGCTCTTGTTTAATATAGGTCTATTTGTGCCTATGCTTTAAGCCTGAAGTGTGCTCTCTTGTCATTTGTTACCACCGTGGTTTAGATTATTTTGATAAACTACTTCATTGACAACAAGCCTCCTCCACATGCATCTTATGGGATGTAAGAAAAATCCAAACCATGAGTTTTGGGGGTTTTTGTTTTTGTTTTTTATTTTATAAAACATACAACAGATGTTCTGTTAATGTGTGGAGTTTGCATGTTCTCCCCGTGTCTGTGTGGGTTCTCTCCATGTTCTCCTCCTGTCTGTGTGGGTTCTCTCCATGTTCTCCCCGTGTCTGTGTGGGTTCTCACCATGTTCTCCCCGTGTCTGTGTGGGTTCTCTCCATGTTCTCCCCGTGTCTGTGTGGGTTCTCTCCATGTTCTCCCCGTGTCTGTGTGGGTTCTCACCATGTTCTCCCCGTGTCTGTGTGGGTTCTCTCCATGTTCTCCCCATGTCTGTGTGGGTTCTCTCCATGTTCTCCCCGTGTCTGTGTGGGTTCTCACCATGTTCTCCCCGTGTCTGTGTGGGTTCTCTCCATGTTCTCCCCGTGTCTGTGTGGGTTCTCTCCATGTTCTCCCCGTGTCTGTGTGGGTTCTCTCCATGTTCTCCCCGTGTCTGTGTGGGTTCTCTCCATGTTCTCCCCGTGTCTGTGTGGGTTCTCTCCATGTTCTCCCCGTGTCTGTGTGGGTTCTCTCCATGTTCTCCCCGTGTCTGTGTGGGTTCTCTCCATGTTCTCCCCGTGTCTGTGTGGGTTCTCTCCATGTTCTCCCCCTGTCTGTGTGGGTTCTCTCCATGTTCTCCCTGTGTCTGTGTGGGTTCTCTCCATGTTCTCCCTGTGTCTGTGTGGGTTCTCTCCATGTTCTCTCCAGATTCTCCAGCTTCCTCCCAACAAAAACATGCAGTAGATGAACTGGTGACTCTAAACTGACTGTAGGTGTGAATGTGAGTCTGAATAGCTGTTTGTCTTTCTATGTGATGAATGAAGGCCATTGATGATCTTGGTTAATCAAATTCTTGAACTGTTACGAGGAAAGGATGTGTAATAATTGATGCACAGTATTTGACAGCATGTTTGGTCATATCACAGTCAGTCTTACAGAGGTTTTTACAACATTATAAATGTGTTTTCAGTTTTGCATGATGAAGTTTTTAGGGATAAAATCTACAGCCAGACCGAAACTGGATTTTTGAGGCTGATACTGGTATTGATATTTGGAAATTTAAAATAATCTAGTAACAATTTGCAATTTCTTGCTACTTATTATCTGACATTTACACTGATACTGATGTATGTCTGTAACAGATGACTGATACTTGTGGGTTCACCTCAGTAAAGCACAGATGGGTTGTAAGCGACAGACTTTTTATTTATCACACAATCACACTAACAATAAACAACTGGGAGCTTTTCAGCTGCCGTGTGTCTCAGACTTCAGTCTCAAGCAGTTTTCTTCAGGTCCAGCACACTACTGCAGATAAAGGAGAGAGAGAGCACAGTCAGTTCAACACAAAACACCTGTGATAATGAAGTCACCATTCCCTGAACCGCTCCTACCCTCTCTCCACAATCTCCAATGTGTGAAACATTGCTGGTAAGCTGGTATGATCCATCTTTTAATGATGGACAAGAGATTTGTGAACAAGATGGCACACAATATAACAACTTGAGTACCCAAGTTTTTATACTGTGTATTCAAGTAACACTGTATGTAATCTTTTAGTTCTTGCAACAAGCCAGATTCCAAGGGAGGGTAAAGGTGTCAACTGAAAAATACGTTGTCCATCAGCAGCAACGACGACTGGGTAACAGGAGGTTGTGAAATTGATAGATAAAGGAGGAGATCAGTTACTGCCCCTTATTGTCTTTTTGCCCTCAGCCTGAAACGCTGACAGACACAGCAAGCAATTCACAAGATGAATGCCTTCAGCACTATTTTATTGTTTTCAATGATGGACTGTCATGCCAAAGACAGTCACTGTTGTTCAGCAGCGTGCTTGTTGTAAATCTGAGGTCATGATAAAGATATGTTCACTGTCACTGTGAGACTTACAAATATGAATGTGAACAGTGAAGGCAAAAAGATCAGAGTTGGGGGAAAAATCTGAACTTGGTAACTTTCAACTGTCATGTAAATGTAGACTCAGCTTAATCTTTATAATGAAATATTATAATATATATAACGTTTCATTATTCATTAATGCTATTCTCTGTTTTTGTTTTTCAGAAGTCCAAAATGTCTCCAGTTCTCGCTAAAGGTAAGAGAAGAGAGATGATGTTTGACTGAGGCCATAGGGTGGGTGTGTCTGTCAGTAGTGAATTATTTATATATTATATAATTATACCATTGATCAATAAAGCACTACAGTGCAAATCATGTTAACAATGCTAAAAATGAATTCTTTACCAAAAATGTACTGTATTTCTAAGCTGAAGCTTATTCAAATGTCTTTTTATCTTAGTTGAATGTAAGGTATTGAGATTGTATTGTAAACCACTAATTCTGTCATTTGAGTTTAAATTGACAGTGAATTATTTGCAGAAACATCCAATATGAACATTTGCAGCATTGCAGATTTGTTTTATTTTTTTATAATTAATTAAAAAATTAAAAATAATTCAGGTTCCATTTATTTCCCTTAAAATGTATTAGCTGCACCAAATTAGTGATATATAAATATATCTTACTATTTATACCTTCTACGCAACAAAAATTGTTCCATAGATTTTTTAGCCTCACTCAGGCTTCATCAAAATGTTATAGTTCTCTGTTTCCTCCCACAAGAAACTGGACTTTGGTAAGTTGTAAGTTGGTTAAATTTCCAGTTTTTTCTTATCAGACTAATTCAAGGGGCATTCAGTTCAGTTATTATCTTCATTGTTTTTCATACAGAGTGCATTTAACTTCTACGCAGGACCGTCATATGTGCAGAGTGGAGGCTCAGAAATGGAAGCTCTTCATGAGGCATACAGGCAGATCCATGTTGAAGAAGATTCAGATGACCTTCATCACCAGTATTCATCTCTGGAAGGGAGGGGGAGGACCAACAAGTCTGTGTCTCCATCCTCCCCTCCTCAATATGTCACCCAGTCTCTTCAGCCTGCTTCTACCAACGAGTCAGGTCAGACACCACCATACTGTAAACATAATGTACTGTGGACTCTCTGTATCTGTATAATTCACTGGTCTGGAAGAATGATGCCTCTCCTGAAGCTCCAACACAGTTAAGGGGCTGATCCTCTCAGTACTTACAGATTGAATGTGTCAGAATGATTAAATGGGACTGAGTTTCCTCTGGAAGAGGGTATCGAAGCATTGTGTGAGAAACAATACAATATCTGTATTGTTTTTTTAATTTATTTATCTGTTATTTAGTCAGGAAGGGCCCGTTGAGATAAGAGATCTCTTCCTCCAGGGAGTCCCGGTCACAGTGGCAGTATAGATAGTCAAGAGTTAACAGCATTGAAAATACCAAAGCTATAAAAAATAACCTGATCTCCAGTCAGATTTTTAAAACCAAGGAGGAGACATAAGGTATTATTTTTTTACACTAGTATCAAAGTTTAATATTCTGGAATCGTCTTTTTCCAAATATATTCACAGGGTAAAAACTGGTCACCACATGAACTGAACCAATGACAATACTTCTTCAGATGGCACCAACTTGTGTTGAAAGGGTTTGAAAAATTGCTACCACTACTAGTTGTTATTCCAAAAACAAAATTTAAATGGGTATGTTTGTTAAACATCTAATAAGGCTTGTTTTGGTCAAATTGTGTGAGTGGGTAGAAGAAAGGTTTAACATACTAGCAGGGCTCCAGGGTTCTGCCTCTCTCTCACATTTAAGATACAAAAAAAGGAAATATAATCCACAGACACTTGTACTACAGAAATATATATATATTATATATATATATATTATATATATATATATATATATATATATATATATATATATATATATATATATATATATATATATATATATCCCAATAAGACAGGAGGAAATAGTTGGAAGTTATTCAGTTGATTGTTTTATTAAAAAATGACTTTAAGTTTGATCAAACACTTTAAACATCAGCACTTTTAACTTTATTTTCTAAACAATTTAAATGATTGTGATTTCTTGTTGATTGTGCTGTGATTTAAATTAACAAAACATTTATCTGTTCCTGTTTACAATCATTTATAAACAAATACATATGAAATGATCATGAATCATGGGAACAGCCACAAAAGGTCAAGCTTATTATTAGACCTAAATTGTGCATTGGTGCACCAAAATTAAAAAGTTTGGTCCACCAGTGCAACCAGTGCATAAAGTAAGTCTGGAGCCCTAGCTAGCCTTCAGCTGTCCAAAGCTCAAGGTGTTATATTACTTATCCTTGAAGGAGGGCCAGCCTCCAGAATGGGACACAGCCACTTTGCTGAGGTGTTTAAACTCGTTCTAAGCTCATGGAAGGATTGAAATAATTATTATCTGTAATGGTTTTGTCTTTATGTAGATCTACCCACTGCAGAAGAGTTGATGAAACCCATCCGGCCAGAGATGGACCACATCAGAGGATCCACCCTCCAGCCTGTCAGGTTACTCAGTAGGAATAATCTGAAATATCTACTGGTCACTGGTTGGTCTGATTGAACATGGATTCTGACAAATTTTAATTTGGAATTGTTGATTAGCCTCAGTAGTTCAGTCAGTATTTAAACTGTCATCCTAAATAGGACCTTTATTGTCAGCATCTCTCAGTAAATGTTCCTTCATTCACTGAAGGAACAGTCCAAACCTGCAGGAACTGTAGATGAGAAGATCAGTATCATGTTCCTCTTATTGCTTTCACTGCAGACATAGGGTTTGTTTAGGGTTTTGTACTTGAGCAAAAGTGATGAAGTGTCCACTGTTCAAATCCAAACCTTGATTCACCTCTAGTCACAACAACAGACACACAAAATGTCTTAATGGCTTTCTTTTTACATTTTCTGACTACAGGGCTGCAGAACTTCACCAAGACAACACATCCCACTTCTTGAAAAACACTTTCGCTGATTTGACGTCTCCAGACTCACAACTGAAGCAAACAGGAGAGGCTCATCCTGCTGCAGGGATAAAGGAAATCAGAAGATTGAGCTCCCCAAACCCTCCCAACCATAACCTGACATGGAGCATCAAACAGGAGGTAGAGAGGCTAATGCAGGATCAGGACAAATATCCGTCTCCCATATCCTCTCAGGCTGGCAAAACTAGGAAACAACAGGTGAGGGAGAGCTAAAGTGATTTTGCCCATAAAAAATTATTATGACATAAGTTAACAATTATTTTAATGTAAATTGTGGGATTGGACCCCAAAAAAGCTAAGCTGTAGTCGTCTTATGTTACCAAAACAAAATCCTGAAAGGACCAACTTTAGAATTGATTTATACGGAGCCCCGCTAGTGTCAGTTGAGAAAAAAAATATCCAAATGTAAATCAGTGCGCACAGTTTAGCAATCTGTGCGCACTGATTATGAACCCGTGCCCTCCAATAGTGTGCGTTCAAGTATTCCATGTTGCGTTCAAGCCACGTTTTTGTGCAGAGCAGGACTTTTCGGGCATGAAGCTTGTCCAGGGCGACCGCATCCGCCAGGTAAATCCAATTTATATGGATAAAAGGGTGGATTTAATGCGTTATGAACGCAACATAGACCACTTGGAACGCACACTACTGGAGGGCACGGGTTCATAATCCGTGCGGAAGGATTGCTAACCTGTGGGCACGGATTGCTAAACTGTGGGCACGGATTGCTAAACTGGGGGTACGGATTGCTAAACTGGGGGTACGGATTGCTAAATTGTGGGCACGGATTGCTAAACTGGGTGTACGGATTGCCAAATTGTGGGTACGGATTGCTAACCTGTGGGTACGGATTGCTAACCTGTGGGTACGGATTGCTAACCTGTGGGTACGGATTGCTAAACTGGGGGTACAGATTGGGTACGGATTGCTAACCTGGGGGTACGGATTGCTAACCTGTGGGTACGGATTGCTAAACTGGGGGTACAGATTGGGTACGGATTGCTAACCTGTGGGTACGGATTGCTAACCTGTGGGTACGGATTGCTAAACTGGGGGTACGGATTGCTAACCTGTGGGTACGGATTGCTAACCTGTGGGTACGGATTGCTAACCTGTGGGTACGGATTGCTAAACTGGGGGTACGGATTGCTAACCTGTGGGTACGGATTGCTAACCTGTGGGTACGGATTGCTAAACTGGGGGTACGGATTGCTAACCTGTGGGTACGGATTGCTAAACTGGGGGTACGGATTGCTAACCTGTGGGTACGGATTGCTAAACTGGGGGTACAGATTGGGTACGGATTGCTAACCTGGGGGTACGGATTGCTAACCTGTGGGTACGGATTGCTAAACTGGGGGTACAGATTGGGTACGGATTGCTAACCTGTGGGTACGGATTGCTAACCTGGGGGTACGGATTGCTAACCTGTGGGTACGGATTGCTAAACTGGGGGTACAGATTGGGTACGGATTGCTAACCTGTGGGTACGGATTGCTAACCTGGGGGTACGGATTGCTAACCTGTGGGTACGGATTGCTAAACTGGGGGTACAGATTGGGTACGGATTGCCAAATTGTGGGTGCAGATTGCTAAATTATGGGTATGGATTGCTAACCTGTGGGTACAGATTTACAGATAGATTTTTTTTTCTCAACTGACACTAGATTTAAGAGCTTATTCAGAGAAGGTGTACAGATCAGGTTCAGTCACTTTGTTTAGTTTGACTCATTATTTTAGCTGTGTTCAAAGGGAGCAAAGTTTTCCTGATAAACCATTTGCCCCAAAAATCAAAAGCTTGAAAAGGAGAAGTCCACCCAAAAATGAAAATTCAGTCATTTTCTAGTCATCCCAATGCTAGTGAAAAGTTTATGTCCTCAAAACATCTGTGGAACTTCAAAGTGTCCCACAGTGTTACAGCATTCTCCTCAACAACTGAAGCAGATGGGGACTCATTTTAAAATATAACATAACAACTGAAAACTAATCTGAAATAAATCCAAGCTGAAATCTTCACTGTAGCCTCTGCACTAAAAATGTTAGCGCAGACCCAATCCCAGGAAGGTGCACAAGCTTGAACACATGTGCATATGGGCAGCTAGATGAAACAAACAAGAACTTGTGATCTCTGCATACCTCAAACAACTAAACGAATCGTTCCATCCAGTAGAGGTATTGTAACGTGTGATGCAACGTCCGGGTAGCAGGTCAACACCTTCAGACAGGGTGCTCACAAATATGTAAATAACATCTTTTACAGATCAGTTTGTTTTCAAATTGGGGTGAGTAGATAATGATTCAATTTATTTTTTTGGGTAAACTGTTTTAAGGAAGTTAGAATCAGAAGATACAAACCTAATATTTTGCAAAAGCACCAATTTTGTCTTTTTTTTCCTTTTTTGTTTGACACTGTTGTTATATACATTTCCCCCAGGGCTCCCATAGGTGCACTGTTTCTCATCCCTCTGCGTCTTCAGTGAGGAGACCCACTGTGAGAGGCAGGGGGGTGGAGGGGAGAACAGCAGTGACTTCCACATCTACAGGGCCAAGCAGAGCTGCTGCACAAACCATAACCAAGCCTTCTCTGTCCCGTCCTCTGCAGCATCCTCAAGAAAAAGCCAAATTCACAAAGAGCCAAGAAAAAGGTGACTACATCGGTTATTAGAAGCACTCACACACAACACCATCATTAAACCGTTCAGATAATGTCTCTCTGATAATGCTGCTATTACAAAAGGTATATAACGGACAGTCAATGGAAACACGTCACCTATAACCTTTTAATAGATGTTTGGAAAAGGTATTACTTAGTAACTGAGAAGGTTAGTTCTTCAAGAACTTAATGTTGATGAGGTATTAATCATCCTTGATTCAACATGTTAAATAAAATACAGGTTAACAACCGACTGGAGACTAGAAGACAGATTTACATACATGAATATTGTCCACATGACGCTGCTCAGTAAGACTGCTGTCTATGATGAGGGCTATTCTGTGGTAGATACCACCCCACACCATTACACTACATAGGCAGCATAACATAACCAATCAGCTCTGTACAAAGAGAACGTTCATGCATACAACACCACTGGAGATGAGTCAGGCATTGTGCTGGATCTCAAAGGGGCCTGAACAAATGGAGCTGGGACTCCCAAAGATGATGGCACACTGTGGGGCAGCTGATACGGATCATATTTGCCTGGCGTCACCAGCGCTGTGCGACTTGCAGTGTGTGATCTGTCGCCTAGGTGTGCCATCCAGATCTGCCTATCCTGACGCAGAGCTGAGACACTCTGCCTGTCGTCTACAGAGGCCGTGGCCCTCTACTGCTGGCCTTATCTCCTTATTGTTGACTGATGACAGCTAAACAGGTGTTACATCACGTGTTAGACACAGCATGCTTACATTCTACAGCAGGGCTTTTTATTTCTCACATTATTTGGAAATGCATAACCAAGCATTGTTTTTAGTCCAATAACAAATCTGAGCAATGGCATGGTTTTGTTCACAAAAGGTTACTGAGACATGAACTCTGCTAGTCTGAGTGTTCAGACAACTGTGTCTATACCAGTACACCTCAGTGCTTCACAAAGCATGACTTTCTGGTAGGTATTAATAATGAAGAGGAATAACTTTTCTGAATCCTTTTGTATCCTGTGTTTGAAGTGTGTTTCATGTTGTTTCTGTATGATTAGCAGAGCCAGGTCTGCAGGTGAGCAGTGAGCTGGTGGCATCTGCTCAGTCATTAGTGGCTGTCCACCAACAGATAGACACCAACAGTCTCCAGGATGCTACAGACACTCAGGAAGGACTGACACATCATCCTCCAAAGGACAAAGTAATAACACCAAATAAAGGGAAAACTTTAGGTTCTGCATGTTAGGTTGGATTCACTGTTGATGTCTGGCTCACAGAGGGAGGAGGACGGTGCTCTGGTGAACCAGCTGAGAGTCCAACTGGCTCAGAAAGAGAGGGAGCTGCAGATGATTAAGGATGGAGCAGAGGAGCTCAACGCACTCAGACAACAGAACTATCTACTGCAGAGCAAGGTACACAAATATTCTATTTTATTTCTATACTGATTTCTCAATATAGCAGCCAGAATAACCAATGTAACAAAAAGAGATAGTGTCTCTTCTAGGCCCACATATCTACGCTGCCTCAGAGATTGGAATGTTTCCTTGTCGTAAGCTTAATGTGTACTTTGTCGTTGTGCTGTATCAGGGCTTTAGACTAACTGTTCACACTGGCTGCAAAAGGTGCACCTTTTTTATTTAGGTGCACCAGTGCATAATTCAGATGCACCCAATAATAATTAATAGAGTACAATAACATAAGTATTACCTTTTTCATATGTTCCCATACACCAGCGGTTTTCAAACTGTGGGGCGCGTCCCACTGCAGGGGGGGGCGCGGGAAGAATAGGATCAAATTAAAAAAATCAGAGCGGAACCAATGTATTCAGATTTAAATTTAAAAGGTGTTGCACACAAGCTGTAAACAAACACTGGTTGCTCAAAAAACCAACAAAATGGAGACGTTTTTAACACAGCCGGCAGTTAAAAGAAAAGCGGACGAGCCCATGATTATTTGCAACCTGCAGTACTAATAGTAGTTAATGTTGATTAATATATTTTCATAAAATAAATGTGAATTTAAAAATCTACCACTCAGGGAAGTAGGCCTACTAGTTTCAATTAGGCCTAATTATTTCACAGCGGCACAGGATCATTTACCAGTACAAGCACTTTGGTTCATGTTCAATCCATAATAAAATATAAAATTAAGTTGGATATTTGTGTCTTGTTATTATTAGTAGAGAAAATGTCATGTTTGTACAACTATATACAATTAATTCTACCAATCTAGGTGGGAACCGGGTTGGGGGGGGGCTCGAAAATATTTCCAATTACCCAAGGGGGCCCTGACTGAAAGAGTTTATGAACCACTGCCATACACATTGGTCATTTCTTATCTTGTAAATGATTATAAAGAGGATATAGGTGCAGATACATGTTTTTCTTTATGTAAATCACAGCATGATGCAGTTTGAAGCAACTGTAGCACAATGTTGATGTGTTAATGTTTTATTACATTACTGGTTCTGCAAAAATACACCTAAATATTTAATGACCTCCTGTAACTAATGATTTATTGCATTATTGGTACAAAGATTATTACATTGTAGTACATTATTGGAAAGTTTTTTTTAAATTATCAGGTTTCATTAGATTTTAAGTTAAATGGATACTTTTATTACATTTCAGTTTCATTTATATATATAGCCCCAAATCACAACAAAAAGGTAATTCCCAATCAGAGCAGGTCTAGACCGTACTCTTTATGGTTAGCTTTGCTTCCTGGACCACTGGAAACCTGCAGCCTGTAGAGGGTCAGATGGATTCCATCAAGGATCAGGAAATCCTAGAAGAAAACGTCTCCATCTGTGAGGAAGATGAAGCTCGGCCCTCATTGGACATTCCAAAAGGACAATGATCCCAAGCAGACCTCAGAGTCCACCAAGGCCTGGTTTCAGAAGAAGTCCTGGATCATTCTAGAGGCCGTCACAGTCGCCTGACTGGAAAATCTCTGGTAGGATTTGAAGAAGGCAGTTTCAGCATGTAAATCCAGGAATATTCCAGAACTGGAGCCCTTTGTCCATGAGGAATGGGCTAAGATTCCTCAGGACCGCCCCCAGAAGCTGGTTGTCTGGATATGCATCACATTTTTGAGACTGCTGTATTCAGTAATTGTAGCATTTTGTGTTATATTTGGGGAAAACTCTTCTAATATCTGCTTTATTGAGCTGTTTAAACTGTTCTTGTGGGGTTTTGGTTACTGCAAACAGCTGATAAATAGTATATTTAGCCAGTAGACCTAATATACAATAGCGGATGAATAATTTAGCTTCAGCTATATCACGATAACCTGAGTTGTTTAAACATAAAAATGTAAATGTTTAAACCTGTGTGTTACAAACAAACCTAAATTAATTTGTTTACACTGTGTTTTTTTCTCCTTTATTCCTGAGATATTGACTATATGTCTAGGACTCAAGTATTGTGTAGACGTGATACAAAACCTTTATAAGCCAAGTGTCAGTTATATCATAGTCTTGACACTGCAGTACAGATTCTCTACTAACAGACTTTGTGACAGCAGACTCCTATGAACACAGCCAACATTGGTTAAACAGGCGTTTCCAGGTCTGCGTTATATGTCTTGTCTCGCTTCCCATTTCCTCTACTCTCACAGTCCGCCATGCCAAACGGTACCACCTTGGAGCCATGTGTTAAAATGAATAAAATATATCTGGACCTCCATTGTAGCAACAGTGACACATCAATACGTATGTGGTAAATAATCTGTGTGTTTTTTTCTCTCCTAAGCTGCGGAGTGCAGAAGAAGCCAGTCAGGAGAAGAGATGGGCTGATGTTACTGACCCTGCTACAAAGGAGAGGCTCCAACAGATGGATAAAGAAATGAAAGAGCAGGAAAAGCTCATTAAAGGTTACCAGCAGGTTTGTTTCCTCACGTGTTTCTTCAGTGCCATTGAACATTCTGTTCTTGTATGCGTCTTTCCTTTTGATCTTCATTTCAACATCTACTGTAAGCCCAAGCTCTACAGCTCTGTTGAGCTTCTGTGTCAGACACTGAAGATTTAGAGAAATGGCCTCAGGGTGCCCGGATGCACCACAGCCCTGATCCAGCTTATGTAGCAACTTTCGCTTTGGATGGACACCCGGTCTAATGGCCTGGTTTCTGCATCAACAGTTTTAATATTTTCATGTATTTAAAATTTAAACTGCATTAACACTACTTCTGTTTTCCAGGAGAATGAGAGGCTGTATTTGCAGATCAAGGCTCTGCAGAACAAAAGTAAAGCCAACGAGGAGGCCATGTTTAATGAAAACCAGAGGCTGATGAATGAACTGGCTTTCACAAGGTGGGTTCAGCACGTTGGCTATCAGAGCTGTGACCTGGCAGGGATTGTGTTATTGAGGAAAACACTTCCCTCCAGGCTGCACTGAGACCAGTGAACACAAAAGGGCTTAATCCGATAACTTTGCAAGCTTCATGATCTGCATGTATATATGTGAAATCTTTTATGTTTCAGTGAATAACCCAAGTTAAAAACATATCTAATCTGAAGCTACCATAAAACAACAGATAAACAAGGACTGTGATTTCACAAAGTTTTATTTCTTATTTATCAATTTATACATGTATAAATCAACAACTGTACTATGGAAGGAAGAGGAGAAATTAAAACAGCAAATATGAAGACTGGATGAGACACAATGGATTATTAAAGATAAAATATGACGATTATGAATACATTAGAGTGGAAACAATATATACATATATACTGGTTTTTCATAGTTCAAACTAAAATAACGTCAGCAAAGCATTATTATTATTATTATCATTATTATTATTTGTTACAAAAGTGACCGGACATGTCCTATCCCACAATTCATCCATCCATCTACTTTCTTTACCTGCTTATCCTGTATCAGGTGGCAGGGGGCTGGAGCCCATCCCAGCTGACATTGGGCGATAGGCGGGGTTCACCCTGGACTAGTCGCCTGTTCATCACAAGCCAAGTCAGCTCAGTGGAGCTGTGTGAGTCTTTCAACTACCAACAGGGTGGTTTAGGTTACGTCATGACTCTGGTGGTGTTTACATGCGGCTGCCATTAACAGGCTATGCATCTGGCGTGTGCATTTACCAGCCTCACACTGTGCTTGTATTTGCTTCAGACTTAAGCCTTAAGTTATGACTCATAAACATATGGTAATGCCGGAACAAAGCTAAAGTGAGACAGGAAGTGATGTGGATGAATTGGATCAAGTTGTAAAGGCTAGATATGTAGCAAGCATTCATGTTGCCACCAATATTGATCTGTACGAAACAAATAAAAGTGGCGGGTCAGCTGATATCAGTGTGGGCCTAAATCACTAATAACAGTGTAGTGAATTACTTGTCCTGAGGACAGGACACGTAATAGTAGTCATAAACATGTTTATTATCATGTCTACTCTGGTAATGGGCTCTGACTTTGAGCATACACATGCAGGTCCTGTCCTATTATTAACAAGCATATATGCATGTAAAGTTACATGTTTATGCACCTCATGCTCATGTTTAAGTCAGAGCATTGTTGTTTGTCAAGAAATGCTGAAATGTGTCCTGTGACCTCTGGGTGAAATTATTAAAAAAAATATAGTATGTGTATGTGCTAAGCATATAAAACTATTTGTAAATCACAAACCTGTGATGAAATGTTCTGCACAAATATGTGCATGTTGTGATGGTGTGACAGATTTGTGATCCATTGACTGCATTTTCTCCTCCTGGGTTGTGATGAAGAGACTGAATCATCTTAAGTGATTGTCAAACTCAGTTCAGCCTAAAAGAGCTCTTTATTTAGCTCTCCTTTGAGGGTGTCATGTTTTTATGGACTGAAACAAATTTATATTCAATTCAAATGCAGATGAAGAGTTTGTTGCCCTTTGTTTTCCATATTTGTCCAGTAGCTGTATTTTGCCTGTTTGGGTTTTTTAAGAAGTTTATATCTTTGCCAAAACAGCCTGGAAAACAGAAGAAGTGTTTCAAAAACAGATTCATTCATTCATTTATATTACTACAAAACTGTTAACATTTTATACTTTAATAAAAATGTGAACTTAATTGACTTTTCAGTCCAGCAGCAGCTTGTATTTGTATTACTGGACCTCTTGCAGGTTTAGCTGAATCCCCCTGATATAAAGCATGTGACTGCAGGACTGACAGTGGCTTGTTATTCAGAGCTATGTTAGTATTAGAATCATAAATTAATCATTATGAAGTAGGCAAAGGACATAAATGAGTTGAGCTGACAGCCAGCACTAATGGACAGCTCTGCATTATTGCTTGTGCATGTTTTCCAAATATGAATGTATATTTAAAATGAATGTTGGCCTACTTATCGTTCAAATGTAAATTGATTGTAAATGATTTCATTTCCATCTTCACCAGGGAGCTGTTGAATAAAGATTGTAGGCCTGTGGGAAATGTCTGCTTCATGGATCAGACTCCACGCATTGCAGACTCGGCTCAAATAAATACATTTCAGGCAAGTGCAACAACCACTGGAATACAGTAATAAAAAATGTTTTAAAAAGGAATACAGTAATACAATTACTGTTGTTGCATCTCCTACATTACCAGACACTCATGTTTCTGTGTGCAGATGAATGAGGCCAAGCTGTCTGAGGAGATTCACAGACTGAAGCAAGAAAAGCAGAGTCTGGGCGTAGACCTACAGCTTATGAAGAAGGAGAGAGACCTAGCTAAAGCTCAGGCCATGTCTGTCGCAGGTACAACTGGATGCAGGGCAGTGCTAGTGGAATTTAGATCCCAAAACCATGAAAAAAGGAACTCTTTTACAATACCTTCCTACTGTATATGAATGACTGATCTTTGCTGTTACTGGCGGTGCGTATCCATTTTCCATGTGTCAGGTGATAAGGCCTTTGAGATGCGTGCATTAGAGGAAAGGCACAGAGAGGAAGAGGCGTCCCTAAAGAAGAAGCTGCAGTGGTTTGCTGAGAACCAGGAGCTGCTGGACAGAGATGCTGGCAGACTGAAGGCTGCTACAGCTGAGGTACAGCAGCTCAGAGAGCAGGTGAGGCTCCGCTCTCACTAACATGTCAGTTCATAGCACTTCAAAGTAGGGCTGGGGAGGGAAAACGCTCTTGATATGGGATCATGAAAGACAAATACAATACAAACAGATCTCACAGCCTTTCAGAGTGCAGTGTTTGGCCTTTTACATTTCCTACCTCATCTTACACACTATATGGCAGTGAAATTCAACCATAGTCATAAACTGGGTTTAGACCACAGGAGTTTTTGGGCTGGTTTGATCATGATTCACCCCTACCAACAAGTCAGAGGAGAAATCTGGTCTGGGATCTTGCTTGGTAGCGATGTTTGGTCCAGATTATCTGGTGATGTGAGGGGTTTACAGATCCAGGTCTAAACCTCAACAGCTGGCTCATTGGGGCTGCCCTGACAATAGAAAACATCACTCGCACTGACACGATAATTGTTAGCATGATGCAGCCTGATTTCTGTCAAGAATCCAGACAGGATTTTAAAACTCTGTGGTCTGAGCCCGGCTTCAGGAACGTCAGTCCTTCTGAGGAATGGTTAAAACTAGAAACAGCACACACATTACAATAACTAAGATAAACCCCCATTTTCCAAACAAAAAAGTTACAAACAGTAAAAATGTTGTGTTTTTTTAAAGTGTATTGTGGAACATAAAACCACAATCTTATCAAACAACTCAATCCAGTACTGCATTATTGGAACCGCCAAGGAGGTTATGTGATCAGTTCGGTTTGTTTGTTAGCAGCATTATGCAAAAGCTAATGGACAGATTTGCATGAAATTATCACCAAAGGTGGACCCTAGCATATCCTAGAGGTGATTACATTTTGGTGATGATCCGGTTAGAGATGGGACTGGTACTGCTGGAATAAGGGCCTGTGTCCACCAAAGCGTTTTGGTTTTGTTTTGTTTCCCAGCTGAAAATACCAGTTGCTCTTCTGAAAACGCCCAGCTGGGAGCGCCTGAGATCGCTTTGGAGGCGCAGCGTTTTTCAGCTGAGGTGCTTTGGTTGCTATGGTTCAGAATATCAACGAACGTAATTTGTGTTGCAAACACCTGATTTTGCAGACAGTTTGTTTTATTAACAAATACTGACTATAAAAATGGCAGCACAAGGTAGAGGACTTGCTCTGGTCCTGGCTCTGGATGAAGGGAAGGCTGGAGGAAGTACCATATTGGCAGATGTTGTAATGGGTCATCTTTTCATCTGAGCACCTATGTCACTGTCTTGCACCTTCGGATTGGATGTTAAACTGCATTTCGTTGTTGAGTACCTGTACTGAGCAATGACAATAAAGTTGAATCTAATCTAATCTTTTGTAAAAGTTCATTTTGGTCCATGCCTTAGTATTTTTTATTTGTCATGAAAATAGCAAAAAAGAAAATCTCAATCTAAAGAAAGTGAAAGTGGGATTCACAATCCACATTAGTACCCAGATCCTCCTGCAAAATGTAATCATCTCTTTCTTGGCCCAAGATCCACCCGACACAAAGTTACATCAAAATCACATCACATCTTTTAGAGATATCTTGTGAACACTCAGACAAAGAGGGGTGATCATATAACCTCCTTCAAATGTCGTTGGTGAAGGTAACAGTATAATATCATAAACATCAATCATCAATCAAACTCATTTTTATTGTTATCTAGATTAATAAAGTATCTTCCTATATTATCTTACCAGTACGTAGCTGAGATAATGCAGATTCACAATCATTCTAATGGGTTTCATCTGTCTGTGAAAAGTAAGAAGTTATATCTAGATGAAAAACAGATCCAGTCCACCATCGTAGAAAAAATCATTTTCATAACCCATAAACTGATGATGATAAACACACACTCCAAATGTTAGGAGCAGCTTTATGGGGTCATGGAATTGAGTGTTTTGGCTTAATTTGACATGAAGCACATCCAAGAAAAGCAAAGTCATCATGACGTCACATAGTGTGTGCTACAATGATGCGAAATGGAATGCACATATTAGTCACGCCCATGTCTTTTTTGCACTTTTGGCAAGACATAAATCTTCCATAGAACATATCCTGGGTTTCTATTAGCAGCTACAGTTGTAGCCAAAGCAGACTTGGATCATCTTAATTCCTAATTTTACGCAGCCTTCCTAAGAACACAGGTTAAACACTGATGTTTAGTGTACCTTTTGAGTCTGCAGCTGCTAAAAGGATGGTGATCTTGTGGTGTCAGCTGATGCGGGATATAGTGTGTTGAAAGCAAGTTACAGTTTAATGCTGCTCACTGTATTAGGAATAACAGTTTTTCCTATATTGTGTATTTCAGGTAGAAACACTGAAAATGGAAGTGGCCAAAAGAAGCTGTGAGAAGCAGAGAAAGACCAGAGAGAAAGCAGCAGACACTAAGAGGATGCAGGACCTGGAGCGACAGGTTTCTAACTAATGAATCAAACCCTCCCTTTACTTTCCAGTTCATGTCTCCTCATCACTTCAGATTCTTAGCAGTTGAAACTGTCCTGACTTTAGCCATGGCTGTTCACATCATTTTTGTATGTGAGCCATGTCGGACATCAGTGTGCACTGAACTGTACATGTCCCCACATGCTGCTGAACTACAGGGATTGTCATTAAATCAACAGTCAAAGTGAAAAAATGCAAATGTTTTCTCTGGTGACAGTGTAGTGGCAGTCCGTCAGCTTTTCATGCTGAGGGCAAGAAGGCTTTAATTGAAACATCTTCCCATATATCTTTACAATGACCTGTCTCCCAGTCATCATCGCTATGATCCTCCATATGTCACTGCTCACAAAGGATGAATAGTAATGTAACAGGGATGTGAGCATGTTCAGTGGGAGAAAAACCACATTAATTCTGCTCTGACTGTTTACACAGTCTTCACATCAGCAGGAATCAGATGCATTTCTGATATAGGACCATATTATAAAGTGGCTCAAATCTGTATTGAAAAGATGCCAATTAATGTGATTTGTGCTCTTCACGCTGTCATTAAAAAAAGTGTCACATATGAGCAGAAACATTTGGACCGTTTGCCCCCGTATGAGCCTAAGCTTTAACTCATCAGGTCAAGGAGCTGGAGCAGATACTGAGGAACAGGAACCCAAATTCCCTGCCTGCTCTGATCTACGCTGCAACCACAGCTGGCAATCAAGAGGATGTTGAGGCTTCCAAGACGTCACCACCCAGCAGGATCAATGCCCTGCTGGAGCGCAGGATTCAGCATCTGGAGGCCGAGCTGGAGAGTCACGATGAAGAGACCAAGCGCAGCCTGAGGGCCATGGAACAACAGTTCCACAAGATCAAGGTACGAGTAAAGCCACTGTCAATATTTTAATATCTACTGTGTTTAGATTTGGGTACCGAACTTCCTCAACTAATTATTTTGGTACTTCCAAGTACCAATTTAAATCAATCTGTACCAAATGTTATTGTGCAATACTGCCATAATGAAGACCCTTCTCTACCCCCTTTTTTTTTATTTACATTAAACAAAACAACAGCACCTGATGCCCACCCAGTGTGTGATCTTTATTTTACATAGTATGCCAGTGATCCACAACCAAAAGACATTCAGACAAAAGAAATGTAACACAGCAGCATCAGCATGTGAGGCTTTACGTACATGTCGAGCAGTGCTTTCTAAACAAAGGAGTATCATGGACACAACAATCACAATGGAAAAGATGGTCAAACCAAGGATAAAGTTCAAGTAATGTGAACTTCTCCCTGAAGCTCAAAGAATCTCTTGAGGACGACGCTCCTACTCAGCCACCGTACTTCTGTCTGATACGGCACGTCTCCATGTCACGAGCCCACCCTCAAAAATAGTTGAACTGATGGGGATTCAGGCCCCACCTAAATGAAGTTCACCGTTTTCATGTTTTACGCTATCCAGTTCCAGAATTGAACCAATTGCAGGTGCACTATCAGTAGTCAGTCCCACCAACGTTTCCCAGGGTAATTTCATTTTACTTAGGGCCTTCTCCACAGCGTTGAATATGTCGCTCCCTGTCCTCATCCAGGAGCTCTTCACTGACAGACAAGTCCGTCTTCTCGCCTCTTAAAAATGTCTAGCAGCACCGTATCAGTATTATCAGTACTTTTGTCAACAGCTAATGAAAACACCAGATAACTGCGTGCTTCTTCAGCCAGCTGTGTCGTCAGGTTTCCCGTTAGCTCCCTGACTCAGTCTGACATAATGTTTGTTGAAAAGCTGACATTGTTAAAAGCCTGTTTCTGGTCACACCATCTACATATGAAAATAGATCCGTCTGTTTCAAACGGTGTATCCGTTTTGGAATAAAGTGGTTCCAACCAGGTTCAACACCAATGAGGGATATTCATCAACTGCATAGACACTGAAACCATTGAGGATGAACCACTATTACATAGAATGAAAGGTGGGAAATGACCACTCTGCAGAAGCAGAAGATATTGGAAATGGAATGAACCGCTTTCTGCATTCATAACACTGACGCCTGGTGTGTTACGCATTTATACGGAGCCATGTGTAGTTCACCTGTGACTAAGAGAAGTAGTCATTACTTTCTTCTGTGTCCTCGGTGATAATAAAAAAGACACATTTGCCACAAATTACTGAGTCTAAATATCTTCTTTCTTTTAATACCTTATATATATATAAATATAATAAATCTTTTAATATGAAAATCGATTGTAGCAGAGAAACACTGGGATCAGAAGTATCTGCACTTTAGTATCAATCCGCACATCACAAGAAGTCATTAAATACATTGAGACGTTACATCACTTCACTTTTTTTCTTCTTCATTGTGTCCACACATATTTGTTGTGGCTTGCTTGTCTTGTCGCTACACTGGCCCCAAACTTTCATGCATCTGTCCATTAGTTTTTGTGTAATCCTGCTAACAAACAAACAGACAAACAAACCGAACCGAACCGATCACGTAATCTCCTTGGCAGAGATGATAAGAGTAAAACAAAGAGGTGAAAATAATAAAAGAAGGTAAAGGACAGTCAAGAAAGATAAAGGACAATTAAAAGAGAATGAAAACACAATTTTTAAAAAGGGATAACATCTGGGACCCAGAATAAGACCAATAAAACAGAAGGAATAAAACGGTAAAAAAACAAAAAAACGCTTTGTCAAGATGGCAGAAAAACCTCACAGCACCATAAGTCCTATTTACCATTTTAAGACATGCAATGTGTTTGTGGTAGTAGCAGTTTAATTTTCTAAATGTTTGTTCATCACCGGTCATTTTTGCACAGCTGCTGTTTTTTAAAAGACCTCGCCCATAAGGTGTGGGACCATCCAACATTATGATTTATTGTTTCATCACAGCAGGATATATCAGGGTGTTATGTTTAGTCTAATATTTGTTTATACTTGAGTAAACACCTTAAACTGTTGTTACAGTCTGTTCATCATTTCAGTTGTTTTCTTTGCCCTGCACTCATGCAAAAATACTTTTGTCAGTCAATACTTTAACTGCATACTCCAGTTAGGACATAGTGTAAATCTGGTGTACGTTTAAAGTCAACTGCTTAAGTAAAAATACTGATTCTCCAGGTCGGCCTCTGTGGACTAAGTCCAGCATGTCCTCACCTACTGCTGCAGCTGGTCTTTAGTTGCCACGGTTCATTGGCTGAAGTTCAATTTTGCTTCTGGATGCTGGTTATAACGTTACTAACATCAGCACGAGGAAGCAGCAGCCAGCAATGCCACGAGCCAAGCTAATGGCTCATTCCAAACAGGCATGTTTAGAACGAGCACTGCACTGGTGCAAAATTATGTTGGTGATTTTAAGGACAGGCCAACTCGAATGGCCACATATTTACAGTAGTTTAAACAGGAAAGGTTCTGTTTGTTTTTCTTGTGTCATACATATCCATAGATTTATCATTACTCTCTTGTTCTTTGCATTTTTAATAATTAGATGCTAAAATTGTAACAATTCCCATATGGCAATGTCATGTTTTAAAGATGTACTGTATATGACTTGAACAAGCAGAACAAGTGAAGGATCTGACATTCAGTGTGTATTCATGTGCACCGTTTAGCTCCGCTATGAGCAGCAGATCTCTGACCTGGAGCAGCAGCTGGAACACAAACAGCAGCTGGAGGCAGCAGACTCAGCAGCTGCGACCAAGTCAAGGACGTCACAGGTTCAAACGCTGGAGGAAGACCTGCAGCGCCTGAAGGAAGCCCACCTGGAGAAAGAGAAGTCCCTCCTGGACCAGATCGGGTCTCTTCAGCAGCAGCTTAAATACAAGGTTGGTTCAGGAGCCAATTTCCTTAGCTTCACTCTCACTGTTAGCTCTAGCTGCCGTTCACAAGCTGATTTATGTTAATGACAGGTGAACTAATTAAGCAGAATTTTTAGAAAGAAATATTAGGTGTTTTAAAATATTGAACTATGTAAGCTGTTACAAACTCTACATAATTAAGCACAGCAATAAACTAATGTAAATCCTTTCCAATACAGGCCAATCCAAGTCCAGGCCGACGCCAGCATCAAGCCGAGGAAGCATTTGGCATTCGTCTACAGCGGCTGAACCAAGAGCTCAGTGTCAAGACACGGAGCGTTCAGGAGCTGAGCCGCACTGTGGACAGACTGCAGAAGGAGAGGAGGAGCCCGCTGTCTGGCCCACAGCCACGACCACAAACCTGTTCTACAGACAGCAAACGACAACCAGGCCCAGCCAAAACACCCTGCTCAGATTCTGCAGGAGGGACATGTGGGGGGGAAGAAACCCTTCTAACTGCTACCTATGAGAAGACCTACCAGCCCACTTTTTACACAGGTATGAATCTGTATGTTCAAGGTCAAAGAAATCTTTATTGTCCCTAAGGGGGGGTGTACAGTCAGCAGTATCCACAGAGCATCAGATGAACGATACAAAATGCACAATAAGTCAAATCATACATTACAACTACAGGGTTACAGGGAAAAAACACTGAAAATGACATCACAATGAAAATCACAAAACAATGATGAAGACCAATGGCAGCTTGGATAAATGAAAAATGCAAACAGTATCTACAGCCAGAGGGACCCTTAACCCTAACCCTGAACAGAGGCTGGCAGCCATGTTTGTTATGGTTGACTTTTTCTCTGCATGCTTAGATGAATGTTAGAATATGTTGTACTGGATTTACCCTGGACTTGACTCAAACCAGAAGATATAAACCCAGACCTTCAACCCTATGTCTTTACTAAATAATTCCATATTTATTTCATATTTGAGAATACACAGGTTCTGAGTTTGATGTTTTTCCAGTACTGTTCCCTTTTCACCTACATCCAATGGTAATGCATGTAGGTTAAAAGTGACAACAACAGTACTGTAGTAACAAAAATGTAATTTCAGTTGAAGTAAAAAGTTCATCAAATATGTTGTACCCACAACTCCTTCAAAGGAGGAAGATGTTTAAAGATCTGGGATTAGCTTGGATTATTGGACTAAAAGTAAGAAACAGATCAGAAATGAACAAATTAACATCAAAAATCAACGTTCATAACAAATCATAAAGGGCAGCATCTAGTTGACCTTATCTAAAGAATAAGACCAGCATCACCTGTCTGGTCTGTTTTCATAACCACAGTGATTGTTTACTGTAATATTTCCCTGTAAGTAAAGTCTACAGTTCATGTACTGTTTATTTCATACTGAAGTTTCAGACATACTAAAAATCTTATGTGCTGTTTCATTATATAAATAGCATGTTGGTTAGACAAAGTCAGTGACTGCCTGTGTATTGAGGCTGGTTTTTCACGCTAGCAAAAATGCTCAGCTAACGTCATTCAAGACAGGAAATAAAGCTTAATTTTTCAATGCCTCACTCAAACTTCCATCATTCATGGAGGGTTCAACGTTCCATGAATGATGTTGGCACCGCCTGTAGACATGCTAACTGCAGCAGGGGACTTGGCTATCAAGCTATCCAATACAGTATGAGATATATTTAGTGTTTACCCAGGGGTTTCCTCAGATGCCTTGTCTTGGCCAGCTTTGATTCATTACAGACATTGCAGCGAGTGTTGTCTGTTGTCAGAACATGTAACCACTCATACAGGAGTGTGACTTTTCTCTCGTTCTCTAACATTACAATCTCACCCAGATGTGCTTTCAGGCACCGAAACCTGGGGCGGATTAATTTAACATCAGTCAGTACTCTGTAGTACCAATTTATTCACCTGATACCCTTAAAATATAGAGTTTGGTATCCAATGCTATTTTCCAGACATTTTTATTTGCCAAATTAAAGGTTTAATCAAAAATTCAAAGGAAAATGCATCACCTTGTTCGTATATGTTTCCCTAATATAAACTCCCTGTTTTCAGCAGAGTATCTTTTTGGTTGCTGGGATTGGTGAATAACTCATGTGGAATCTGGTTTTCAGTCAGGGTTCATTTTGTTTTCAGGCTGTCCATCCATCCGTACTATGTATGCCTGTCCCATTCTTTTGAATGTGATACCTCAGGAAAACCTGGAGGGATTTTCATTACATCTGGCTCAAATATTCTCTACTTCACTAATTAAAGTTTGGTGGTTAAAGGTCACTGTGACGACTCCACAAAACCACATCAAGAATTCATCCTCTGAATATGACAACATTTCACACCAAACTCTAACAGGATAAAATGATGAAGTGATGACATTTTGTATCCCCAAAGGTCAGCTTCACTGTGTATCATAATCAGTTCTATAAAAACACTTTTCTGGCCATTCTTCATCACCATAACTCAGGAATAGAAGACCACATTTCACCTTTGGTCAGATACTGTTTTTATTTAAACTACACTGATGATCTTTTTAAATGCATATATTACATGAATCTGGACAGATATGGATGTGATTTGAGATGTTATTGGTACACAGAGGCACACAACCCAGACTCAGCTATTCTTGTTTTATGATGATGTGCAGTTTTGCAATTTTTTCTTAAAAATTCTAGAATAAATTTTTTGTATGATACCAGCCTTGCGTCCAATAGGCGAAACCTTAATAAACATTTAGGGGCATTCTATCATAGTCCAGCGCCAGCCTATATTTCAAACATACATCTACTCATCTATTTAAAGTCCCACTATTGGGCGACAACGATATTCAAACAGCAGAAACTGTAGCAGTCGCTGTTCCAGACGGAATAACACTATTGTCATTCAGTAACTCTGTTCAGAGTGAAAACGCCTGTCAGTCCTCCATTTTTGAAATGCTCCATTAGAATGAAGTGTTCAATAAGAGGACAACTGAAACGTTCTCATGTCAGGTTCACTAATAAACTCAGGGTAGTTACAGAGAACTGTAACACCAGGGACATTAGAGATGGAGGGTTCACCCTGGACAGGTCACTAGTTCATCACAGGGGTTGACACATAGAAAGACAAACAACCATTCTCTCTCACATTCACACCTACCAGCAATTTAGACTCACCAATTCAACTACATCACATGATGTTTTTCCAGTAGGATCAGGAGGAACTATTATGATGACCAAAAAAACTTTTCTTTGCACATGTGGACATGAGAGAATTGTTCTCTGACTTCAAAGTGAGGACATATCCTTCTCCATATTGTTGTTTTTGACAGGCAGTCATATCTCAGATGTTCTGCAGGAGAATGAGGCTCTGAAGCAGCATCTGGAACAGCTGGAGCTGCAGAGTGAGCAGGACAAGAAGGCATTACAGGCTGAAGCTGTCCAAACCAGGGAGGAGCTGTGCAGGTATGTGCATCACTTTGAACACATTTACTCTGCAGAGCATGGATGTGATCAAATAAGTGAATAGAACGTAATCTGTTAGACGACAGGAGCACTATGAGGAGCAGCTGTCCTCTCTGAAAGCAGAACACCTCAGGGTGTTAGACCAGCTGTGTGCCACACATGCCCTGGAACACTCATCCTCCAAGGTCGCCAAACTGGCCAATCAGCTCAACACTCAGGAGGTACTGTTTCAGTAGCCAATCCAAATCATCTCGACAAGAGGTCCACAAAATGATGCTGTTGCTTTAACCTTCACATTTACCTGCAGATAACGGTTCAACATTTGCAAGACCAGCTGAGAGAGCTGCGGGGAACTAAAGATGCACTGGCAATATCCAGGACCCGAGAGGAGACTCTGCAGAAGCAGGTGGTGTTTGAAGTCTGTTTACTCTTGTCCATCAGTCCATCTGTACATAACTGGGTGTGGTCTATCCAGATCTCCTCAAAAACCGATTGACAGAATTCTATGAAATTTCACACATGCTTTGTCAGTGCCCTAAAGGTGTGCATCCCATAATTGGTTTCTTCAATTTCCTCATTTGTACGTTTTTTAAGCACGTTTGAACTTTGGCGATTTTCATGTCAGTTTGCTCACATACTATGATAGAGGTTATGGTCTATCCACATCAGCACAAATGTAGTTTTTTCCAGACACAGATGTTCTAATTTAGTCTTTTAAATGCAAGAAACATTTAGAAGCAGACAAACCAAGAAGGAAAGTCTTATTTTACTAATTATTTTGATCTTACGTTTTAGAAGAAAAGCTGAACAGATGTTGTGAGGGGGGGGAACATGTGTCACAGTTATACGTAGGTAGGTTGCGGCGCTACTTCACTTCCATTTATGGACTCAACTGTGACACCTAGTGGTAACATTCAATACACAGGTCTAGTCTGATGCTTTAGTTCATATGAAACCGTTTTGAAAATGTTTACACCGACCCAACCTTCATTAAAACAGGACATGCAACACACTCATTTGAAAATAGATTAAGGAACAGAAAATGAATGTGACTTAGGAGCTAGCCATTACATATCAGCTTTTATTATTTTCAGCTATTGTAAAGCAAAATGGTACAAAATATGTCATCTGGATTAAATCTATTATATTTATTCTGTTAGTACATAATCAGTCTAGAAAGGTGAAGCATGTTCCTGCTGTGTTCTGTTTTTGTACTGGATTATCACATTTCCTTTTTCAGATAGATGATGTATTTTTTTTTAGTTTTTTTCAACATTGTGTCACTGTTTCCACATTGTGTTAAGCTGACCAGACTGCTGAAGGAGCTGAAGGAAGCTAAAGAAGCTCAGAGCCCAGAAGTGAATCTCATGTGTCGCCTGGAGAGAAGGATCCTCAACTTGGAGCTCAGACACCAACACAGAGAGAAAGAGCTGCAGCAGGTAGACATGATGGAACACTTGACTGTAGCTAGTACTCATCATGGGCACAGGCACTTTTCTTTCACTGTTAAACCCTGTGAGTTTTGGAGCTCCTGAGTCATATTGAGGCCTTTTCTACAACATGAAATTAAAGGACCAGTTTACCCAAAAATAAAAATTCAGTCACTTTCTACTCACCCCCATGTTGATTGAAAGTTGGGTGAATTTCTTAGTTCACAAAATATTTCTGAAGCTTCACAGTACAACAGCATTGCAGAATTCTCCTAAACAACTGTTGAAGATGGGGACTTTTAAAAAAACAACATTCTAAAGTGAACACAAAATGACTCTTACAGCGTAATCCAAGTCTCCAGAAGCTCCAAGATCCCAAACTGATTTGGAAAGACGTTATTCACACCTTTTTTTTAAGCAGAAATCTTCACTGTAGCCTCTGAGCTAAAAGTTTTAGCGTGCACCCCGTCTGCGATGAGTGTATGCAACTTCTAGGTGGCAGGTAACTACTGAGGTATGTGCAGATCAATAGGTCGAATCCATCTTGTCTAGAGGTGCATGTACGTATTTAAGCTTGTGAACACAGTTGGAGGTTGTTGCTACGCCCCAGTCTAGGGTTGGGAACGCAACATAAGGATGAGACACGCACGAGAAAGTTACAATAAGTAAAGATCCATTTCTTTATATTTACAACCACATATGTATAACTCAAGACTATTTACAATAACAAAAACATAGTAATAATAATGACTTCAGGGTGAACCAGGGCCAAAATAACAAACACAACCCTGAACCTAAAGAAAGGAAACAAAAATACATCCACTAAACCAAACTCCCTATCCTAAACCAAAACAGGAGGTGGCAGCTCACCCTTACTGCTGCTGAGTGTGGTATATATACAGTGACTAATATGTACAGTTATGTACGAATCACATACAGTACTTCCATTAGTATAGTCAAATGTACTATACTACATGTGAGTATAGTTACTTGCATAGTGCATGAATTTCAACAGTGTAGTGTTGTCTCAAACCGGATACTGCCGCGGTGAACTAACCAGAAATGACAGGAGCAACATTTGACCAGGAACATCACGTCACTTTCAAACAGTAACTGTCCGCCCCTCTCCCTGCAGGTGATTGCTGGCTCGTGGCAGATGTTAGATGCTGATCAGCAGTCAGAGGTGGAGCACTGGAAACGTGTGGCTCAGGACAAGAACAGAGATCTGGAGGCTTTCCGGCTGGAGCTGGACTCAATCCTGGACATCCTGAGACATCTCCAAAGGCAGAGAGTGGTCTTCACCACCCAGAGAAGTTAGTACACACAAGGTTGGACTGATGCACATCAGTGAAAACTAAGTGTGATAACTGTGTGTCGAATGTGGACAATATGAGCAGTAATCATAAGACTGCCTTCAGATGACTTCTGATGAAGGGTTTCTCATTGACAACAGAGTATTGGTCAATATTCTACATGTCAAAGATGGACAATGCTTCCTGTTCCACATCAGTAATACTTCCTGTTTACATGTACTTACAGAAATAAAGAAACATTTAGTCTGTAGATAATTAAAAGAACACACTGAATATCTTGCTACATGTACCAAACCTTTTCTTATTTCTGTGTGTGGATTTAATAGATTGATTTAAAATTTGTAACTTATTTAATAAAAAGTTTTTCAAGTCTTGACTGTCATAAGTTGTATTTATTCCTCTAACATTGGATCTCCAGACCCCCTAATACATCCTAATATTGGGGGTATTCAGGATTTACAGCTCGCATCTGGAAGCTAAAACTAAATACTCAATGAAGAGACACATATTGTCTATAAAACATGATGAAACAACATGTTTGATACTATGTAGATTTAAAGACATAATTACCAATCTAAGAGTAAAAGTTTGGATTTCAGTGGAAAATTAAAGTAAAAATTCTTCACTTTTACTCCAGTTACTCGAACAGCCAACAAAATACAGCAGCAACTTATCAGATTGACCTTCAACCCACAGGTCCTGCCGGTTGACCTGTGGGTCAATTTACAAGAAAATATCGCAGCTTTGGGTGACAAAGCAACTTTCTGAGGAAGGCATTAAAAACATTGCATGCAATAGACCACCTTCTCTTTGCCTCTCTGTCTCTGAAAAACACATGTTTGTTTTGAACAATTCATTCTTCTTTTTTTTAAGCCTTTATCTTCCAGCTGCTGTTTGTGGGGGAGAAGGAGAAAAGAGAAAAAAGTTCCACTGCTCCACACAGCAGGATCAGCACCCTTGGAGAGAACTACGTCTCCTTTTCTCAGTCCTCAGTCCTCACAATTGTGCCAATCATAAAATTGATGGATTGCGGGTCGGATTCGAGTGGTTGATTAGTGCATATTGTTGGAGGTCAGGCAGATGCAGGTATTACTATTTAAATGTTCAATTCAATTCAATTTATTTATATAGTGCCCAATCACAACAAAAGTTACATCAAGGCACTTTCCTCCTACATTTCACTCTAAGAAGGGGAGTTGCTTGATAAATGTCTTATTCTTCATATTTGAAGACATGCAGGGGAGTAAAATATTCAAAATGGTGTTTGAGCCGGGTACCAGTGGTTAGGACACAAACAAGTTTTTGGTGACTGTAGCTGAGATATTTCCAGATAAATTCTGAGATAATTTTATCAGTAGTTTGAAAAAAATGTTTTTTGATATATATTGTTAATATATTATATTTTTATTTTAAAAAGTTCTTATAAAGATCTGCAAATGTTTTAGTGACCTCAACTCCTAGATATCGAAACTGTGTTGAAGTTTCAATAGGCAGATTGTCAAAAAAACTGTTGACCAGCTAGATCATTGACTGGAAACAGTATGCTTTTATCTACATTAATCTTATATCCTGATATTCTTCCAAATTTATTCAAAATAGACACATTATCACAGGAATTGTTATTGCTCATTGCACAGTGGAGGCAGATCACATTTAGTGATGAGTCCAGATTTAACTTGCACAGAGCTGATGGTCGTAGGCGTGTGTATTGTCGCCGTGGGGAACGCTATCCTGCAGCATACGTCCAGGAAGTGGACCGTTTTGGTGGTGATGTCATGATGTTGGGAGTCATTGCTAATGGATGATGGTCAGAACTTGTCCACATCCACGGTACACTGACAGCTATCTGTTACCCAAATACGGTCCTAGGTCCACATGTCATTCCCAGGATACAGCAATCAGGCATCACCTTCATGCATTACAATGCCAGACCACAAGTGGCTCATGTCTGTCAGGAGTAGCCTACCTGGACCAGAACAATGTCGCTGTCCTTCCTTGGCCAGCATATGCACCAGATCTCAACCCCATAGAGCATCTGTGGGATGTTCAGGATCACCAGGTGAGAGAGAGAGATCCTGCTCCAGCAACACATGAATAACTTGTCACAGCTCTGCAGGAAGAATGACATGTCATCCTACAAGTCCAGATTAACATCTCATCCATTCAGGAGGTCTAAAGTAGTGAGAAATGCTGGAGGTGGTCACATGTGGTACTGACTGTTGTTGTTGTTCTCTGTCTCATCATCCACACTTTCTGACTTGTAAACACGAAGGCAACAACCACTAAAATGGCACAAAAATGATTTTTCTGTATGGCTAAAGGGTGAATAAAGATGTGTGGACCAAAATTTGTCTTTGATATTTAATATGAACAGGATGGCATGATGCGTTTCTACTGTTGCTCAGTATATTTTGTTAACCTTAAGTGCTTCTTTTGGGAGGGTGTCAGGAGCTGATTCCTAGAAAGAATGAACTAATGTATTAAAAACATATCTCAAAAAGCTAGGTTTATGTATTCAGTTCTTTATTTATTCTTTTCTCAAATGACTACAGAAAAAAAGAAGTTTTCTGTGATTTGAAATGACCCAGGTGTGATTTATTTAGACTAATTATAAGTAGGTTCACTTTCTGCTGTGGGTCTAGCTTTTAATCTTAAATCTTTTTTTCCTTTACTATTTGCTGTCCTATCCAATAAAGGAATAAAATGCCCAAAACAATCAAATAATTACATATTACTGGAAATATACACGTTTTTGAGAAATGACATTCACGTGTTCCTGTTTCCTGTTTTCCTGCTGTGACAGCAGGAGGCGACGTTGTCATAACTGATACCAAACTGTCCCAAGAGCGAAGAAGAATCTGTTTGGAGCGGAGCAGTCAGTTAGCCATCTTCTGTGTGAAACATTCAATATTAAGCATTCACGGATATTTTTACATTCCTCGTTGCTGACAGCGGAATTCAACCTAATCTTAACTACGAAGAAAGCGTTTTTAATTAGCCTCGAAAAGCCCCAGAGATGGCTGAAAATCAAGGTGAGTGTGTTAGCTAACGCTAGCTGAGTAGCTAGTAATTGCCAATTTAACCTAGCTTCATACAAACAGATGCGTTTAACGTGGAAATTGTCACCCCAGTACCTGGTAATGTACTTTTAAGGTTTTCTTGAAGTCATGCTGTGCTCCGTAGCCTAACCTCCCCAGTCAATCCCATCCCACGTTAGCCTTGTCGTAATTATTATTAATTGGAAGATATGTTCTGGCAATACTTCATTCATAAATATCACAGGCGTCTTCCTGACTAGCTAAACATGAAGCAGCTACAACGTCCTGAGCTCTTTTGGTAAAGTCGGCGTTATGCACCAAGCGACTGACTGTGGGGCAACTGCTGGAGCCAGACCGGTGCTTTGCATGGTGCTAAAAACAAAGGCCAATCTAGCAAGTGGCAGCTCTGTTGGCGAAAATGCCCCCGCGTTTAGAGCAATTGAAGCCGGCCTCCGTCAAGCTGACAGGAAGGCATCATGCACTGTAAGTGGACACAGGCCACCACAACCGGACAATGTCAGATGCTAAAACATTGCCAGAGGCCTGTATAACGAAGCACCTAATGAATGGTAGTGCGTTCAAATGTCCATGAGCTGAGGAAGATGAAGAGAATATTGTTTGTCTGACAGACACTGAAGTACCGGGTGAGGTTGATGTTAGACAGCACATTATTAATTCTTCTTACATAGTCCTGTAGTGTCAGTCAATCCATCTATCAGGATTACAATGTCACCTGAATGTTTCTATGCCTACAGTGAATGTGATGATTGGGACCATCACTAATATCCTCCAGCCTGGGATATCGTTTGAAAATGAAAGTTTTTTTTTCTGTGAACACAATTCAAGTTTTGAGCAGGTGAACTTGCAGTATAATTAGGACTCAATGAGGATTTACATACATAAAATGTAATGACATCAATCTGTATGGTAAAGACGTACAGGTGAGGTTTGTGTGGAGGCCGCCCTGTTTACTGCAGCGGTTTACTCACCAAAACTATATGAACGCTAAAATCAGACTTGCTGATGTTTCCAGCGTATTAGTTCTGTTTTGAAATTACATGCCACTTGATGTCATCTTAGATTTCTACAATGACTGATGATAATTTCACTTAGTTACCATACAATCTGGACCTGTACCCTTTGCTCCAAATGTGATGGTGAGATTAGATGAAATATTGAGCACACTGTGAGTTTTCAGTTTATGATAATCTCTTTTTCATTTTCTTTTTTCAGAACAAAGTGAGCCAAAGCACGACAGCCCATCATCCCCTGGAATGACGAGCCAAGAGAGAGAAGTGGCAGCCAGTGCATATGAAGCCTTTTTGGTATCTCAGTTCCTTTCTTTCCTAACGTACAGTTCTTAAATAGTCCAACAAATCTGGCTGTTCTCTGCCGTAAAGCATTGACACCCATCATGATTTCTAGGCCTAGTGTCTGTGCTTAGGATGAGCAAAGTTGTTACCTCCTCAAAGGAGGTTGTGTGTGTCTGTCTTTTGATGAAACATTTCGGAGGGATAGGTTATGGCCCAGTGAACAATCCATTAGAATTTGGTGGGGATCTGTATCAAAGCTGATCTTCCTTGACAAAGGTTTGTGCTCTGTCTGCCCTTAGTTTTTATTTTGAGTGTAATGCATTGATCTTAAACTTTACATGCTGAGCTCCCATTTCCTGGCTTAATAGGAGCAGCTGCTGAGTCAAGTGTGGCACCTATTGGTAAAATTCTGCAGTCTGTGCCGGTGTTTGGCTTAGTTTTACATTTTTACACATATTTGATCTTGATAGTATTTCATGTCAGCTTGCTCACATTCAACGATCATTGGGGCGGTGTATAGTCTGTCCACATCAACACAAATGGAGTTTTTCCCAGTAGTTCCCAGTTTCCTTGGACAATAATTTTCTCGTTCTAATTTTAACTAGCTCATATGTAAAAAAATAAAATAAATAAAAAAATTTTAAAAAGAATTTTAAAAATTAAAAAAATATATCCCATCTTCTCTACACTGAAGTGTGGAAAGTGATACCAGCCCACCTGCTCTCTGTGGTCCTTGCCCATGGGTGGCAAAGGCAAACAATACACAGGTGAGATGGCAAATGGTTATTCCATGAGTATAATGTTACAACTAGTGTTTGCATTTATGATATGACCCAACAAAAACAAAACCAATCTGTGATACAATACAGCTGTCAAATATTTATTAAATTTATTTATTTTATTGACTTGCAAGCAAAATCCAAATTTAAAAATAGGATATTTCCTAAATATTAACATCAGTTGCATCTTACCTTGATAAATGATGGGGATTAGATGAAGTCATCTTGACTCCCATCATTCTGTAAATATCCTTGTACAGTTTGTACAGTTTCCCAGTCCACCATAAATTAAAATAAATTAAACTGCAGTATTTCCTGTTGCAACAATGTCCTCCTCTAAAACCATTTAAAAGCTGACTGCCTCACCAATGCAGCAGTGAGTAGATGAGGGTGTTTCCAGACCATGGTGGTGCAACAACAAAGAGACTGTTGGGCTTCATAAAACTTTGTGTCTATCCCCTGCTAGTCACAAACATCTGGCCTCCATCAGCCCCTGAAGAGTAGAGCTCTTATGTCACTCCAGTGCTCGAGTGTGTAGAATTGTCTTAATGATGTAGCTTATTGACACTGACTAAACCAAGTTGATACTGAATGACATTGCACCACCCAGTTGCACTTACTGTATTTACAAAATCTCATATCTCAACTTCTGTCATTTAATGTCCAGTTAATGATTCATGTCCCGATGTATAGCACATTTTCTGCTAATTTAATTCATGTAAAATACGTATGGAGCTAGTTTTGATTAGTGAGTTATGTAACTATAATTAGAGGAACCTCTGTCTGTATGTAATTCAACTACCTCCAGAACGTAATATGATCTACTTCACACACTAAATATGAATACATTTAGAATAAACAGGCAGACAGCACTCTGTACATATGGACTAGAGTAACCAGAGAACAAGCTGCAGCTAAAAATCCTCGCCCTTCTAAAGTGTGGGAGTATTTCAGACAGTGACTGATCATTGTGCTTTGTAAGCTCTGTAAACATACTTGACATGTCTTTTCACAGCAGTACAATTTATCTGCACGAGCACTTTAAGTGAAAACACCGGAACATGTCAAGATGGTCAAAAGACCGCACAGCACCAGAAGTCTGTTTACAGTATTTGTGTAACTAATTTTCTAAGTGTTTGTTCATCACTAGTAATTTTTGCACCACTGTTTTTTTCTAAAAGACTTCACCCATAAAGAGTGGGAGTATTTTAAACAGAGATCCAACATTATGGTTTATTGTTAGCTCTACTTTCATCACAACATAATATCGTTTTAGATTTTCTGTATATCATCCATGATGCGTGAGGAAAGGCCGTAAACTGTCTGTTAATAGTTTCTGTTCTTTTCTTTGCTCCAAGCTTATTTCAAAATACATTTGTCATTATTTTAACTGCATACACCGGTCAGAATGAGGTTTAAATTAAATGATTCAGTAAAAATCCTGATTCCCCAGTTGGCCTTCACCCAACTTTGAATCAACAGGCAACAGTTCTTTGTGCGGGGCTTTGCGGACTCAGGCCAGCAGGTCCTCACCTATGTCTGCTGCCGGTCTTGCCACGGTTCATTGACTGCAGGTCACTTTTGCTGCAGGATGCAGCTATAACATTACTAACATTAGCACATGGAAGTTGCAGCCAGCAATACCACAAGCCAAGCTAACTGCCCATTCTGAACAGCCATGTTTATAACGGGCACTGCACTAGTTTTAATATTAATGCAAGAGGAAATTCCATCATATTATAAAGTGTATGTTTGCAAAGTTGGTGAAACGACCCTGTATGTCTCACAGGCTGGGAAGTACGATGAGTCTCTCAAACACCTTGAAGCCCTGCAGGAGCTCAACAAAGAGGACTACAAGATCGCCATGAACAAAGCTGTTGTGAAGTTTTACAAAACCGGTCAGACGACCACAGGGACTCTGAAGCAGTCTCTAATGGCAATGAAGAACCAGGTAACTGCTGCAAAGCTGGTTGTATGAGCCCCATCTGAATTCATCCTGAATCAGATCCTGACTTCAGTGAAAGCTCCTACATGATGTCTTCATCACACATCCCTTCTTTGTCTTTCAGGTTCACACGTCAGCAGAAGACGTTGATGGGTTGGACGATGTTGAAAACAGTTTGCTGTACTATAATCAAGCCATCATCCACTATCATATGCGACAGTTCTCTGAAGCCATCTCCATGGGAGAGAGGCTCTACCAGTTCCTGGAACCATTTGGTATGTAGTGGTGAAGTCTCCTGCTGATGTCATTAAGTAGATTATTAATTGACAGATGATCGACACATTGCAGTTTTTAAATAGTTTATCAAGGACAACGATATTAAAACTGTAGTGGTCATGTTTGAAGTTGGTGCTTGTTATTATACCCACCACAAACAAAGTGAGGGGGAATCGTTGAAACTCTCTACTAGGGATGAGCATTTCAAACAGAAACACTACAAAGACATAGTTTATAGTCTACATGTTTTATGAGTCCTGTATGATGAGTGTCTATAGAAGCTGATTTAATAATGTTTTCATTAAATAACATGGTTATCCTGAACAGGAACTTGGGTTTTACACATAACTGGCATGAATATATTACAATATAGGAAATAAATGATTTCCATTTATATTAAATAATTGAATGCACATGGAAAGCTTCAGGGTTATAGTTACACTATTGTGCTACTCAAAATGTTTTCCCATGTTAGGCTGGGCTGACCTTATGTTGTTGTTTACAAAGCGCTGCTTGACGCATACATACAGGTGTCATATGTTGTTTGCAGAATACCTTGTGCATCAATCTCAAAGGGATGAAAACCTCTTAACATAATATGTTTACCTCAGTAATTCCAGTTGGAAAGTTTACAGGTGGAGTCTGCCCAACCATATCAGTAGTTTGTAAAATAGCCTGTCGGTGCAGGTTAGAGATCTGCCTCTGCTGGAGACAGGAGTTCATTACTGAGACTTGAAGTAAAAAAGATGACTTGTGGTTGAGCTATATTGAAAAATGCTGTGTGTGGTTTTGCCTTTTGAAGCTCTGCTCAACTGGGATTAATTAGTATCGTAATATGAATGTTCAAGTTTCCATAACTTAAACACAGGTCTCTGGTCTCTGGCCTGTCAGCCATGCAATGGATGCTTAAATGTGTAAAGTAACAGGGTTGATGGGAATCATGGTTATGATTTTAGAGACTACTATTAGCAATGCTTCAACCGCTGTGGGGATATGTTTGTTCTTCACTATGGTAACACAAACATCCCTCCTGTAGAAACCCTACCGTGGTATATTGATATCTGGTCCAGGTGTCAGCCTTGAGTTTGGCATGGAGTCATTTTGTTATTTGTCCTAGAAGAGAAGTTTGCTCAGGCTGTGTGCTTCCTGCTGGTGGATCTGTACCTGCTGACCTTCCAGCCAGAGAAGGCCCTCCATCTGCTGGCTGTGTTGGACAAGTTGTCTGTACAAGGCAGCAATAAGAACGGCAAAGGAGAGGTACCCCACCGCACCACACTGTCATTAAAACAACATTACACTTCTCACTTAAGGCTAGTTTACAACAAACATTCACAAAGTGACAAAGCAGATTTGGAACATTGCAGGGAAAAGTTGCAGCAGTGATAACTGACCCATCTCAGCTTGACTCAGGCAGCCGATGTTGCCAGTGGCTCGTTTTAGAACATGTGGCACATCGTCAGCCTTTCAGCACATCATGGTTGAAGTAGTATAGTTTTGGAATGAGGAGAGGACCACCTCTTCAATTTCAAATGTATATTTATACTTATATTTATATATCTGAACTAACAATGTCACTGCTTCCTGTCTTCTGCTCTGCTCTCATTCACTCTACTGCACGCTCTCTATGCACACACCTTTTGTTTTTGCAGTTTCATTCACACTAGAAATGCAGCTGTAGAAACTTAATCACTGTCACAATGCTCTTTCATATTTTAAGATGCTACAAATTCTGTTCAGCTCCAACAGAAGTCTGAAGCTGGCAGTCAGAACAGAAGTAGAAAGAGTTTCAACTTGTCTCGTCACAAATATTTGGTCTGAATAGACAATCTGCTCTTATTGTCATATGTTTATGGTAACATTTGACTCGACCTTCGTGCTGAGATCTGACAGAATGAGAGGTGTAGGTGATCCACAGATCAGGCAGGGTCTTTTGTGGAAGCTACTTTTTTTTTCTGCCTTCACCCTTCAAAAGTTGACTTTAGTGGAATTTAGTTAGCAGTGGTCCCAGCATCAGAAGTGTCCCACTCTGGTGTTTTTGTGTTTTTCATTGTTCAACGATTCAAACAAATGACCTGAGCCGTGCTTCTTGATTGGCTTCTGCTGGACAGAATTGAATCTAGTCACATAGTGGTCTATCAAGAAACAAGTCAAATCAAACATATTTAAAAGCATACAGTTTTACTGTTTATTGGATTCTCTGCTTGATTCCAGAACAACAGTTCAAACAAAGATGGAGCAAACCAGAAAGCAGAGTTCACAGCAATGATTGAGACGGCCAAATCAAAGATGCATCAGGTAAGAGCACAGATGTTGTCAAATATTCTCTGTTCCAGTCTCCATCTTATTGACTGTCTGACTCTTGATTCTTCCAGTACAAAGTGAGAGCCTACATTCAGATGAAATCCTCCAAGGCCTGTAAAAGGGAGATCAAATCAGTGATGAACACTGCAGGGAACGTGAGTCTGTCCTGATGCTTTTTTATCACCTTGTGAAGCCGTGATAGGAAGAGACTAACAGAGTACACATGTGAGATCATTAAGGCTTTTCCATCTCAAGCTACTTTTGCTTGGTTCAGATTTGCAGTTGCAAAAGCACAATGGTGGTAAGAGTCAATAATGTTTAAAAGATGTGAGCTGATCTAGGCTATGGAAATGTGTGTGTGTGTGTGTGTGTGTGTGTGTGTGTGTGTGTGTGTGTGTGTGTGTGTGTGTGTGTGTGTGTGTGTGTGTGTGTGTGTGTGTGTGTGTGTGTGTGTGTGTGTGTGTGTGTGTGTGTGTGTGTGTGTGTGTGTGTTGGAGGTGAGCTGTTAGCAGTGAATAAAGCTTTTATTATGAAGCAGTAAAGTCAGGAAATGTTGGGTTTTCACCAGCTGTAACTTAACACAACAACTACAGCTGAAAGCCGACATGATAGAACAATTAAATGAAGCAGATATCTTTAAGTACAAAAACAAAACAAATCAGAGATCTAGTGAGAATCTACAAAAGTACAGAGACTTTAAAAACATTTTTCTCTATGGTCTATTCCACACAAGGTGGGACTCACAACAAACATTAGTTTGAGGAGCGGGGGGGGGGGGTTGTACTATTGTAGTAGTGTCACAGGTTGGCTTTGATCAGCAGGACATCACCACAATCCAGTCTGGAGATGGTGCACCTCAGGTACGGTCCGCAAAACTGTGAGGTGATGGAAACACAAATCAGTGCAGACTGTTCTGATTTGGGCTTTTTTTTCCTCTTCTTTTTTTTAAGATATATTTCTGAGCTTTTTCAGCTTTATTGTTCAGATAGAGCAGCTGAAGAGAAGACAGGAAATGTGTGAGAGGGGGAGGGCATAGGGCCACAGGCCCCCACCTGAGGACTCGGCCTCCGTAAATGAAGCGCAGGCTCTACCATCTGAGATAACACGCCCCAAACGTGATACTTTGTAAAGCCTTGTCTTTGTTGGTGTGTGCAGAAAGTGATGTCCATGCCCTGAACAGAGCTTTCATTACTGTTCAACACTGTGGAGAACACGACTGTCGTTTCCACTGGTGACAACAGATGTGCTCTTTGTCAGGCCTCTGCTTGGCAATAACAATGAGCACCAACTTCAGCCAGAGTAAACTGACCTCCACAGTCCTCGTCCCATAGAAAGCAGACACTGTCCAGAGACTGAGGCAGTAAACACTGCAGTTTTGCTTTGAGGAGAATGAGGGAAATATTTCTGGATTTCAGTGGTTCTTTAACTTCTCTAATGAGCTCCATCCTCTCCTCTATGGGTGGTGTGAAGCTTTCATAAGCTGAGCAGGTAGGCTCTGCAAGCCTCCCCCCTCGTGTCCTCCTGACCCCCGAGTCCTCTCTCTGAGAAAATGGTTTTGTTGCCTTGGTGATTTGTGAATTACTCTGAGGCCAAAAACTTAATTTTGAAGTTTAGGACTGACAAACATCCCGTTCTTTTAAGTTTTTCTTTAAGTCAAACGTGTTCTGCAAGGTAAGGGAATTTTCTTTATACAGCTTCATTCAGACACAAGGTCATTCAAATACTTTACAGAATGCTAGAATGAATTAAATTTCCGTCATGAAGAATATTGAAACATTATGAATGTATGAGGAAGCTGCAGTAAACATGACCTGATTTAACTGGGCTTTTATATGGATGTGTAAATGTCCTCACACTATCATACACCACAAACCCTGCTTCTAGTCACATTCCTACACCACAGGCCTTCACCGGGTCCAGTTCCAGTCTCACCTCTATCCATTCACCTGCTGGTTTATGTTTCATGTCCATGTGTATCATGTGGAACAGTAACAGCTGTTCTTACCCTCTCCTGGATCTCTCTGACCTGTGTTTCCTGTCCCATGCATCAGTCTGCACCCTCACTCTTCCTCAAGAGTAATTTTGAGTACCTGAGAGGAAACTACCGTAAAGCAGTGAAGCTGTTGAACAGCTCCAACATCGCAGAGCATCCTGGACCCATCAAGACAGGTGAAAACCACTGTACTTCTACAGATTGATCAACCTGGTGTCAAACACCAGACAGCTACATTTTCATTCTGTTCAAACCTGATATTCCTCTTGTCCTGAGTGATCCGATCACTGGTTGATAGCTGTTAGTCCCACTGCTCAAACCTGGCATTATAAGACGTCTCCACTGACCGCCTGGGATCACAACACACTTTCCAACACTATATCCAAATAAGAAACATGGAACTGAATGGATTACATTTGCTGAATTGAAAATTTGGCCTAAATGATTAAGAATTTGTCTTAGACAACATTTATGTATCTTCTAACTCAACTCAAAACTGAGTGACTTTATTTTTCTTTTTTAAGGGAGTCGGGCAACTTTCCACACAGGCAACTAAAAAAGTAGCCTCTTTGTTTTCTGTTGACTCTATTTGTAAGATATATAACATGTTTACCATCAGTAGATATTACCTTTCATAAGTTGTGTGTAAATAAGGAACTGAACTGAAACGGTGTGTCAAAGTGACACTATAAGGAATGAAACCACTGAATGTGTTGCATTTAATGCTGAATTTGCAAGAAGCCACAGATCACTTAGAATTTACTGTCGCTGTTTAACAAAGTGTGTTAAGTTTCTCCAGACTCAGACTTGTAAGTGTGACTGTAGATATTAATAGTTGTGATGAAATGTGTTAAACAGGTAGACAGATAAAGACACTTACATTCCAGTGAACCAGATGGAATCAGACAGTCCAGTCTGTCTGTCTGTCTGTTGTGGCTTCTTGTTGTTTCAGAGGACATCAGTTGAGTAGGCCGTCATCAGTGTGGCCCAGGACTCATTCATATTCACACTGCTGAAAGAATCTGGGGTGTGTTTAACGCCTGTACTGATCGGATCATTTAGGGCAGATATTAATTCCAGGTCTCAACAGGGCTGATGATGTAGGATTGTTGAAGAGCCTCCAAATGTCACCTTATTTAAGTGCACCTGTCCTGGTCTCATTCAGGTGAATGTGTTCGGTGTATGTTCTGGAACAATCTGGGCTGCATTCACTTTGCGATGGGGAAACACAACCTCGGCATCTTCTACTTCAAGAAGGCGCTGCAGGAGAACGACCACACCTGTGCACAGCTGGGAGACTGCAGCAACGGTCAATGTGAGTCACAGCAGCAGCTGCTACCTGACTAAGCTAGGCTTCATGATACTCTAATTCATCTTATGCTCCTCTGTAGACTTTAAAGGTTGATATGAAACATTTCTACATTGTTCTTTCAAAGAGGTTTCAGTAGTTTCCAACATTGTTCACTGGTGTATCTGGTCACCAAATAAAACTCATCACATCTTATCACACTTCTCTTTAGTGGCTTTTCTCCATGCTGATAGTTTCAATTGTCCAGGTTTGTTGATATGAATTGAGTTTGTGACATTTAGCGTTTCTGTCACGCACCGCCATCATTTTCAATGCAGCTAATCTACAAGGGACACAGTCTCCATGAATACTGATGACAGTGAGGTATATGGATTAGTTTGTTTGTTTTCTAAAGCACCTTAAACTACATTCAGTTCACCTCCATGTGTTGTGTTGAGGCTGGTATCTCAACAACAACATCTGCACGGAGAGATTCCACTACAGGGAAGTCAGCAGATGTTTTGTGTGAAGTGACTTAGTCTAAAGGGGTCGTGTTTAAAACCCACACCAATGTTTTTTCAATGAAACAAGGAATATAAATGCACTTGATCCATAAATTGAATGATATTCTCATCATTGATTTAAGTATTTTTATTGTAGTATTCATTTTGTACAGTAAACAGTCCTTCCATCTGATGTGCAAAGTTACACTTCAGCTCTGAATAAAGTTATGAAAATGTATTGTTTACATGTGTGTCTCCAATAGTAACGCGTCTGTTTCTTCTGTTGTTCCTTTCACAAACCAGCCAAGAAGTTCACTGGTATCCCCATGTGTGCTCTGTTAGCCAACAAGCGCTACGAGCTGCTGTATAACTGTGGTATTCAGCTGCTGCACATTGGTCGGCCTCTGGCAGCGTTTGAATGTCTGATGGAGGCGGTGCAAGTTTACCATTCCAACCCTCGACTGTGGCTGCGGCTTGCAGAGTGCTGTGTGTCTGCTAACAAGGGGGTATGATGGAACCGATGAAAACCCTCATCTGAATTTAGCTTTGTCTCATAGTATTTGTTCTAGCTTCATGCTTCTGTGGGGTTTCCTTTGTAGCTTCTCTTATAGATTAGTTGTTAAGGATTTCTTTTTATATTTGGTTTGTCACTGTTAACTTCTCTTGTTAAAGAATACAAGCTTATATTCCCAAAATACTTTTTGAAAGCAAAATGTTGTCTAATATATGTTATCCTTTTTACTATAAGGGTCGTATTTTTCTTTTCATATCGGTATCAGTTGCAGCAGCTCAAATGCTGGTTTGAATATTACATCACATGACCTTCCAGTACAGTTTAAGGATGACTCTATGTTAATGTTTCCAGGGGTCGGAGCAGGAGAGCAAAGGTTTACCTTGTAAGAAAGGCATAGTTCAGTCTGTTGTTGGGCAGGGCTACCATCGCAAGATCATTCTGGCATCCCAGTCTGCCCAGAACACCATCTACAGGTCAGTGTCTCCTCATGCATCCTCCAGCTCTCGTCAGCAGAGGGCAGCAGTGCTGCATTGTGGGTGTTGACATGGTCATTATTTTTTAAGTTTCGTCTTGGTTTTTTCCTTTAGCGTCTACCACAGAGTAAAACCATTTCAGTCTGATGTCTCTGCTTTAACCATGAAGTTAAAGTAGTTAATGAGACTAAGAAAACACAAAGACACCAAAATACAGCTCAACACTTCTTTGATTATGTGGCATTTTTATGGGAAGTCTCTATCTTCTGGAATCAGGGGTTGCTTTTAAGTGTAAAACTGAAGTTTAATGATGTTTCCTCTTCGGGAGACACTTTTATATATATATATATATAATATATATATATATAATATGTATATATATATATAATATATATATATATAATATATATATATTATATATATATATAATATATATATATATATATATATATATATATATATATATATATATATATAATATATATATATATACATATTATATATATATATATAATATATATATATATACATATTATATATATATATATTATATATATATATATATATTATATATATATATATAATATGTATATATATATATAATATGTATATATATATATATGTATATATATATATAATATGTATATATATATAATATATATATATATATATATATATATACCATATTTTTATTGTCATGTTTTCTCTACTCTAACAATGACCGGCTAATTCTTCCTGCTTTTACTGGCTGATGCTCTTTGACTAAAATGAGTCCTTGTGGTCTTGTGTTTGGACAGTGAGGGCCAGTCAGCAGCTATCCCAGTAGCCAGTATGGAGTTTGCAGCCATCTGCCTAAGGAACGCTCTGCTGTTGCTGCCTGAGCACCAGCAACAAGACACCAAGACAGAGAACAGCTCCAAGACCTGCAGCCAGTCAGGAGGCACAGAGAGTGGCAGTGAAAACAGTGATGCCTGCAGGTCTCACACACAACAACTGCACAAAACACAACAGATACACATGCTCATCAATGGGAGAGAATTGATTCTAATGGAAGAAAATATGGATGTCAGTGATATTGATGTGATATTTACATTTCACTATCTGATGTCACTGCACTGTGATTAGAGTCGGGTACCAAACGTGGTACTTTTAAGGGTTCCAAGTGAAATGGTTCCATCTGACCAACCACCGGTTCATGTTATAAAATTATTTTGGAACCTGAGGGTGCTTTCACACCTCACCCATTTGGTTCAGTTAGTCTGCTTCATTTTGGCTGGTGTGAAAGTTGAAAATCAAACTAAATCTTCATTTTAATCCCATTACCCAGGTTGAGTAGAGTATATAGAGTAAAAACTTTTTCTCCAGCTCCTCCAAGGTGTTTGTAAAACAGCTTCCTTCTTTAAAGCCATGTCACCAGATTGGACTTCTATTTTTATACTGAAATTACATTTTTGTTATTACAGAGGGTAAAGTACGTAATCCCAGGTACCAATATCAGTCCACATGTGAACGGTACCTCAGCCTAACTGATAGAGATTTGATAGTGGATAAGTGCAGTGTGACTGTGGCTGAATACTGTTGAACATGTGATCTGAGGAATGCTGTGTTGTGTGTGTTTTGTAGTGGGAAAGGTCAGGAGGCCGATAAGTTCTTGTCTGCTGCTCCATCGTCTCCTCTCAGAAAGCAGGAGGTAGAAAACCTGAGGTAAGAAGATGTCTTCTACACATCAGTCACTATTCAGTAACATGACAGGAGCTGTAGAACCCAGAGTGCTTTGCAGTAATCTATAATGTCGACTGATGTGCAGGTGCTCCATCTTGGCCTGTAGTGCCTATGTGGCGTTGGCACTGGGAGACAATCTGATGGCTTTAAACCATGCTGAGAAGCTGCTCCATCAAACAAAGGTGTCTGGATCCCTCAAGTAAGTGTTTCTCAAGCAGAGGTTCACCTGCTCCGTTTTCCACACCACCGCATCCATGTCCTCCTCCTCCTCATCTGTGTGTTCAGGTTTCTGGGTCACCTCTACGCTGCTGAAGCCCTCATCTCGTTGGACAGGATATCAGATGCTATTGCTCACCTCAACCCAGAGAATGTAAGCGACGTGTCAGTGGGAGTGTTGACCAGTGAGCAAGACCAAGGTATGTGAGTGAGTCACATGACGACGTGACATAAAATCTGATCTGGGTTTGTTAATACTGGGTTTGTTTTTCCCAGCAGGCTCTGATAAAGGAGATGAGCCAGTGGAGTCCTGTGAGTTTACCTGTATTCTAAACCTCATCCATAGATTATTTAAACATGATTAATGGATACTTAAATTCAATAATGCAGTTTATAAACGATATCAGACCAAGACAAACAAATGAGTTAAACTAACAAGAATATTATTAGAACCATTCCCTCTATGTTGTGTGTTTGCAGCAGGGAAACAGACTCCCATGTGTTACCCCGGCAGTGTGACATCAGCTCGGACAATGATGCTCTTCAACCTGGGCAGCGCCTATTGCTTGAGGAGCGAGTACGACAAGGCTCGAAAGTGTCTCCATCAGGTAACAATGACAGTAGTTGTGTAACTTGAACAGTGAGATCAGCGAGACAGCAAAGATGCTGGTCCTTCTGTGCTGCAGACGTCTCAGCACCGATGTAGATCCTGGCTCACGTTTTCCTCAGCCGAGTGCAGCACATGCCTGTTGTTAAAGCAGAGCAGGGATTTATGGCACAACTTCACGTTATTCCAAGGTGCATGTGGAAGAAGAGAAGTTGAATATGTCAGAACTCCAGCAACACTTGAAGAGCTTTCCAAACAGTCAACCACACATTAAGTCCAGCTGGCTACTTCCATTTATATCGTCAGTTTTTGATTCCAACAAAACAGTTTTGATGAATGACTTGTGATGATGAATGTAAGTACATTTTACAACATCGTGGTTTCTGCTCTGAAACAGTCTGAGTAGGATTAAAAGGACATGTGCCTTCTTCATCAGTCTCACCCACACATGCTCTAAAATCACAGGTCACTGATTAGTGGCCCTGAATTTCTATCCAGACAGAGAAGATAAATAGATATAGATAGATTATTTTTAACTTTGGTGAAAAGGATTTCAAACAGGTATGACGTGACTACAGTAGGATCATATGATGGTTTCATGGTATACCACGGTATAAGATCTGATGGTTATCATACCATGAACACGCCATCTCCATGACTCCTTGACTGCCTGTCAGACTCAGCAATGGGAGCTAATGACACATGCAGCAGAGAGAGATGAGACTGATATCACTGATCTCATCTCCCCCAGAAGAAGGTCAAATCAGTAACATGGGACAAGTTTGGAAATCTGAAAAACCAACAAAGATTTGTTCTCGAGGACTGAGACCCAGCTAGTAAAAAATGTGGCAACAAAGTGGCTCCTATAGGAGGAAACACGTCCAACTTGTTCATCTATCTCCTCTATGCAGACCCATTCATGACTTAAATCCCTGACAAAGAAACATGTTCAACAAGGGAAATTCATATGACGAAGGGACTAAAACATGGATATAAGTTCATTCATTTCCTACCAGAACTGAAACTACAGAGAAACAGCCAGAGACACAGACAGGTGTGTGTCTGTAGGATCCTTTCATGTTGTCAAACACTGGTGAAAACAAGTGGTTTACATTTATGTGCATTACTTCCCCATAGGATTACATTTTATGGCTGAGGTCTGTTCAATGAGCTGCACCTCAAGTTAAATCCTGCTGTACATAGATGACTTTTTTTAAAGATCCTGTTAGTTTTTTCCTCCTAATTTCTTTTCAAACAGATGTACATCTTTTCTTTCCATTTATTTTACTATATTTATTTATATATATTTCAGCTCATGGAGATTCTCTTAATCGTCAAAGTTCATAATTGCCTTGGAAAAAATAGTTTGATCAAACAATTTCTCTTATCTACTTTATTTTACAGTAATGTGTCATGTTGTCTTCAACAGGCTGCATCTATGGTGAACACCAAGGAGATCCCACCTGAGGCCATCCTGCTGGGAGTCTACTTAGAGCTGCAGAACGGTCAGATCTCCATGTTGGGTCCCCTCATTGTTTGGGCATATTACAAAATATTACAGCACAAGAACGTCAGAGCAACAGTCTTCTGTCGTAGTAACAGTATGGATTAATGTTGCTGAGAGAGAGAGAAAGACAGACCTCATTCCTAGTCAACAAAAACAAGTTATTAAACACCTTTAACTGCATTTTTAAGTTACGTTGGTCAGTTTTATCATCACAAAATAATATCAAGTATCAAAAATAGATAAAAAATTAACTGCTTCAAGAAATCACAGCCTGTCCTTTACAGGTGCTGTTGTGGCTGAGGTTTAAATAACCCTGCAGTAGATCTTGGTGATATTGGAACGTTGTTGGTTCTATTGTTCTTTTATGTAAACCTTTATCTTGTTAAGTCTATACATTTTTTTTTCTTTTGACAATAATACATTAAACACATAGTGGTACATCTGAAGATTTTGTCTTGCTTTGTTCAGTGAAGACAGCCTTTCTCTAAATCAGTAAAGTGTCATTTAGATATCAGGCACTTATGTATCCACAGATTTCAAACTGATCCAGGGACCTGCTTCTCCAAACCCTGACAGCTGGTGTGAATGATGTGGTTCATTACCTGATGTGGCTATAAAATAAGTATACTACTCTGGATCTGTGTCCTCAGGAAACACCCAGCTGGCCTTACAGATTATCAAACGGAACCAGCTGCTGCCCACGGTGTTTCAGAGAGTCTCCCCAGAATCCCGCAAGAAACACATCCAGCCCTTCCAGTCCATCCAGCCCATCCAGCCCATCCAGCTGCCCTCATCCTTCACACAAGTTCAGCGCAAATGAGCTACGACAGGCACCTCTGAGGCTCCCAGTCCACACGGAGCTGCGTCCCCTCAGCGTCTAAGGCTGTAGGGATGCAGGTGTGACTACTGAGAACCTTCAGCTGTAGCACTGACTTTTTATTTCCGCTTGATTGACCAATGTGTTGTCTCAACTATGAAAATAAATTCTATTTACTGTATGATACGTGACTCATGAACAATACTTTTTATGCTACTGTGGATGTAATGGAGATATTTTGACAGTCATCTAAATGCAGTGTTGGGCAGCAACATTGTTACCAGTTTGACCGTATTTCTCAGTAACAGACAATTTTCTGAATCAAATAGCTTTTCAGTAGTTTAGCTTATCTTCACGTAGCACCCACACAGGCTTCCCCCCATCTTTCTGCTGTGATGTGAAATAAAACTATGAAGGATCAGTAAGTGACATCACTGCCATGCAGGGACGTAGTGACAGAAGCACTTCCCTGTAACTGTGACATCACGTACCAGTCAGTAGGCTGATGTCTCTGCTGCAGGGGAGCACAGACCTGTTAGCTCCAGTTTATAAGATGGAAATATGGCAGTGTGGATGGAGAGGTGATCCCAAGGGGGTCTGAATCTTTATTCTTTTATGTTGTGACTTGAGTTTAATTTTGAGTTAACTTAAAGTTGGTTGTGAAAGTCTACATATCCAGTCACACACTGGTTTTTCTCATTATTTTACTGTTTGTTTTGGAGCAGTGAAATCAAATCCTTTGTTTAATAAACAACTAGACTTAATATTACACCACCACTATATCCGTTTAGTCAGCCAGCAGCTGCTTGTTAGTCTTGGACAGGACAGGATCTTGACTCTGTTGTTCTCAACCACTTAAGGTGGTGCCTCCCATCAGGGACGACTTCTCCATACCATACAGATGTTTCTCTACAGTGGATACTGATTTATAATGTAATACATTTATATTTTATTACCTACTTAAAATATGTACAATCTCATTACATTTATCCAGAGCTGCCATAGTCACTGACAGTGAATTGATATGACTACACGGTACTAATATGACAGAATAGTGTTCTGTTTGTGTTCAGTGTTAGTCCTCTACAGATCAAACAGATGTGTTGCTGTAGATTCTCATTCATCAGGTCTGGTAATCCCTAGAGGTTGAATCTGAAGCAGCTGGACTTCTGTTTAGGGTTGAAGACGTTTCATCCAAGATGCTTCTTCAGTTCTGACTGACTGGTGGGGAGTTTCAGATATTTAAACTTCTGTTAAGTTCCTTAATGTTGTTTATAGGTAGTTTAGCCAGTGTTTTAGTTCAACAGGGTTATTATCTCTCCCCATGAAGTGGATGTGGGATATAGGATTGGGTGTTGTGTGCATCACACATCAAACCTTTCTCAAAAACGGTTACAAAGAAGTGAAATTGAACTAAAAAATTACTGCCAAAAACTAATTTTAATGGATTGTTACTGGATACTTTGAATTTTGCACTTAGTACATTGTGTTGTTCATGTGAACAAGGTTTATCAAAAACTGATAGTTCTGCAAGTAGTACTACTATAGTCTAGAACACAGTACTGCAGTAGTACTACTACAGTCTAGAACACAGTAGTACTGCAGTAGTACTACTATAGTCTAGAACACAGTACTGCAGTAGTACTACTACAGTCTAGAACACAGTAGTACTGCAGTAGTACTACTATAGTCTAGAACACAGTACTGCAGTAGTACTACTACAGTCTAGAACACAGTAGTACTGCAGTAGTACTACTACAGTCTAGAACACAGTAGTACTGCAGTAGTACTACTATAGTCTAGAACACAGTACTGCAGTAGTACTACTATAGTCTAGAACACAGTACTGCAGTAGTACTACTATAGTCTAGAACACAGTACTGCAGTAGTACTACTACAGAACACAGTACTGCAGTAGTACTACAGAACACAGTACTGCAGTAGTACTACAGAACACAGTACTGCAGTAGTACTACAGAACACAGTACTGCAGTAGTACTACTACAGAACACAGTACTGCAGTAGTACTACTACAGAACACAGTACTGCAGTAGTACTACTACAGAACACAGTACTGCAGTAGTACTACTACAGAACACAGTACTGCAGTAGTACTACTATAGTCTAGAACACAGTACTGCAGTAGTACTACTACAGTCTAGAACACAGTAGTACTGCAGTAGTACTACTACAGTCTAGAACACAGTAGTACTGCAGTAGTACTACTATAGTCTAGAACACAGTACTGCAGTAGTACTACTATAGTCTAGAACACAGTACTGCAGTAGTACTACTATAGTCTAGAACACAGTACTGCAGTAGTACTACTATAGTCTAGAACACAGTACTGCAGTAGTACTACAGAACACAGTACTGCAGTAGTACTACAGAACACAGTACTGCAGTAGTACTACAGAACACAGTACTGCAGTAGTACTACAGAACACAGTACTGCAGTAGTACTACTACAGAACACAGTACTGCAGTAGTACTACTACAGAACACAGTACTGCAGTAGTACTACTACAGAACACAGTACTGCAGTAGTACTACTACAGAACACAGTACTGCAGTAGTACTACTATAGTCTAGAACACAGTACTGCAGTAGTACTACTACAGTCTAGAACACAGTAGTACTGCAGTAGTACTACTATAGTCTAGAACACAGTACTGCAGTAGTACTACTATAGTCTAGAACACAGTACTGCAGTAGTACTACTACAGAACACAGTACTGCAGTAGTACTACAGAACACAGTACTGCAGTAGTACTACAGAACACAGTACTGCAGTAGTACTACAGAACACAGTACTGCAGTAGTACTACAGAACACAGTACTGCAGTAGTACTACTACAGAACACAGTACTGCAGTAGTACTACTACAGTCTAGAACACATTACTGCAGTAGTACTACTACAGTCTAGAACACATTACTGCAGTAGTACTACTACAGTCTAGAACACAGTACTGCAGTAGTACTACTACAGTCTAGAACACAGTAGTACTGCAGTAGTACTACTAGTCTAGAACACAGTAGTACTGCAGTAGTACTGCAGTAGTACTACTAGTCTAGAACACAGTAGTACTGCAGTAGTACTACTACAGTCTAGAACACAGTAGTACTGCAGTAGTACTACTAGTCTAGAACACAGTAGTACTGCAGTAGTACTACTAGTCTAGAACACAGTAGTACTGCAGTAGTACTACTACAGTCTAGAACACAGTAGTACTGCAGTAGTACTACTACAGTCTAGAACACAGTAGTACTGCAGTAGTACTACTAGTCTAGAACACAGTAGTACTGCAGTAGTACTACTACAGTCTAGAACACAGTAGTACTGCAGTAGTACTACTACAGCCCAGAACACAGCTTATGTCCAGTATCAATCATCCTGGTCCACATCCTGGATCACTGTGGTAACGTCACACTGTCTTTGTTTAAGTTCCTGGATTATCTGGTGAAAGGATAAATAAATACATTCACACCATAAATATAAACTAATTTAACTTTGACATCTAGACTTAACAAAAAAATTCATAGTAGTACAGTAACAATACTGCATGCTTAAACTATCAAACCTCTCCACAACACTTCAATGAGGAACTGGAGACTTATTTTAACTCCTTTTTCTTTATTCATAGAATTACTCTGTCACTTTTCATGTTAACGGTTGAGTGCATCACCATGAATGAAGAGGACAAGAAAAAGGTGTTATTCCCATGTTTATCATTTATTGCATCTCTCCCATCTCTGACAGCAGACTTTTCTCACCTTTCAGCACCACTGTTCAGAATGACAGCTGTACCCACTACTTAGTTTTAAGCATACTGAACCCTTAAGCCTGTCTACAGGAGCGTCTGCCTGTCACACAGTGATGACAGATTCTAACCATGTGACATTTAAGACTGGTTTACCTCAAGGTCAGACTGCCTTTATGTCATTCTTTCTCAGTGAACATCATACTGTCAAACCATGCACATGTCAAGGCTTCAACACTTGTGTTAAAAAAGCTTCAGTCATACTGCACCACTTCCACTGGTTCAGTTTTTGGCTTGTGACCCCTGACGTCCCTATTTGAATGATCAATAGC